>OZ024907.1:21854507-22460795 GCA_964017125.1 Flabesymbios commensalis | reverse complement strand
AAAAAATGGGTAAAAAGTGAGCTGGGAATAATCCATTATTTCCAGGATCCATGTGCACCCCTTCATGGGGGTAACAGAATCCAAAACATCACCCAGACACTTGAACTTTTTGAAACAGCTGAAGAAAACAACTGAGGGGTTGTCGCTGTTGAGAGTTCTAGTTTTTAGACACATCAGGGTACCCAACGAGTGCCCCGCAATACAGTAGGCTACCAGTAGCAAATATAAGGGAAGATGGGGGAGTCCCTCGCGCCGGAGATACCTGTGAGTGACCGTTAGGGTCTCTAGTATGGGCTTGTAAGGGTGAACGAGAGAAACTGCCCAACATTCTCCATTATAACATAAACTTCCTCTCCCCGTCGAATTGACGGTTCTAAGTAAATCACAAAACTCTCCTTCCACTTGTCATGTTTATTCGTCTAGACATCTGGCAACTACAACGTACAACCCCGCGCACGACACGTCTTACTTGACTCAGAGAGAGCGACCTACGGCACGTCCGCAGTAGCTGAGCGTAATATCTTAAGTGCTGGAAAAGTACCAAGGCCGCATGGGCTCCGGCCCTCCTGCGCCCGGCACCAAAGTACCGAAACGAGGCAGTCGTCCACAGATTCTCACGTCCGGGTCACCGGGGATAACTGCCACATTAAAATAACGAAGTAGGGATCCTACATTACCCCCGGGTTAGTGATAACGTAGGACCCAACTGACGTGTAGGAGACTGCTTCGTGCAAGTAGCGGGGGGTTGTAATAATATGTAACCTCTTATAACTAAGCATAGTTTTAAAAAATTATTGCGTGTGTGGTTACAGCGTGGTGGTTGATGTCGCAGCATTATAAATGAAAAATGTCCCATCCTCTTAACACCAACTGTCATGTATGTATGTATTTATATGCTGCAAGCTGCGACCAACCGATTCCTGGGCCTGCCATGGATGTCGTTAGGCGCCACTATGGCGTGAACCATCTGCACGAACCGGGCAGGAGTCTGGATTATTCGTCCGACTCTAGTTTTTCGCACCGTTGTGTCGGTCGAAATTTTGTCGCGATTAGCGATATTCGAACGATTGCTTTTATTCGAGTCGATTACGGCGTCAGCAGCACCCAAGGTTTTACCCCGTAGATGTAAAGGTATGTGGGAATACGTTCGTAAAACAACCGCCGATCCCGTTAGCGCGGGATACGGCGGGGGCTCGCGAATGCGGCGCTATATAAGTATTGTCCCTGTTAGACAATTTGACTTTGGCATCTAGTTGCTGTGGGACCGAGGCCAATTTGCTACTGCTTCTGACTGCCGTCGACTTTTTCGTTTTAACACTCGTCCCGTTGGACGTCTGAGTGTCCGCACTACCAGGTTTAGGTGGACCCTGTGGATTCCTACTAGAGAGCCTGGTAGTCTTTGAGCTCTGTGGTTTGTTTAGCGTAGTACGCTGTATGTTCGTACCTGTCGTAGGCTCGCACTCGAGATGTGCGGGTTTAACGCGATCTAAAGAGACCGTCTTAACCTTGCCTTTCACTAGGATTTTCATGACTCTGCCACTCCTCGCGACGACCTTGTATGGTCCTTCGTAAGGGGCGGTCAGAGGCGGTGCAATTGCGATTCAGCGCAAGAATACATGTGTGCATGTAGCTATTTCCTTGAATTGGAAAATGTTATGTTGTTGTGTGTCACGTAGCGGACATAGACGGAGGAGCGACATGGCCACGCGTAGCTTGTCTGAATAGTTCTCCAAATCAGTGTTAGCGTCGATGGTGTACTGTTTCGTAAACTCTCCTGGGAGTCTAAGGGTTGTCCCGTATATCATCTCGGCAGCCAACCTGCCTAAACTCTCTTTAACTGCGTAACGAACTCCTAAGAGTACAGCGGGTAACGTAATAGTCCACGGGTTCGGTGACTCGTGCGCCATAATCGCGCCTTTCAATTGACGGTGGAAACGTTCGACCATGCCGTTTGACTGGGAGTGATAATCGTATAATCCCGAATTGATTACATAAATTATCCCACAGTTTGGACCCGAATTGAGTGCCCCTATCAGTGGTGATAGTGGCTGGAGTACCATAACGTGCTATCCACCCGCTGAAGAAAGCATCGGCGACCGTTTCGGCCCGAATATCTACAATAGGTATGGCTTCCGGCCAACGTCTAAAACGATAGACGCAAGTCAGTAGATATCTAAAACCATTAGCATAGGGTAAAGGTCCGACTATATCTATGTGGACATGATCAAATCGCTCGGTAGGTTCAGTGAACTTTCCGTAAACTGGGGTGTTGTGACGTGAAACTTTGGCAGTCTGGCAACCCTTACAGGTACGACACCATCTAGCAATATAAATATTCATGCCATGCCAGACAAATCGGGTATTAATCAAAGGTTTTGTAGCTCTATGCGATGGGCGGCCTAAACCGTGTAAGCTTGAAAAAATTTTTTGGCGAAATTTTGCGGTAAGGTACGGCCGGTTGTGTCCCGTGGGCACATCACACCAGATCAATTGATTATCGAACGATTTGAGTAGTTTGAAATTCATAGTGGATGTAGTCGAGTGTCTCAATCTCGTGAATCCCGCGTCTTTAGCTTGGTCGAGACTTAACTCCTTATAGTTTATCACTGGTCCATCATTTATCGCGGACACTGATGGTCGTGACAGCGCATCAGCGACGAAACTTGTCTCGCCTTCTACATATCTTATATCGGTGGTGAATTCAGCGATGAAAGCTAAATGTCGTGTTTGTCGTAGGGACGCGCGTTCAGTCACGGATGACATTACAAATGTCAACGGTTTATGATCAGTATTAACAAAGAAATTTCGTCCTTCTAAATTGTGTCCAAAGTGTTTAATGGTGGCGTATACCGCCAAAAGCTCACGATCGAACGCGCTGTAACGTGTCTCTGCTGGGTTCAGCTTCTTGCTGAAAAACGAAAGTGGCTGCCACATACCATTCAAAAACTGCTGCAACACGCCACCGACGGCGACATCACTAGCGTCGCACGTGATGTTTATCTGAGCTGTAGAATCTGGGTGTACCAGAAGAGTAGCGTTTGCCAATATTTGTTTTGACTCAGAAAATGCTGACTCTGCGTTTTTATCCCACTTCAAATCGAAATTTGACTTCGGTGACAGTCTTGTATGGCCTTTGTTGGCAGCTGTCAGTAAATTATTTAGTGGTGTCAACTTCGCAGCGCAATGCGGTATGAAACAATGGTAATAATTTACCAATTTTCTACGCAGTGCTCGTTGCTTTTCGGGCTTAACGAAATTTACAATCGCGTCAACGGCGCTGGGTAACGGCGAAATTCCTTCGGCACAAACGTGATGGCCTAGAAAACTTAATTCAGTTGTACCGAACTGACACTTTTCAGGACCAATTATAATTTCGTATTTGGCTAGTCGGGCAAAAAGAATTCGTAGATGTTTCTTATGTGGGCTGGTTACCAGTAAAGTCCGCGTGTAACGTGGTCTATAAAACGCTGAAACGTTTGACCGGAATTTCGTAGACCAAACGGTGTTCTAGTGAAATTAAAAAAAACCAAAAGGTGTAGTAAGGGCAGTCTTATGTACATCAGACTGTTCCACTGGAATTTGGTAATAAGCTCTGACCAAATCCATCTTTGAAAAAATCCTCAAGCCGGCTAAACGCTGCGTGAAATCTTGTATATGTGGAATCGGATAACGGTCAGGTACAGTCTGTGCGATTAAACTACGGTAGTCCCCACATGGTCTCCAATCGCCATTTTTCTTTGGCACCATGTGAAGCGCTGAGGACCACTCGCTGTCGCTAGGTTTAATGACCCCTAATTTTATCATTTCAGCGAACTCGCGTTTTGTGGTAACAAGCTTATCGGGTGCTAATCGTCGTGGGCGCGCAAACACTGGGTGTCCTTTGGTGACTATTTTATTAGTTATACCGTGTTTAACGGTCTCACCCTTTGTCGTAGGGCGAGTCAGTTCCGGGAACTGGCCGAGAAGTTTAGTATACTCGTTCTGAACAGTGTCTACTCTGTTTAACGACAGTGGTGTAATCGATGACAGTAAAGCGGCAATAGCTAGACCTGTTCTCATGTCCCGGAGACAACGGCTTCTCAAGTCTACAAGCAAATTATAGTGAATTAAAAAATCAGCCCCGAATATGGGTTGCTGCACATCTGCTACTATAAACGTCCACGGATATTCGCGCTTTAAGCCGACATCGACGACGCGTTTACAGTTGCCGTAAGTATTTATAGTACTGTTATTCGCTGCCACCAGGGGGAGACTATCTGCATCCGAAATCCCGTTAGCGCAAGATTTCGGCAAAACACTGACAGCTGCGCCTGTGTTAATCAAGTACTTACATTTATGTCTATTGTCTGCGACGTATAATAATTTAGAGTGTGATAATGGAATATTCGCTACTTCGCGCTGAGCTAATGTGCTATAGTACGAACAGGGTTCACTGCACAAGCGCGTCTTGTAAGTTTGGTGGTAGTAGCAAACCTGTGCAATGGCTGTGTCGGGCGATTGTGCGACATTATTTTGCGGCGTTTGCGGCGGCGGTGCGTGCAGACGAATATTTTGCTGTACATTCGGCGGCGGAACGAAAGGGCGAGCATTTTGCTGTACATTGCTATAATTACCAGGTTGGTTATGAACAAAACCTGAGGCCTTTACATTGGGAGCAAATGTAGGCGTAGGAGTATAATTGTTGTTTACACGTCCACGTCCTTTATTTCTCTTCCTCTCTGATGTAGTCGCGGTTTCTAACTTTTTTAGTCGCCTGGACAAGTTCTCAAGCAAACCAACTAACTTGGTGGTGTCCTCTACCTTTATTCCCGCAACCCCCGGCTTACTCTCTTCGACGTCTGCTTCAGAGGCCAGTGCCCGGTCGGCCAACACGGCCAAACTTTCTAGTGTGGCACTGTCTGGTTGAGTTGCCAAATAAGCTCTGATTGAAGCGGGCATCTGCCGGATGAACGCTTGGCGTATGACTGCCTTCCCCACAACGGATTTCATGCCAAAGCCTGCTGTCTTTTGTAGACGCTGTAGGAAGCGTGAGGGAATGTCTGTACCCATCCTTTCACCTGAGATTACTTTATTAACCCTTTCGGGTGTAGTCGAACCACGTCGCTCAATCAAAATCGCTTTCAGGCTTTTGTATTTATGGGATCTGAAAGGCTGAAGTAGAACGTCCCTCACGTCTGATGCGACCTCGCCCGAAAGTGCTGCGCAGGTTAAGCTATATCTCTCGTCATCGTCGTTGATCTGGTGAAGAGCAAACTGAGTTTCTATCTGGTTAAACCAGAGTTCAACGTCCGTAGCATAAAACGTAGCGATTTTGAACTTGGGCAAGTTCGTTGAACGTCTCTGAGGCTGCCTTCTTAGTGGTGAAGGGCTCTTTGATGAATCGCTCCTAGAATGAGGACTCGTTCGTCTAGCTCGAGCAATTCGAGCGAAATCTGCTTTAAGACGTTGATACTCTTCGTCTGCCTCTCGGAATCGAACCTCATTGTCCTCACTGTCCTGATAATAGTTATCTTTGCGTCGAGCACCCGCACCTTCTAGGGGCGTAGACATGAAGCCTTCACCATCGTGTTGCGTCGACATTATGAAATGTTGTTATGAAATTATTTAACTATTGAAGCATTTGAGATAGCTGGCCTATTGGCTCTATGCCTATCTCAAACGTGTTTAAAATGGTATGTCGTAATAACACATACCAACTATTTTTGACGTGCCGTGCGCCGATTGGTTGTACGTTGCCGTCTAGACCAGATGAAAAAATGTCTGTATATGTTGAATCTTAGAAATGTAGATTGTAGAAAATGTTCATGCTATGTCGCATGCTGCGATAAACAGGGGTTGCAGATATAGTTAAAAATGCGTCGCTGAGGTTGCACATAATTTCTTTGCACAAGTTCACACACGTATATATTTATTTTAGTGAAAACTGTAGGTCTAGATTTGACATAAAATGTTTTCACTTATTTACACACATACATAATGGTATAGTGAAAACTGTAGGTCTAAATTGTACATAAAAAATGCCAGATACAATTATGACATGCTATGCTAAACTAAAATAATAGTATATTGTAAATCGACCTGGGTGAAAAAAAAAAAAAAAAATTCACACAAGTCGAAAAACACATGCAAATATTGGCAATGTTTCGCGATAGCGCAACTGACAAATCGAATATTTCTGTATTTATACAAATTTAATCTTCAGAAATCAACTATCATGAGAAAATTTCGTTCTCAAACTGATAGGCTAAATGTGACTGCGAATAAAAACAGCTACATTTATTTTAGAAAAATATTTAAAACGTGACTGAAAGTAGTCTATGCGGATTGATGATATAGTATATCGTTCCGCTGAAAAATGATTTCTGTGATGAACATTCCGTTTTTTTTTTTTATTATGGCACGTTCATCACCGAGTCATTCTTATTAACGTCCGAATCAATCGCTCGCTTCGATTCATTGACTGACGTATAAATCGACATGTGCGTCAGACAGCTTGTGGCTGCGTGCCTGTAGCAGCATGCGTGTAACGGTGTGTACATATAAAAGTGAACAGCAGCCGCGTCTCGCCTCACATTAGCATATTCATTACCTACTCCGTGCCCAAATAAGCGCTAAAAGTAGGCTAGAGCAACTACAAACACCAGGGGGCGTTTCAACGTGAAAAAATTATACTATGACTTTAATAAAATCTCGCACAATTAGTGCTATAATTTCGTTTCCGAAACTGCTTATTTATATTTCCACCAAATCAAAATGGCGGCCTAATTTATGCTAATGTAATGTGGCGACACAGGTCCACTATCCAAATGCATGCCAGTTATAGCGGGACACGTGTTTGCCCACGGCAGGCGATCAGCTAATCAAGGGGAACCAGCGTCCAAAATGGTGCTCACTTACCAAATACATTTACAGCAATCAGCATTCTCTGAAATAACATATTAAAATAGTAATAAAATATTGACCTACGGTCCTGGGAACATATTTAACAGACCAAATAGGAGCGTTTATTGACATTCATTAGGGAAACAATTTTATTTGGCCCTAATCCTAATAAAGGTTACCCGAGTCGAAGCGATATTTTATAATTTTTTGTCGATTTTACTGAAAAATCGAAAAAAATGACGAGGCTTCGTCTATGGACTTTAAAATCGAGTCACCCAATTATGGCAATCAACGATAAAAAATGAGTTTCCAAAAACACCCACTTCCTATTCGCCTACAGTGGCATTATTAGGATGAAAGCATTTAAAAAACTCTTACTATGAAAAAATGATAGACTAAGTCTATGAGAAAAATTTTCAGGATTCTTCTAGAGAAACCGACATGGTCGCCATCTTGAAAAAGCGCCAAACACGTGGAATTTCGTCCAAAAATTAGAAAATTACGCCGTTTTCGACGTAAAAAACGTGCTTCTCCTCTGATAACTCTTTCTGACTAATTTAAACTGGCATATTAAGAATGATCTACAGCTTTCACGTACCTTGATGAAAAAAATGCTATTGATTTTTTTCAAAAAAATCCCTTAAAATTTAAATAAAACTATCCTTGAAAACAGCAGTTTTCAATTGGCGTCTTGGTGAAAACACTGTTGCGTTGTCTATCAGTCGTCAGGGGTCACCAGTATGGGAAGATGGGGGAGTCCCTCGCGCCGGAGATACCTGCGAGTGACTGTTAGGGTCTCTAGTATGGGCTTGTGAGGGTGAACGAGAGAAACTGCCCAACATTCTCCATTATAACATAAACTTCCTCTCCCCGTCGAATCGACGGTTCTAAGTAAATCACAAAACTCTTCCTCCACTTGTCATGTTTATTCGTCTAGACATCTGGCAACTACAACGTACAACCCCGCGCACGACACGTCCTACTTGACTGAGAGAGAGCGACCTACGGCACATCCGCAGTCGCTGAGCGTAATATCTGAAGTGCGAGAAAAGTACCAAGGCCGCATGGGCTTCGGCCCTCCTGCGCCCGGCACCAAAGTACCGAAACGAGGCAGTCGTCCACAGATTCTCGCGTCCGGGAAACCGGGGATAACTGCCACATTAAAATAACGAAGTAGGGATCCTACAAATATACCATATATGCACATAAGAATCAGAAATCAGAAAGTCCACGAGGGGGTCATGGAAGAAGAAAAATGTTGATGGATTCTCATTCTTATGTTTATGAACTTCCATTTTACCCTCGTTGCGCCCCATGAGGAAGTGCAGGGTAGACAAACAAAACTTCACCCAGGTTTTACCCTGGGTAAACTAGTGCAGCCTTCCCCAGGTATCTCATTTCTTTGAGATTCCCACATTGTTCTGTTCAGGCGGTCTTAATGATGTCCTCCAGAACTTCCTCATAGGGCAGTGGACATGTAGGCCTAGTCTATTTTCATTTTTTGCATTTTTTTACAAAAAATTATCAGAAGAGGCCACAGCATGCCTGTTCCACTTAGGCTACCTATTCAAGCATTTGTTGCATCTATCATAAAATTAAAGGCGAGAGCTGGTATCATTTTTTGTAATTGCGAGAAATCTAATGATGGAAACCCCCAGAACAGGTGATAAAAGTGTCATTCAAAACAAATAACTTTTTTAGTTCTACAATGATGGCTTCATTTCTACCAGTAGCCTAATAGTGAGCAAAAAGAACAAGCAAACTAAGAAAAATATTTTTTTTATTACTTTATTTTTATTTTAAATTCAAATAAATCCTGAAAAAAACACGAAAATGACGTCTTCGGACGTATACTAGAAATATACTTAAATGTATGTTCTGTGGGACAGACCACAGAACATAGGCCTGATAAGTATATTTCTATGGGCATACCTCAGGGCATACCTGAAGTACATGTAGACTAGTTCGCTGTCCTACTCCATCTGGCGAGCCGACTGTAGGTGGCGTAGAGCAGGGAAACCATAGAAATATACGTAATGTATGTTCTGTGAGGGAAATATATCCGGATTCACCTATCACCGTGGTGGATGCTTTTTCGCTCTCATATCAATATTTACCGTTTTTGGTCGATTTTTTTTACATATTCACTTACTTTGTATGATGGGGCGATTTTATTTTCAGACGATTATTGAATTCAGTGTGATTACTGGCTGTGAAGTGAGAAATAAAAAAACGTCTCCCCAAAATTCCGCCCGGCATGCTTGTTGATCTTTCCTCTTGTGCCAAGGGCTGTAATCCTGGTACTTTGGCTCAGCCCACTCATTTTAAAAGGTGCCGAGGGTTATCTCCTGGCTGGGTGGCGCGGGGGTCTACATTCTCATTTTCTATACCATTGGCGTATTAAAAAACGGGCCATTCTCATGCTATGCTAGCAATTTAAGCATTCTAAATGTAAATAGTTTGGAGAACTATTTAATGTAAAGTAAATAGACTATGACAATCAACGCTTGTTTTGCACGCATGGTGGCACACACAAAATATATATATATATAATATATTTCTATTGATTTATCAGATAAAGGCATCTAGGCCTATTTGCCGTGATGCACTCTTCAAAATGTGCCTGTTCCCGTTGTAGCCTAAACTTCCAGGCACATTTGGGACTATATATATAAGGCCTATCTGTTATCAGTTATGTGCCTTTATCATGTTTATAATAGGTTGTAGCTTTTTATGTAGCTCATTTTATGATTATGAGAAAAGTAGCAGACTTTAATTCATATTTTTGTATACATAGGGCCTACCGGCTATACCGGTAAGACAAATATGGAAACTATCAGAAACTGTTATAGCCTGCATAAATAACAAAATTATCGGTAATGAGGCCCTAGATCTATGTATAAAACAATTTTTGGGTTGACATTTTTTATAAGGAAAAGATAGGCCCTACGGAGAAAATATTAATTATAATAGGCCTATATAAATTATTAGGCCCATACCTACATTATATTTTTCATATTAATTAGAACACCCCCCTGTACGTGATTAGAGGGGGGTGGTGGAGTATTACATTAGGCTATTATTTAATTATCATATATAGTGTACATGCTAGGCCTATATCCTGGGTTTTATTTTCAAATCAGGGGTGTGAGCGTTTATTTGATTATGGGCATTATTAGATTGAATACGGTATAACTAAACCTTGAAAAAATCACAAAGAAATTCCTGACTGTACACTTATCTTATACACGTGTGATTCCCTTTATATAAACTCAATTTTTATCATGTACATATGGTGGTCCGAGCGTGATAAACAGCGAGATATCAGAGTGACTAAAAATACCACTGTGTTGGAAAGCGAGAGACACTTGAAGATGCGAAACTGTAGGCTAGCCCCAGTGGCTGAAACTTCGACTGTCATATCGGAAAATACGGGCCATAATCAGGTCGAAAATAGTTTTTTTTAGAATTAGCAACATTTCACTTCCATGCAGGCATGCTCAGCTCAGAGGTCGCACAGTCACTAAAAAGTTATAGACATTTTTCGGACCTTGGGGTCGCGTTCGCTCTCAGTCACCGCCTTGTTGAATTTTTCGGGAAAAGCAAATACATCAATACACGGCCTGGGAGGGGACGACAAGGCTAACTGTAGGCCTGCAAGAGAGGCTCCAGAAACCCAGATGACAAAAAATAATAGACACATTGATTTACAAGCAAGACGGAATTATCATTTATTTTCAAAGAAAAGGAAGAGATAAAAAACTAATAGCTAATGGTACAAATTTGACATTTTCAGGGAACCACCGGGGCATGGATATATAATCCAGCCCCTCCGCCTCCCGGAGATTGAATAGTGCCCCCCCCCCTAACAGTTATGTTGACTATAATTATATATAGTTAATTTACCTGCCTGCAGTGAGTCCCATATATGGGTGACTTGAAGTCCCGAGAGCGTGGGGACTTCGGAACAACTTCGGCACTTGAAGTGTCCAGATATAGATTACTTGAAGTAGAGATATTTGGTTGATAGATCTACTATATAATGGGATAAATAAAAATATTCTTTTGTTGTTGTGGGTCGAGGGGGTTGTGGGTCTAGGATCGAAGGTTTGTGGGTCGAGGGGGTTGTGGGTCGAGGTTTGAAGGTCGAGAGTTGTGGGTGAGGGTTCGAGGTGGTCAAGGGGGATTTGAAGATAACCTGCGATTGGGACCATAAAACAATTGCCGAGCATAGCCCGTGGGATTACAGCTCAAAAGGCCTACACAAATGCCCAAGAAGCCCCTCCTTTTCAGGCGAGGTTTCGAATCATTGATTTAAAATATTTACTTCTTGGGTTAATTTACCTCATGGGGGTGGGTCTACAACCTGTGCACAAAGACCAAGCACCTACTAACTAATCAATTAGAAGAAACTAGCCCACCACCCAATTTTAGCCAAATTCAAACCTTGCCAGGAGTATCAAGATTCTTTCAGTTTATGTTATTTTTTATTGTTGAAATGCTGTACCAGGCAGGTTTAGATTTTTGTAGGTGGACTGGTAGGCTACCTTTAGCCCCAGTAGCTGAAACAGGTTTCAGCCACAGATTGACCCCGTACAAAATTGGACGATCATATCAAAGACTTGCCCTCGAATAATCAGGTCGAAAATAGTTGTTTTCATAGAATCAGTAACATTTCAGTTACATGCCCGCATGCTCAGCCCACAGCTCGCGCAGTCACTAAAAAGTCTTAATGGACATTTTTCAGGCCTTGGGGTCGAGATTATTTTTTAATGATTTAGGCCAGGCTGTCTGGTATTTTTGTCTCTCTCGCTTTTCATAATCATGATAATTGCTGCTTTTCTTGGCTCTCTTGTATTTCTTCACTCTCCATTTCGCTTTCCAGCCTTTTGTGACTGAAAAAAATTGCGTCGCCGAATTATAGCCCTGTTTCATCTGCAATAGAGGATGTGAACCGTGTGAGGTGCGATTATAATGCTCATCAGTTATTGGACTTATATCCATTTATGCTTGGTCATCAATAATCAAAGACATTATAAATATATTTTTTATTATTATTGACCGTTTAGGCTGCATGTCAACTTTGACATGTTGGTCATTTTGTTTTCTTTATTTCTTCATATGTTTTTTGATGCGGCGCAAATCGGTTATAAATACGTTTCTGTCGTCATTATCCCACGAATTTGAACAGTTTGGGTCACTGCATGTGTGTACCAAGGAAAGATATCGGCCGCAGAGGGACTCGAACCCGATACACCCGTGCCCTGAGTCAGCCGATGAGCCTGGCGCCACAATATACCAATAATTTGTATTGTCAACATCAATCAATCACCTATATTATATAGGCTATGTCGGTCACTAATTAAGTGAATTTCTGGCGATATATATAGGTCTATGCCCAGCAAACTTATGAGACGTTGGACCAATTTGCAACGCTGGTTTACCGTTGGACCAGCGTTGCAAACAGTGAACCATCGTTGAGCAACGTCTCATGTTTGCTGGGATAGGGCCCATGCGTCATCACCAAATAGGCGTGTTTTTTTTATATTTATATAAAAGCTATTGAATTCAACATCTATTATTAAAGTAGGCTAGATATCTTAATTCAATTGGTGTAGAGCTATTTTGTTATGTTTATGATGAAATTCTTCATTACCAGTAGGCCTAGCCTATATTGCACCGTTGTAGAAAATAGTTTCATTAGATTCACTTATCTTGTTCAACATTTTGCTAATTGTTGCTTACCAGTTATAGGCTACATAAGGCTATACTATATTAAATCTGATCAAATGAATAAAGTTTATAAAATGTTTATATACAAACATATCAACTTTATACAGTGATACTAAAAATAAATAAAGTAAGGCACCTTACATTATATTGGCATGAAATTATTGTTTGAAAGGAAGTGAAATGAAATCAATGATTATGTTCACTTCCCATTTACCATGTGTACATTGAGTAATAGCCTACATCTGTGATTGACGCTAAATCATCCGTGATTGCGCGATCAAATTGCACATGGAGGCAATGTTACCCACCCTTCAGGAGCCCCAGACACCCCCTCACCTGCAAGGCCAGCGTGGGGCTTGCTAATCAGCTCATGCTGGTACCAGCATACACAATAGGCTAAGTGGATCACAGAGCCTGATTAATATACAACGCACCTGCATACCTAACAATTAAAACAACCTCCCCAACCCGTCAGGCTTAATTGACTTGTCCAAGTGTACACTTGTGAACTGCTGCAGTGAACATAACTTGTTTATTTAGTTGAGTGACGGACCGTAACTATAACAAGTAATAGCGAGCGGACGCGCGAGCTGGTGCCCAAAGGGCCCAAGCTCGCGGGAGCGAGCTCTTACAGCAACGTGTGTGGTCAGATTTGATTTTTAACCCAGGTTACAGACACAGTGTTATGACTGATATTTTGTGGTCCAACATGCCTCTGATCATGTTCATGGGCGCTGACATCTTGTTTGTTAAATTTCTGTTCAGATGTCAAAGGTCAGCTTCTGTTGGCAGCATACTAAGACAGATATTTTCATCGTCCTTTTCCCGTTTTATCGCCCATGTGATTGTGGTACCACCTAGCGAGTGGGTAGGACAGTTGATGTGTATCACTAGGATATAGCCGCATGAACATTTCCCCCTACGACTCATCAAATTGTGGGTAGACCTATTGGCAGAGTAGTCTATTTTTCGGCATTCGTATTTTCATCAGATTCATTTTCTTCTTTTTAAACATAGACGATTTAGATAACACTACATTTCTGTAAATAGTAGTGTAAATAACTAATCTAACTGAACTCAGTGTCCCAGGGCCCTATGTTTCTTCTTTGTTTGGTATAGACTTTAGCTAGCTAGCAAGTGGGAGGCTTGGGCCTTCCGACAACATATGGATCGCTCAACACCCTGCGGCAGGTCCCGCCATTTGTTAGCCTACACGTTAGCTTCACGTTACATTGACTAATACTTATTGTAGGCCTATAGACATGAACCCCTACTTTAGTTCAGAATAATTTCCGCTCGCTTTCTAGGCATGCCTATACCCAAAGTCACATTAAAAGTGATCAGCCAGGATCGCATGTTTTTTGTCGATTTCTCGGTCAATTGTGAACGGATTTTCATGAAATTTGGTAACAATCATATTTCAGCAGAATCCTAATATCCCTGAAAATTTCGTAAAATTATATATCGTATTTCAAAAGTTAGACCATTTGACATGTAATAAATTGAAATTACGACGTCCCTCTATAAACACATTAAACTAATTCGAGAATTTTATTACATGTCAAATGGTCTAACTTTTGCAATATTTAATATAATTATGCGAAATTTTCACCGCTGTTAGGATTTGAATAGAAAATGGCCTTTGCAAAATTTCAAGAAAATCGGCTCAGAATTGACGGAGAAATCGCCGAAAATCATACGATCCTGGTTAATTTGACGGCGAGTATATTCATATTATTTTAACCCTTTCCATCTGTGGCATTATTCAAAATAATCAAATGAAAATAAGTTGTGTTATGGTAGAACATATGTTTTATACTGACTCAAAGTTTTAGGTCAATATTGTGAGTACTTTCCACGTAAATAGCGAATCAGTAACACCATATGATCCCCCTAAAATGCGATTTTTAATGTGAATGCCACTATAGTCTAAAGTACATGAAGCTCGGCCGCGCCGCGTAGTGTGCCTAAAGCTAAGGAAAACAAAGTTTCAAGCTGAAAATTAAAATTGATTGATTGATTATATTTCATGATGGACGCACGAATTGAGAAATACACGTGCTGAACACCAGAAGAAGAGAGAAAAAGAGCTCCAATATCAATTTAAGCTTGTCATACCGCTATGGTGAATCTATTCTGGCAGACACTTGTTGATTTCCTCTAGCGGGTTGTAGAAGTTTCATAGGGAGGGCAGTGGGTCTTTAGAGTTTCTCTGGGATGTAAGCGCGGGAATCAATTTAAGCTTGTCATACCGCTATGGTGAATCTATTCTGGCAGACACTTGTTGATTTCCGTTTTCTTCATCATGGCCGGTCTTGAGATGTATGCATGGTGATTTCCTTCAAGCCTTGTCATACCGCTATGGTGAAACTATTCTGGCAGACACTTGTTGGTTCCTATTCATTCATCCCCATGCCGTTTTGCTTATGATGAAGTTCGACTGCCTAACTGCCTGACTGCCACCTGAGACGGACCTGTGGACTGTTGGGCTGATCCTTCCGCCAGTTCTCCAGTGTGGAACCTGTGTATATGAGAAGGTGTCTTAAGCGGAAAGTCTCGTCATCTATGCACATGATCACCATTGGGTTCTATGGTTGCTTTAGCTGCCGTGGATGTACAAAGGAAGTCTGTGAGCACTGAATTCGGCTCTTGAAGTGGCCCACCGGCTTAGTGATACACAGCTCCGAGTAAAAAGCAACTGGACTAAAGGCGGGATTGTGATCGATCGATAATTATCGGAAGGCCCGGGCAGCCTGCATGCGGGCTAGCTAACCTAAACAAACAAACAAACAAACAAACCAGAAGAAGAGAGAAAAAGAGCTCCAATATTTGAAGAAATGCTACTGTAGTTGAACAAGCACTCGCCAGGCTGTGGGAGCCCTGTACCCAGATTTATCTGGTGCTATGCGGACTCTCAGGTTAACTGGGGGTACAACTCATGTTCAGAGAAGAAACAAAGAAGAGGGAGAGGGACTGACCCAAGGGTGTGGACCCCATTAAAGCAAAATAGGCGGGGGGAGTAAAGTAGATATAAAAATTAGAAGGTGGGAGGGGGTACGGGAGTGGGGAAATAGGTGGATGCTCGCTTCTCCAGGCCCATGGAGGCTTGGAGTCGCTGTAGCCCTGCGGAGCAGGTCACCACAGACAGCTGCGAAATTAGCTCGCAGCGGGTTGATAAGATTCTATTCTATTCTACATCGGGTTAACTGGGGGTATTAAGCACCGACAGAACTACCAAAGAGCTGCAGAGAAGAGGGAGAGGGCCTGAACCAAGGGAGTGGACCCCAGTTATAAGGTAAGAGGGGGGAGTAAAGTAGATATAAAAATTAGAAGGTGGGAGGGGGTACGGGAGTGGGGAAATAGGTGGATGCTCGCTGCTCCAGGCCCATGGAGGCTTGGAGTCGCTGTAGCCCTGCGGAGCAGGTCACCACAGACAGCTGCGGAATTAGCTCGCAGCGGGTCGATAAGATTCTATTCTATTCTATTCCCATTAATTTATATATTAGACTAATTAGGCATAGATCTATTTACGAGAATGTAGAATAATCATATGTAAGAATGTTTCTAGATTATAATTGTAATCTATCCTATAATATACCCGTAGTCACATTAACTTGTAGCGCATGTTTTTCGCTGATCTTCAGACTTCACAGCTATTTTTTATGCCTATACTATAGCCTATATAGTAAAAGTCACTTTAAATCTGTCATTTTCGCGTTGCATGGTTTTTGTTCATTGCTCAAGCAATTTTCATCCGATTCTCATGAAATTTGACAAGCGTTAGTTTCTACTCTTACGGCACCTGCCCTGAAAATTTCAGGGAAAAATATAATGTAGTTTAGAAGTTAGACCATTTGACATGTAGTTTTCGCGAACTGTGACGCTCCTCTATAAACCCATTGAACGCTATCAGCTTCACTCACAAAATTCCACTACTTGTCAAATGGTCTAACTTTTGAAATACTTATTCAAATTTCACGAAATTTTCAGGGTAGGCGCCGTAATTGTTTAAAAGAATGCTTGTAAAATTTCATGTTAATTGATTCAGAATTGACTGAGAAATCAGCGAAAAACACCCAACGCTGGTGGAAGTTGACTGCCCAATATCGCGAACCACGTTTTTCGCCATTTAAAAAATATTTACTGGCTGAAATTATTATTTTTTACTTCTATTCAACTCACTAACATGTCCGGCGATCTCCAGGTATAATTTTTGGTTGAAATTTATTTTATCTTGGCAAATCCTTTCTTTGTTATGTATAATGTTTTTCCCGAATTTCACTTAATATCGCTCACCGCTCTAATGATGAATGACTTGCACCTGTCATTATACATGACAAAGAAAGGATCAGACGATGTAAAGTATTTTTTGCCGATAAAACGGCATAAATAGCCGCCGTATAACTTGGCAAGTTGAATTGAGTTGAAAAAAATAAAATTTAGTCGCCAAATATTTTTTAAGTGGCAAAAAACGTGGTTTGCGATATTGGGCGTATGACCTATATAGCCCTAGCGCAGTAGCGGCCTAGGCTTGGGCTTGGGCCTTGGCTTGCCTTGGCCCTGGGCCTTGGCTAGCCTGGGGTGGTCAGGCCATTTTTTAAATATGAAAATATCATATTGTACTGTATACCACATTAAAGATATTGCCATAGCAATAAGATAGACATTTCATTTAATGCTGTAGGTGAAAAATTCACTGAGTTATAGCCATTTCAAATTTTGAATATTGTTAATTTTTCTGCTCGTTTTTAGGTTTTTTTCTTGATGGTTACAAAATGTTATAGGGGCCTACGGTAAATACACATAACACATATTTTTAAACACAAAAATATTTTATTTTTGTAATAGTTACATCAGTGCATGATATTATTATAGGTAATCCATAAATGTTTGATGCCTAAAAAAACAACTACATGCCATATTAGAAGAACGTTCCTTTCAAGCTTGCACTACTGCTTAATGCCTCCTACTTTTTGTTGTTTTAATGACCAGAACAAAGCCCTGTGACCTGTTTCAGGTTCTTAAGTGCACTAAAACAATTAGTGCACTTAAACCTAGTAAGTGCATTTTTATTTTTAAGTGCACTTAGTATTTGCGTTTCAGTTGCCTGCACTTAGAATCGCTAGTGCACTCAGGGAATTTTAAGTGCAGTTCATGTTAACAATCATAGTAGTTACTGAATTATTTCATTAGTAGCTAGGCCTATATCTGGTTGTTTAAAAACCCGTTTTCATACTGTCAGGTGTGTAGAATTGCTCCGTGGGTCGAAATAAAATAAACCATCTGTAATTCGCACCACTGTACACAAAGCTATCGGATTTTTGAATCATGATGTGGGAGTCCTAGACTAAAATGGGGAAATATTACAAAAAAATCCTATAGGCCCATTATTTGGCCTAGGTAGTCGACTATAGTCTAGCCTTTAGGCGGCCTAAACATCAGGCCTATGGAGTCTACATATATATATATGACCTTGGAACCTAAACTTAAAATAATTTGGCCTAGACTACACATTTACTTATACTGAAAAATACAGACTTTGAATAGATTATATTCTAGTTATTAAAAAAGCGCAGTAGACTATAACTAGACCTCTAGATTAGCTTATAGGGGGCCTACAAAAGCCTAGTCTAGGACTACCAATATAACTTATTTTTGTATAGGCCTAGGCTACCTTTTTTATAAGGTGACAGTGTAGTAGACCTAAGGTTGTACAGTATATACTGGATTGTAGTATCACCCTCACAGTAAACCACAACAGTGAAAAAAGGGAGAGGGCAGAGAGTAAGAGGAGTAAGATAGAGGAGAAATAGAGATACAGAAAGGAGAAAGAGAAGAGGATGAAAAGAGAGGAGAGAAATAGTCTCGAGAGACGGTGAGGAGAGAGTGAGTAGAGAAAAATTGAGGATAGAGAGAGAGAGCGCGATAAAGAGAGTGAGGAGATAGAAGAAGAAAAGAAAGAGAGGAGAGGGAGAAGAGAGAGAAGGAAATGAGAGAAGGGGAAAGAGAAAGAGGAGAGAGAAAGAGAAGAGAGAGAAAGAGAGGAGAAAGCAAGCTAGACATAGAGAGAAAGAGAGGAGAGAGATAAAGAGTCTTAGAGAAAGAGAGAGAGAAAGAGGAAAGAAAGAGAGTGAGGAGAGACAGAGGAGAGAGAAAGAGAGGAGATAGTGAGGAGGGAGAGATTGGAGAGAGAGATGAGAGACAGAGATGAGAGAGAGATGAAAGGGACAGATAAGAGGGACAGATGAGAGAGAGGGACAGATGAAAGAGAGATGAGAGATAGATGAGAGAGAGAAATGAGAGAGGGATGAGATAGAGATGAGGGAGAGAGATGAGGGAGAGAGATGAGGCAGAGATGAGATAGAGATGAGAGAGAGATGAGAGGGACAGTTAAAAGAGAGATGAGAGATAGATTTATGAGAGATAGATGAGAGAGGGATGAGATAGAGATGACAGAGAGAGATGAGACAGAGATGAGATAGAGATGAGAGAGAGATAAGATAGAGAGGAGACAGAGATGAGATAGAGATGAGGGAGAGATGAGAGAGAGATGAGATAGAAATGAGAGGGAGAGAGATGTGAGAGAGATGAGATAGAGATGAGAGAGACAGATGAGAGAGAGGAACAGATGAAAGAGAGATGAGGGAGAGAGATGAAAGAGAGATGAGAGAAATATGAGATAGAGATGAGAGAGAGAGAGGGATGAGATAGAGATGAGAGAGAGATGAGGGAGAGACAGGGGTGAGATAGAGAAGTGAGAGAGAGATGAGACTATGAGATGAGAGAGAGAGAGATGATGGAGAGAGATGAGAGAGAGAGATGATAAAGAGAGATGAGAGAGAGAGATGAGAGTGAGAGATGATAGATAGAGATGAGAGAGAAAGAGAGAGATGAGAGAGAGGAACAGATGAAAGAGAGATGATAAAGAGAGATGAGAGAGAGAAATGCGAGTGTGAATTGATAGAGAGAGATGAGAGAGAGAGAGAGAGATGAAAGAGATGGGAGAGAGAGATGAGAGAGAGAGATGAAGGAGAGATGAGAGAGAGATGAAGGAGAGATGAGAGAGAGAGAGGGAGGAGAAAGATAAAGGGAAGAGATAGATAGAGGAGAGCGAGAGATATAGGAGAGATATATAGAGAGAGGAGAGAGATTGAGAGAGAGGAGAAAGAGAGAGGAGAAAGAGAGAGGAGGGAGAGAACGAGAAGAGAGAGGAAAGAGAGTGAAGGAGAGAGAGAGAGATAAGAGACAGAGATGGGAGAAAGAGCTGAGAGAGATAACGAAGAGAGAGATAAAGGAGAGATAGATAGAGGATAGAGAGAGATAGAGGAGACGGAGATAGAGAGAAAGAGAGAGAGAGGAGAAAGAGAGAGAGGAGGGGAGAGAACGAGAAGAGAGAGAGTGGAGAAGAGAAGAGAGAGTCAAATATATTTATCCTCTCTCTTCTTTCTGTCTCCTCTTTCTCTTGTGTGTAGGGCCCACCTGTTAGGGTGATACTACAATCCCTATTATTACAATCCCTATATATTTTATATAATACATACATACAGTCTATTATATGTAAGGTCTAAAAATATCCTGGGGTTAAGTTTCATCTCCAGCTTGAGGGTATGTTGTCAAATGATTTGGTAAGAGAGTGTACCTGTAATATGAGCAAAATGTATCATTGTATAAATTTGTAAATATTGCTTGACAATCTAAAAGTAGAAATCCTAAGCCAATGTAATATCAGTAGGCTAGTACACTTGTACCTAGAACTCACCAGAGGTAAAATTTTTGACTGGGCTATTACTTTTAGCTGTAGGGCAAACTAGGGCCTATACTACCGTAAAATTTCTAATTGTAGCCGCATCTCCAATAGAAGCCGCCCCCCAAAACTTTCAAAAAATTACAATTTTTTTACAAGTTTTTTTCCTACTTTGAAAACCTCCAATTGAAGCCGCATGGCGACTTTTGAGCTTTGTCAAGAACCAAAACTATTTTCATATCTTATAAAAAGGACAATGACCAGGTGTTTATCAAGACCCCAACAGCTAGCTACAAGGCCGTATTTGTTCACTTGTAAATCAAGTATATATACTTCCTTTCCGCTGATGTCACTGCCTCCTTTTGGCTTGCACTGACCCAATGTTGGTTAAATGTTGTGCCAGCATCTATGACACTCTTCCAACATTGAACCAACATCAGACATTGTGTCAGGGTATTGAGCTGCCGGTGTTCTCTGCAAAAATGAGACCTTTAGCCAATGCTGTTTTACAGCTGAGCCATGGTCGTAGACGATGGGCCAGCAGTAAACTAGCATTGGGTGAACGTTTATCTTGTTAAGGCCTATATACTGGTATGCCAATGCTGGGCTAATGCCGGACCAGTGTTGTGAACGGTGGGCCACTATCAAGCTAACATTGTGTCAATGACTCGAGTTTGCTGATCAGCTGAGACCGCAACCCAGCAGACACGAGGCATTGACCCAATGTTGTTCTAATGCAGGCCCGCCGTCTTCGATGTCGGCACAACATTAAAACAACATTGGATCATGCCTCGTGATAGCTGCATAGGTGTTCATGAATGCCAGCAGTCTGTCGCGGGAGGGCTAGCCACCTTCCCCCACCCCTCTCTGCCTCACTTGACACAACCGTGTTATGTTACGCAATATAACAATTAGGTCTTGGCTAAGATATTTATCTCCAAAAATTGCACATTTTGTATTATTAAAATAAGATTTTTGGACTCGGCAGTAAAAGGCATTGCATATTGATATAATTTATACACTTCTGGTGTGAAAAATGACCGAATAATGTAGTTTATTGCAATGCCCGATTATGTGGTAAGTTAACCCTTTCATTACGACCATCTGACATGAAAAGGGGACAAAGTATGGTGAACTATACATTTTTATTTATCAGGTTTATTTTGCCTGAGTTTGTGTCCTATTTAGGGGAAATAGGGGTGCTGTGTGTGAGAAACGGTTGACATTTCTGTACACCAGTCCTTGTGAATATGTCCAATATAACGTTTGGGGTCCCTAGGTTGGGTAGGCCTACTTTCGTCTTTAAGAAGTGTTCAGATAAAATATATGTTCATGATTAAATATAGTGATTAGACCGTAAAGGGTTTTGATCGGAATAATATTGGCCAAGCATCACAGACAGTGGCCCAGCATTACATCAGCATTGGGCCAATGTATCGTGTTATCTGGTGTTTCTGGCGCCTGATGTAAAGAATACCCAGTGCCTGACTTATAAAGAGTAGGCCCAATTGTGGGATTCCCGATTCCCACAAAAAATAAAACTGGCCCAACATCATTTTATCGCTGCGCCACACTTTGAGCAATATCTTTGTTTTTGACGCAACAAGTTAATTTTAATAAATGCCCATTACGGCGCACACTGTCAAATTGTGAGCTGTGTATCGCTGTATTTGTTTCAGTATTAGTATTCAGCGTTGTTAGAACAGAGTCAAGGCTCGGCATCCCATGATCCAAAACATAGGCCTATATGCTTACCAATACAATTTAAATAAAGTATGGCAGAAAACGAGCTACTGAAACCAAAATGTAGTTGAAATGTTGCTGATTCCAACGAAATATTGGACTCTCACCTGTAACCTGACTGTAACCTCGCCACAAGGTGACCTCGCCACAGGTAATCTCGCCACAGATTTGGTAACCTCGCCACAGAAGGCTAAGTAACCTCGCCACAGCTTTGGTAACCTCGCCACATGGGGCTAAGTAACCTCGCCACAACTTCGCCACACCTGTTGTATCCGCATTTATCAATGTATTTTCAAAGGGAAATCTCTGCCTTGAACGTGGTGTAGATGTCTATATAGACTTAGACTATATGTGCCATTAAAATCAAAAGCAAAAAAAATCTAAAAAAATGGACCAATATATAACGAATAATAATAGGCCTACACATTTATTTTGTACAGCAAATATTGTAGAAAATTTTTTCATTGTGACTAATAATAATAATATATTAACCCTTGAACCGCTGAATTAAATAATTTAAATTTTCACACACTTGGAGTTGTGTCTCACTACCTTGACCCACAGCTTTAAGTGAGAGAAAACAACTCGTATTTGATTAATTTGTAATTTAAGACTAAGCAATTTACAAATCTTAATGTTTAAATGGCTAATAAAACGGATTGAAGTACAGTCGCGCTTAGCGGTTTAAGGTGAATAGGTGCCACTGCCCCAAGAAGAGATCCGACAGCACCCGAGGAAGACAATGAGTAGCACTCAAGCTATGTGATCGACTCCAATAACACTCGATATTGTTGACGCAATTGATTAACACAAGTGATATTAACTCATGTGAGTGCGTGGTGACGTGAAGTCGATTGGGCCTACTTGCAAACGCTGAATGTTAAACCATTTTTTCTTCTTCCGGTTTTAATAATAGCATAACCACCAATATGAATCTTTGAAATTTCTATCAGCATGAACACCTGATGAACGTTTAATATGGAACATAAGGTGATATGAATGACCCTTAAGTGTTTTATTTGTTGTTGGGAAAATGCCCCCTTTTGAAATAATAATGGGTCACATGCCCCATCGTCTAAGGCCAATGCCCCCCCCCCCTCCGAAAAATATCATGGGCCCCTTGGCCCCCTTTTTCCAATTTATAAATCGGGCACTGAATATGTAATAGTACCAATCTCATACATATAATTTTAACTATTTATATTGCTGATATTAACCGTCTGCGTCCCTATGTTTGGGCTATATTCAAGTTGAACTGAACGTAGATTTTAACCTAAGTCTATGCTAAAAACACAAATAGTAGGCCTAATTTATTATCTTGTATTATGGACCCTATCGATGGAAGCTGATATTCAACATCACATTGCAATAAAGGCCTAAATAAAGGCCTAAATATCAGGCTAATAGGGATCTAATTAGAAGTTACTAAAATGTGTGGTACCAAAGCCATAACTTTATTTTGAATTGAATTTACAAATAGTAATATTAATAATAAATGATGTTCCTTTAATGCTGGGTAAACAATGTAGAGGGCTGCACAACAATACATTAAGTGATTAATGTCCACCTACCCTGTCTGAACATTAATTGTTCATGAGAAGTGTGAGACTCCCATAGTTTGCAGAAAAAATGACTTTTGAAACAGTTCATGTTCCCAGAGTACAGTGCTATGACATTTCAGAGGTTGTGTGTATAGAATCGTACACAATAGAGACTGGCTGTTCCATACGCCCCCCGCCCCCATTGCATGACTGCTTGCCACAGTCAGGAGGGGTGGCGAGCAATATATAGGCTCCTTTCTCACAATGATTCCCCTCTGGCAGATATTATATGGCAGTATGTGATTGCTTTACAAGTAAGCACATACTGCCTTTTGGGTTTTGTACACTTACAAAATAGTAGACTACGGCGTGCGTATATTGAACAGACACCTGTCTGGCAAATCCCAGAAGTTTGTGCTATACTGGTGCAATGTTGAACCAATACATATCTGTAGTTGGACCAACATCTTCGACGTCGGCCCAGCACTAATCCAACACGTGCTTCCTGTAATGTATTGCGTTTGCTGGGCTCATAATCCTCTCCGCCTAAAACAAAGGAAAGAACCAGTGTTGGCCTAATATGGGGCCAGTGTCACAGACGTTGTGCCAACATTAGAACAACACCGCGTCGGGACATAACTGATCTCTGGTCACTGTATCCTGCCTCCCATCAAACACGAGACATTGTCCCAATGCTGTGATTTCTATACATCATTTTGAATGACAATGCTGGTTCAATGTTGGTCCACCGTCTACGAAGCTGGCCAAACATTGAGCCAACAATAGGACAATGTATCGTGTTTGCTGGGTGAGCCTTTCTCCCTGTTTGTTTCACACATGGAGGAGGACAGTGTATCACTGTATGTCCTAGTGTGATCATAACAGCTTTGTCTTCTTTAAGCATTTGTTGTCTAGACTATTATAAAATTAAAGGCAAAAGCTGGCAGTGGAACCATTTTAAATGACATTTGTCGTAATTGTGAGAAATCTAATGATGGGAACCCCGGAAAAGGTGATAAAAGTGCCATTCAAAACAGATAATGCTTCTAATTCTACAATGATGGCTTCATTTCTATCAGTAATAGTGAGCAAAAAGAACAAACAAACAGATTGAAATATCTCTTTTATTGATTTGAATACAGGAAGGCTCGCCACAGGGAAGGTTCGCCACAGGAAGGTTGCCACAGCTTTGGAAGGTTCGCCACAACTGTCATAGGAAGGTTCACCACAACGTTAGAATGCATTATAAAACAGTTACTACTGTTTATTACCTGTGAAAATATATTTATTTTACTAAAGACAACAAAAACATTAAAAAATAACACATTATACAATGATACAGAGAGACCTCGATGTTCCGTCATCATCATCATCATCATCAGATACAGATACAGATCTGTTCCCAAGAAATATGACGTAACTTCGGATATGGCAGAGTTTCGGAATGTTGGAACCGAGGATATATATCTAATTCACACTGTAATATTGTTATATTAGTAGGCCTACATGTGTTAGTTGTGCGAACATAATATCACATAAATGTGATAAAAATATAATTTTATTAATATAGTTTTACAGAATTATTTTTTCATAATGTTTGTACATTTTGAATTTATCTATGAAAAATGTGAGTAACAGATGGTGAAACTGAATGACTACCATATACAAACTGTGTCTTTTGTTTTACACTTAATCTGTTTATCACAGTAAAATAACAAATAAGTATTAATCTCTTAAATCTGCTTCAATTGTTAATTTAAGCCAATCTATGATGTTCTCATATTGTAATCGAAATGACTCCAAGCAATTTCACTCAACTTAACGCTCAGATAGGTGTTGACTCTTTGTGCTAACTGAAACATGCTTAGAGCATAATATAATTTATGAAATAGATGTGTTAAACACAGTTGACAGCGTGAATAATTACGATCTGTTCACAGAGATCAGATAAATTTAGAAATTGTTAGATTCTTAGATTTAGTTAATCAATTTTAAAAATAATTTGTTAGATAAGAAAGCAAACACTTTGGGGCAACAGATTATTTAGGGTCAAATTAAATAATCTTTATAGGCTCAACTAGCAGCTACATAAAATTAAAGGTTGTCCTAAGTATGCGAATAATATTGTTTCAACTTGGGAGACATTTGCTTTAACTCAGTAAAATTGAGACATTTACACAAAGTTAATTTACCGTTAATAGTAGCGCAAAACTGGTTTAACTTGTCATTTTAGCCCACTGCCGCCAAGAAGTGTTATGTAGAACGAGTGGTTCGTCCTTTGTTGGGTGGTAGGCCTACAGTGTCAAAGGCAATGGCCCAACATTAAACCAATGCTGATCTTGTGAACATGTGTTTGCAGTGTTTTATTTGCTAATTAGTCACTCGTCACTCACTAATCCCTTGAACGCTAAGTGCATTGAGACAGTGTTGGGGCAATGTGATGAGAGCGACATCTGCTAACCCACAATCACTGTAGGCCTACAAACACATCCCAGCAAACACAACACATTCAAACAATGCTGATGGCATTCACACAATTAGCGTGACGGACCGTTAGCATGACGGTCCGTGACAGAACAACGGGAGGCTTACCCAATGATTTAACCCTTTTGTCCGATTTGATGACGGAGGCGGACATCGGAATGGCAGAACATCGAAACCAAAAATACATCGGGCAGATCTGTCAAATTCTTGACGGATGTAGAAGATGACGGAACATCGGAGGACGGATCTCCGAGACCTGTCTGAACTACAATTATAGTCTATAGTATATAATATTAAAATAATTTTAAAATATATGTTTTTTATTATAATAGTTGTGTGTTTATTCTTTAATAAATAAAAATATTATTAATATACAATGATAATGTTACACGAAATATATAGCAATTTATTAAAATATACAATTTTATTGAACTATTTCAATAAACATTCCTAAATAACCATACACTATACAATGATAATACAACAGTAATACAGAGATAATACAATAAAAATACAATGGTAATACAATAATAATATAGTGGTAATTAGAAAGTTAAATAAGTCTCTGGTTACATTGTTGGCAAGCTTAAACGGGCACACTTCCTCAGCAATGTCTAACGTTGCGGTGAACCTTCCTATGACAATTGTGGGGAACCTTACTTCCAAAGCTGTGGCAAACCTTCCAATTTTGTGGCGAACCTTCCCTGTGGCAAACCTTCCCTGTGGGGAATTTTCCTGATAACCTTTTATTGCAATGTCCCACAAATTCACACAAATCTTGAAAAAAACACGAAAAAAACATCACAATCTTTTTTGTGATGTATCTACCACTGCTAAAGAATCATGTACGATTAGCCACTCGCAGCTCGCCCACTGCCTTAAAAAATTGGAGTGGCTATCCGTACGGCAGAGTTTCAATTGCAGTCAGTAGGATCCCGTCATTCCGTGAACGAGGCTGCCCATAGATTTTACATTATTAGGCCTATATTAAAGCAGGGGTTGACAAATCCTCATTTTGTTTGGTAGCCCGGATGATTTTCCGGGCTACTGGACTACTTAGTATACAGACAAAAATAGACAACTTCGGATAGCCCAGAGTGAAAAGATGGTAGCCCTGGGCGTCTGGGCATGGGATTTGGCAAGCCCTGATTGAAGAATCATGTACGATTAGGCACTGCCTTTTTTTACACAGGTGCCATTTTTTCAATTTTTGTAAAAAAATGCTAAAAATGAAGATAGACTATGTAGGGCCAATGATTTTCCGTTTAAAAAAAAGATTTTCTGTTTCACATTTTGGTGAATTCCGTTTTATTCCGTTTCAACGGTATTTTCACAGATTGTTGACTAAAATTACTGACTTCAGCGACTGAGTGTGCTACAGGTAACTCAGATCTGTAATTGAAAATAACACAATTGTTGATTACCAATCATCAACAGAACAGAACACAAAAATATTATTTTTTTCATTTATTATAACTGCATTTGCATAAATTAGTATCTTATATTGCCAAGCAATAATAAAAAAAATGACTAGTATAATAATCGCTGATGGAAAATGTGCTGACTCATCCAGCCCCTCGTCTACGCACACACGGTGGTATTGGTATACAACACATGCTGTGATTCAGGAGTCCTCGGCCGATTTCGGCAAGCTCCGGCTTATTTACAGATATATGTGTGGGCATGAAATTGATTTTCCGTTTCACAGGGTATATTCCAAGAATTCTGTCTGTTTCCCGCGATCGCGGAAAATCATTGGCCCTAACTATGTCCACTGCCCTATGAAGCAGTTCTGGGGCCATGATTAATTGTCAACCGTTTGCATGCTTTGTTAAGAGACAGAGCTTGGCTAAAAGCTTTTTTGAGGTGTTAAAGTGGGCTCCAAATGATTAGTTTATGAGTGGAGTAGACTAGAATAATCAACTGAAGATTTTTCTTTTTGCATGCTGGGCCAAAAGGTAATAAAGTAGGCAGAGATAACAAAAGTTAGTAGGTCACTAAGCTAAGACCACTATTGGCCTAGGTCACATGTATCTTTATTGCCAATGGTTATCTGCGAGTGGGGAACATTGTCATCCATAATGACAGCTACTTGTTGTAAAAGGTCAATCCATTATGTAAATCATCATGATTGTGATGAGTTATATATATCGAAGTGATTATCACTTTTATGCCTGTGTATTTGTCTTCAAACTAGAAAATTTGAAAGAGAAATGAGTAGTATTTAAATTGGTTATATTGATATATTTTTTATTCAATTTGTACACATGTACAAGTGTTTTTATCAGAGTCAAACCTTCCAAGTGTGTGAAAATTTAAATTTTATAACTTTAGCACTTTCAGTGTAAGCCAATCACCATGATCACTGAAGCTTTTAGAAATTTACCACAATTATTTTTATGAAAAAACTGGACTTAAAATTGAAAGTACTTTAGCCATGTAATCACTACATTTACCTCAATTATTTTAATGAGAACACTTTGTTTTTAGGTACCTAAAGTCATGAATCCAGATCAAGGTAATGCACCAAAGCCGGGATGGCTTGATATTCTTGGGACATATGGACTGAGTGCAGTATCAGATAACAGAGTCTCTCCAGGTAGCGATATGTCGATGATGCTGAACAGGTCTACAGGGGCACAGCAGCAGTGGCAAAATGAGGGATCTTTGAATAGTTATAATAGATCCTTGGCTTCTAATACATCTATCAGCCCTGGTCATAGCTATCCACAAAACTATGACAGATCAAATTTAGCTGCAACTTATTTAACAAATGAGTCCCATGTCTCACAGGCACACCACCAGGATGATCGGCACCCTATTCGTGTAACAACTTACAGTGACAACTTTTCTAAAAGAGAGAGTGATAGATACCTGTCAGGAAATAATGAAAATTTTCATGATTCAAATAAGAACTTTTCTGTTGGAGGTATTAATGCCATTAATTTCAAGAATGAACAAGACAATAAAAGAGAAATATATAGCACTGCTGGTTCTGGTCCTCTTGATAACATATGTACTTCCACAAGCCTGTATGGCTCTCATAGACAACAATATCCAGAAATTCCAAGACATCAAACACAGCCTGGTGACAACAATTATGATAAAGATGCTTCCTACAGAACCTCACAGTCCAGATTTGATGCTGGTAGTGATGATAGATTTAAAAACTTAGTTGAGAATAAGTATGACCAAAAATTAGATATTTATAATAGATTAGAAAAATCTGATGATAGGACAAGATCAAATATACATGTTAACGAAACCAGGGATTTACATGGCCATGTACCTTCTGGCTCAAGCTCTGATCAAAGAGGTTTTGACAGCTATAACAAGCTTTTACAACTGAGTGCTCTCGATGTAACAAGAATAGGTAACTTGATTAGAAGGAATGAAATTACTTTGAAAGATCAAGGTAGCGTTGGGTCATATATTACTGATGACACAAGGTCTGAAGAATCATATAAGCGAGAGAGAGGAGATGCTCGAAAGCATATATTAGGTGATAAAGATCATCAAACGAAACAATATAATGCTTTTTTGCATGATATCGGATCTAATCCATACAAAAGGGCAGACTCTCCAATTGAGCAAGTGTCTAGTACTGAGAGAGACAGATATGACCCTTATCAATATCAGGAACGTAGAAAAACTGATGTGCAGGAACGTGACATTAGACGAGATCATGTTGGAATTATTAACCCTGCGCAATCTACTTATCCATTTCATGACAGAAAAATGGACAGTCAAGTTTCTCCTATTCCTCCCAATTGGAACCAAGATAACTCTGAAAGACAAGGTCAAGGAATCAGACAGTTGCCAGTCTCAATTGAGAGCAGACTTCCCAGCCCTGTTCCCTTCTCAAAGCCAGTTGGGCCTGCTGAAGCACTCGCTCTTGTTGGTAGACCAGGTGTTTTACATGGTCAGCCTCTCCTGACTGACCAGATAAGACTCGCAGAAATTCAAGCACAACAAGCAGCACTGCAGTCTTCTGGTGCAATTAGTCCACCAAATGTCCCTCTCCACCCGTATTGGAAATACAATTTATCAAACCCTCCACAGCATCCTGAAAATAAGGGAAACTTTCAATCTTCTAGGGGTCAAGGTAGAAGTCAGCGAGGCAAAGGACTTCCTTTTGGTTTGAGGAGTAAAGATAAGTTTGTAAAAGAAGAACAACCTGGCTTCACACGTCTGAGGATAGCCCCCAACAGTCCAACACAATTAGATCAGAAAGAACTGCAAAGAGAAGATGTAATTGCTGCTGTTGAAGAACAGAACAAAGCCTACTCAGCTAAAATTGGACCATTCTACTGGAAACACTGTGAGCTCTGTGGGGTGAATTTTAATGACAAAAAGGTATTAGTATACAATTGATGTATTATCACTTGAATTATAAATTATAATTATATACAGTTGATGTACATGTATTAGCACTTTAATTGATTTCTAAGAAGCATTAATTAATTTTCACCCAGACATTATGAGGCAATTTCTATGGATAATAATAACACCCATCAAAATTAAAATGCTGAACTGTCTTTTAATATTTAACTCTGTATTTTTTAAGAATTATGATGTTCATTGTGGTGGTCTTCTACATACTCGGAAAGTCATTGCTCAGAGGGACGTTTCTTCACTGAAGGTGAATCCGGTGAGACTCAGAATATAGTGTGTCAGGCTCACTTGTAATTGATATAAGTGTCCCCCGCCTCTCCCTCTTTACCTTTATATTTTTTGTGCACTTTGATATGCCTGTGCCATCTTTATTTTGTAACTCGCCAAAAATGAAACATTGATGAGGGTGTGTTCGTCCGGTGAAACATATTTTTTTTATAGAAAACAACGTAGGCTGACAATATTTGGTAGTGGTTCACATCTAGGTAGCTGGTGAGAGATTGAAATATTTTGAATCTCAATTGAATTCAGAATGCCACAGAATAAACAGAAGGTTTTTTGAGTCTGTGTAGCCTCTATCGTTTTCAAACCATATCTAATCTCCTTCCAACCATATCTTCATATTTTTCACACAGTACCTCTAGAGCCCGCATCTAGATTTTTACATACATTTTTTTTTAAGAAGCAGATGTCCCAAAAGTACTGGCTGGATTATAGCCATATTGCACATGTAAGGTGAGTCTCCTATTTTTGGGTAATTGTGCCTTGTCCTGGATGTTGGCCTAATATACGACGTAGTATCTAGGCCTATTCAATTAAAATATTTTGCAGCATATCATATAGACACCTGACCTAGGCCCATCAGTTACTGACTCTAAAACAAAATGTGAGGTTTCAGGGAGGGATGCTCGATCGTATAACTTCATTAAATATGGCCAACTGGCAGCTATTATTAACTGTCAATTAACATGCAACATGCCAGAGAAATAGACCAATTTAGTTTAGAACAAAATAAGAGCCGTTATTTACTGTAACATACCTGACATCTGAAGGGGATACACACTGGGAAATATCAACTCTTATCAAATTCAAAATTGCCGACTGGCGATCTGTAAGTCCTCACACATGAGTATCTCTGTCACACATACCATAAGACCACCATGACTTAATTCTTTGTTTTAAATGAAAAAAGAAAATCTCAATGAGGAACAGGGAAAAAACATTTAGGAAAAAAAACTTCTTATCTATTTCTGGAGAAGTTACGTAATTAAAATAACAACTTTCTGGAAACGTTATGAGGGTTACTAAATATGGTAAACTTTGAACCTTTTTTTAAAAACATAGTTGTATCTAGGTATTTTATCTCCTGAAATGAACTTTTTTTTGGAACTTGCCAACAATCCAATGTGCAAAAACATGTTTTTTGGGGTAATCCACAGCCTTAATATAATGCGCGCACTCAAACTAAAAAGAGAAAAATGCATGGTAATATATGATTAAAAAGAATTTCCGGGAACACTTGGTCAGATGATCTTGTTATTCTACATAGTCTAGTCTCTAAGATTTTTATTATCTTTTAATATTTTTGTTCCTCCTCCTCTTCTCACTTTGTGTCATTGTTTAGGTACTTAACTATTTACATTTTATATATATTTAGAGTATTGATGGACCTGAGAACTTAACTGGAGATTACATTAGTCTAGAAAGTAAATCCTCTGGGAGCAAACTGCAGGAGAGAAAAATACAGAATATCGGCAAAGATGAACAACATTTTGAAGACAAGAAAAAAACATCATCTCAATTGAAAAATAGTGATGAAAAAGACCAAATGCTAGGTATTTTTTTCCCTAAATTATTTTATATCAACGATATTAATTTTACAACTGAAAGTTTAATTAACAGTGATAATCTCTGTCAACCATGACACAGCGTGTCTGTCTGTCCGGTTGTTTATCTATCTGTCACCACCATTAGGGTCATTGTTTGTTCGTTAATATTTGAATTACCCATTACTGAACCTTGTTCGAGTTTGCACCATCTTCCCACATAGGAAACTTGGCATCATGATAATCACAGCTCCTACAGTTTAGATATTTAGATCACATTCATTACATTCTATCACATCCCTATCATTGATAACCCTGCCTTATAAATCTCTTGGTCAAGTTTGTAAATGGGTGATTTTGACCTATTTTTGAAGGTCACAGAGGCTATAAGGACTTTGTCATCACAATTTCTTTTCTCCTGCATTGTGTATCGCTCTCAAATCCATATCAGTGATATACCCTTTATTATCATTCTAGATCAAGTTCAAAGATGGGTGAGAGAGACCTATTTTCCAACTTGTAAACACAATATCTTAGCTCCTATGATTTGTATTGATTTTATATCACTACCAGTAATAGACCTTACAAATGTTTAGGTCACGTTTGATGATGGGTTACGTTGAACGATTTTTGAAGGTCACAATAGGATGGCAGGGGAAAACTTTGTAATCTCGGTTCCTACAATCCATATATCCATACCATTTATATGCCATTCATATATCCATACCATACCATTCATCTTATTGTTTCGATATATCTCTGTTCTTATGATTTGTATCACTTTCCTATCCATACAAATTATAGACTTTGTAATGACAATATCTTTCTAGGTCAAGGGGAGATGAGTTACAGTACATGGTTTAATGGCAAAGGTATACATTCAATCATGCCTATGCATCAAATTCTCCTTCTACTTATGACATGTTCTTGACATAATGTTATTGTTATCAACAGAAAAGAAACTTGATCCAGTCATTACATCTGAGAAATTGGGTTTGGCAACAACATCTTCTTTTAAGAGTAATGTCGATGAAGCCAAAAAAGTGCATGTAACATCCCTTGCACATACACTGGGGATCACTAGTTCTCTTCCAAGTACATCTGCAAGCAAAACTGACACTGTGGCTGAAGAAGAAGACTGGGAAACCATGGACACAGACCCACCAAAAGTTGTTACACAGACAAAAAAGACTTGCAAGGTGACATCACTTGAGATTTTAAAAAGTTTTGATTGTAATTTTTTGGTTTTCTAGACAGCATTTACTTTTGTATATGATGAAATTTGTTGGTAAATTTTGTGATGTGATATTTTGTAGATTTGTCGCATTGCTGTATTTAATTCACAATCTCACCTGGAAAAACACTGGAAAGTTCATATTGGTGGTCGATCACACAGAAATGTAAGAAATCTACATTTTTTGTTTTTAAATTTATTTATTTTTCTTTGATTATTGTATATGGAATATTTTCAGTCCACATCCTAGATCAATCCCCCTTTAAGCACCTTGTCAATATTTGAATTAATATTATTTTTATTATTTTTATTCTTAATGGTAATATCTGTATGTTTTATAGTAATTTATTGACTACCGGTAATTTAGTAATTTTATTAGGAATATACCAGATTGATATTTTATAAACACTGTTCTCTCTGAAAGACAGCGATTTTATTCTCTAGCTATAGTACATTTTATAAGTGTAATGTTGTTACCTATTAGGATTTGAGATCCATATAGGTGGGGTTTTTTTGTAGCTTATTATTAAACTACATTTAGATACAGCTTACATTGCAGTGGGTGGTGACTAGGGCAACAGGTTTTGTCTGCTGCTTATAATGTACATGTCAGGGCTGTAGGCTTGCTGCCGGTCTTATACGCATACAATAAGCTGTTGCTGGCTATGTTTTGCGCCACAAGATTTTTGGCAATTCTGTGCAAAAGTAGGATCGAAAAATAGCCAACCACAGTTAGCTTTCACACACCAATCACAGAGCAGCTGTTTTATGATTGGCTTAATAACAGTAGTTCCTTAGAGAACCAATCAGAGAGCCCCTGGATAGGAAGTTTAGCCCCAGGCTGACTCCCAAAAATCAATCTTGTCTACCAGCCGGAAGCTAGTTGGTTACTGTTCTTTTCTAGATTTTTTCTATCCCTTGGTAGGCCTTTATCATATAATCCCGAGTTTTTCAGGAAGTCGAGTGCAATACTTCAATCAGAAAGTCAATAAATTTCAACATATTTTCCCCATAAAATAAAGATGTGAAAGTGATTGTTTGAAGATTGCATAAAATTTTAAATTGCTGCCAGAGGTCTCTTCATAATTTTTTGGGGCGCAATCTCAGAGTACAATAACACATGTCCTGCTAAAATACACGATTTGCATGTGGAAATTAACGTTGCCCTGTTATACACTAAAGTTGGGATGCAGTTTGTAACAGAGTTTTTCTGAAATTCAAAACCATGATTGAAGTAGACACCAGGTCAATTTTTAAAGTTTGGGGATGCGGTTTTTAACTGGTAATATAATGATATTTATATAACAAGCTTTCAAATTATATTTTACTAGTAGTGTGAATTATTTTATGGCATATTTTAATATTGACGTTGATAACACAATGTCTACACTCATTCCAAATACATAAGAAAATCTTTACTGTCCCATTGTAGTTGTTGACGGAATGAGCTTTGATGTCATGCTGTGTTAAATTCCCGATCCACAGCCATCATTTCACTTTAATGATTAGTACAACACATGGGGCCCATCATACTTTCATTCAGAAAAGATTGATATCCCACAAATATCCCACAAGTTTTATTTCTCAAGGTGTACCAAAAATGCTCAACTTTAGGTACCGTACTGTACCTAAGTTTAATCAAAGTAGTTGTCATTTTGATTATTCATTCATGTGTGGTATGTTTGATATGTCTTTTCATTTTGTATCACCGAATAATACAATTATTTACAGCGATACTTGCTACAACTAAGTACCCTTGGTCCAGATAAATTCTTCCAAAAATATGACAACAGTGCACAGTTTGGGGACATTACAGGTAACTAAGTTGCATTAGTTGTTATTGAATAATATAATGTGGCTCACTATTTGATAAATCTGACAAGTCTATGTTAACACATTATGCATGAGCTGTTGAACAACTTGATAATATTAGGCAGCTCTTCTACTATAGTGTAAGGCCTATAAGCAGTAGCCTGCAGAACTGGGAGCAGTTTTTTTACGAGCACGAAGACATGTTGCCCTTCTTGTGCGCCATGCTCCCCACCCTCCAATGCTGTAGATCTGGTAATTCGCGTGTGTTTAAACTTTCGCGAATTTGTGATTTTGGGACTTTTTACGAAGTCTAGAATTTGCAAATTATCGCTTTAGATTATAGGTAGTGCTCATAATAATAATTTCGTGAGATTCTTAAATTTGTGAATTTGTCCTTCCGAAATTCGAATTTAACACCTTCCGAATATTATCAGATCTACAGTATTCTTCAAACTATTGTTGCTTTGCCAGAAGTGCCAACATCCATGATTTACTCTTTTTCACAGAAATAATGTATGAGAAGAGCACATCTGATTTTGTGTGAAGCAATAGTGGGCCTTAGAATGCCTACTATTGCTTTACAATCAGACTCCTTAAATTATTTCTGATGTACTGTATTTATCCTAATACTGTATTTATCCTAATAAACTGCCATATTCTTATAAAGCCCACTCCCCTGATTTGAAAATAAAATTCACGATTATAGCATACTATATAGCCATAAAATATTACTCTGATTAGCGCACGCTCCCCCTCTGGCCTCATGGGGTAGTCTAATTAAAAAATTTTGCTGGATCGTTTTGGTTAGAATAAATACGGTATATTTGCAAGTGTATTACTATGCGATGACATTATATATGTGTTTTTGTAAGTAAATATATATATATCTATAGCAACAAAGTTTCTGCATTTCAACAAGTAGAAAGATATAGACAAAATATATCACTTGAAAAGAAATGGTAATACTGACTACTGTATGTCGTCAAATCACAATGTCAAATGTGACCCACCATGCTAGAAGGCTTTGTTACAATAATTTATTACGTTATGTTTATTGATTACATTACTAAATTCACAAAATTAAGAAATGTATAAAACAAAAAGTACTAAAGATTTTTCAAAAATTCCTACAGTTAATGACACCTCCCTGGTTAGATACACATTACTGAATTATCAGAGTTCTGTGCGATTTGAAAGCACAAGAAATGGTCTTTTTTAAATAAATATATTACATTCCTGGTACAAACATACATGTATATATCAAATTTTTGTAATATTTATATATATATATTTTTATTTATTTTTAGACTATGATGCAAAAGATGACAAGGTTAGTAAGTCTATCACACATTTTTTGTTATGTCCCTGCTCCTCACATTTCTTAGATTAGCTTATACATTTAGACTTGACATTTATTGTTAATACAGTAAAACCTGTACATACTGGAATGGTTTGGGGCCAAAGTTTTATTCCGGTTTGGACAGGTTCCGGTTTGGACAAGGTTTTTGCTTTTTAGAGGAACAACAACGATAACTTGTACAATTGGCATGAGGGTTATAGTTCAGTGTGTGTTGTTGGTAGTTCTACACATGATGAGTGGATATATTCAAATAAATTGTTATAATAGAAGAAACAATTGTTTTTTAAATATTTTTTTATTAAAATTAAATAATTATTTAAGATCATTTTTGTTTCAGATCAATCTCTTTTCCAGCCCACTTTTTAGCCCGCCTTTTAATTTTAATTAAAAAAGGTGGGCTATTGCAATTGAAGTTCGGCGGCGTCGGCGTCGGCGTCGGCGTTAACATTTACTTGTGGGCGCGATAACTTGAAAAGTTTTTCATGTTTCCTTCCCAAATTTATTTTGCATGTTACTAATGACCACTTCTCGGACAAGTTCAATAATGGCTGAAAAAAATTCAAAATGGCCGACTTATTGCGATTTTTCACCTTTTACGTCAATAATTTGACCTTGTGGGTGCGATAACTTGAAAAGTTTTTCACGTATCCTTTTCAAATTTGTTATTCATGTTACTAATGACCAGTTCTCGGACAAGTTCAATAATGGCCGGAAAAAAAAAAAAATGGCCGATTTATTGCGATTTTTCACATTTTACGTCAATAATTTGACCTTGTGGGCGCGATAACTTGAAAAGTTTTTCACATATCCTTTTCAAATTTGTTATGCATGTTACTAATGACCAGTTCTCGGACAAGTTCAATAATGGCCGAAAAAAAAAAAAAAATGACCGATTTATTGCGATTTTTCACATTTTACGTCAATAATTTGACCTTGTGGGCGCGATAAGTTGAAAAGTTTTTCACATATCCTCTTCAAATTGGTTATGCATGTTACTAATAAGTAGTTCTTGGACAAGTTCAATAATGGCCAAAAAAAAAAAAAAATGGCCGATTTATTGCGATTTTTCACATTTTACATCAATAATTTGACCTTGTGGGCGCGAAAACTTGAAAAGTTTTTCACATATCCTCTTCAAATTGGTTATGCATATTACTAATAAGTAGTTCTTGGAGAAGTTCAATAATGGCCGAAAAAAAAAAAAAAATGGCCGATTTATTGCGATTTTTCTCATTTTACGTCAATAATTTGACCCTGTGGGCGCGATAACTTGAAAAGTTTTTCACATATTCTCTTCAAATTTGTTATGTATGTTACTTATAAGTAGTTCTTGGACAAGTTCAATAATGGCTGAAAAAAAAAAAAAAATGGCCGATTAATTGTGGTTTTTCTCATTTTACGTCAATAATTTGACCTTGTGGGCGCGAAAACTTGAAAAGTTTTCCACATATCCTCTGCAAATTGGTTATGCATATTACTAATAAGTAGTTCTTGGAGAAGTTCAATAATGGCCGAAAAAAAAAAAAAATGGCCGATTTATTGCGATTTTTCTCATTTTACGTCAATAATTTGACCCTGTGGGTGCGATAACTTGAAAAGTTTTTCACATATTCTCTTCAAATTTGTTATGTATGTTACTTATAAGTAGTTCTTGGACAAGTTCAATAATGGCTGAAAAAAAAAAAAAAATGGCCGATTTATTGTGATTTTTCTCATTTTACGTCAATAATTTGACCTTGTGGGCGCGATAACTTGAAAAGTTTTTCACATATCCTCTTCAAATTTGTTATGCATGTTACTAATAAGTAGTTCTTGGACAAGTTCAATAATGGCTGAAAAAAAATTTAAAATGGCCGATTTATTGCGATTTTTCTCATTTTACGTCAATAATTTGACCTTCTAGGCGCGATAACTTCAACATTTTCACAAGTATCCTCTTCAAGTTTGTTATGCATGTTACTAATAAGCAGTTCTTGGACAAGCTCAATAATGGCCGGTAAAAAAATCAAAATGGTCGACTTATTGCGATTTTTCACATTTATTTTACGTCCATAATTTGACCTTGTGGGCGCGATAACTTGAAAAGCGGCTGGTTTTTTATAGATCTGCTTGTAGTCTATGCAAGTATTATATATTATATCATATTATACATGTATCTATCTTATTTAACATACCATTTATATCTTGGGTTGTTATTTACGTGATGACATTCGTCTTTACTTTCTTTATCATAATTCGGCGGCGGGCTATTATCGAGTGTGCTCTTGTTAAGTTGTTGAGACATGTTGATTCTACGAATCAAAGAAAGATACTGATCTATCTGCCTGTATTGCGTTTTCATAAGAATTGCCATTTTAGCACCTAACATAACAGTATTTTTTTGTAATTGTGTCACATATTACACACACGGAGTGCATTTGTCATTCTTTAAACATTGAATTTTTAGTGCCTGATATTAGATAACATTACATTCTTGTAGTCGTCCGTCACATATTTCAGACATGGAGTAACATCAGCCCATTTAAATATCAAAGCAATAGGAGAAGCTGTGTGTTTTCGATATGTACAGCAGCTTTATTTTTTCAACTGTTCAAATATTTTTTTATGAGGGCAACACTCGTTTGTTTAGTAATATTTTTTAGAATGTATGACCCTGGATTAAATGCTTTGATGCTGTATAATTATGTCATTTAATGCAATTAATGCCTTGATTAGGAATAGAAAATAATATAGGAATAACCCAGCAATGAAAGTATTAATCTATATTTTTATATTTTACCGACTTATTTATTTATTGGGTCACTAAGTATCACAAACAGAATAAATTTAACCAAAAACACGGTGTAATTTTCCTGAGAATAAGTTATGTTTAATGCACTGATTTGTTTATGATTTATTACAAACTTTTAATATTTTACTAGTCAATGATTCTGTTACAATATTTTATTAACCAATTATTTTATTTTTTCATTATGTTGTTGAAATATCTTACCAATTACAAAGTAAAGGTATTGACAATTTCTGTATAATAATAATAATAATAAAACTTCTAAAGCGCTGGTATTTGGTCAGTCCATTCACTGTGCTGTCTCTTGTTTATAAAATGCTTTCACAAAAAGTTCAGTTTTAATCAATGTTTTGAAGGATCCAAGTGTCTTCGCTCTATGGATATGTTCTGGCAGGTTATTCCATAAGGTGGGTGCTACCACTGCGGAAGCACGATCTCCGTAACCTTTCAGTCTGGAATGAGGTATCACTAGCTGACCAGATTCACTAGACCTAAGACTCCGTTGTGGCTTGTACGGGATCAGCATACGTTCAATATAAGTCTGCGCCATTCCATTAACCCCACGGTATGTGAGAAGCATGATTTTGAAAATAATCCTTCCCTTTACCGGAAGCCAATGGAGATGTTGAAGTATAGGAGTGATGTGGTCATATTTTTTCGTGCGAGTTAGTATTCTAGCAGCTATGCTCTGAACTCGTTGGAGGTGGCATATTGTTGAGGATGGTAGTCCTGATAATAGTGAGTTGCAGTAATCCAGTCTGGATGTTGCAAAGGCATGTATAAGTTGTTCTGCAATTTTGTGAGAAAGTAAACGACGTATATTGGAAATGTTCCTGAGATGAAACATGCACGAACGACACAGAGACTTAACATGTGCTTCCATATTGAGTTGTTTATCAAAAATTACGCCAAGATTTTTACCAGAAGTACTGAATGGTATAGGATGCCCATCAATTTGGACATGAACCAGATCAGAGACCCCAGAATTAGCACGTGGGGCACTCACCAAAACAATCTGGGTTTTATCCCCATTTAATTGAAGTTTATTTGCCACCATCCACGCCTTGATCACTTTAACGCATTCCTCGACCCTTTCGAGCGCATCTCCCCATTCACAAGGCGTGAATGAGAGGTAAAGTTGTGTGTCATCTGCGTAAAGCTGGACACACAAACCATATTTTCTCGCTATTTTAGCAACAGGGGATGAGTATAGTGAGAACAGCACTGGACCTAGAACCGATCCTTGTGGTACACCAAATAAAAGTTTCTGTTTTGTAGAAAACGAATCACCAATTTTGACTGTTTGTGTTCTATGACTCAAATAGGAATTTAACCATTTCAAGGCTGTGCCGGTAATGCCAAAGTCATGTTTAAGGCGATGAAGTAGTACAGTGTGGTCTTTTGTGTCAAATGCTGCAGATAGATCAAGAAGTACTAAGATAACAGATTTTTAGCCATCAATAGCCTGAACGATATCATTCTGTACACATAGGAGAGCTGTTTCTGTACTGTGATACTTGCAATATGCTGATTGCTGAGGTTCGTGTAAGTTATTGACAGTAAGGTAGTTTTGTAGCTGTTTAGCTACAGCACGCTCCAATACTTTTGATACAAATGGTAAATTTGAAACTGGTCTGTAATTTTTCAAAACGTTTTTGTCAAGGGATGTATTTTTCAACAATGGAGTGACATGAGCCACCTCGAATTCTTCTGGAACATGGCCAGATGAGAGAGAGTCATTGACTATTTCAGTGATAAGTGGTAAAATACTTGACATGTTTTCCTTCAGTAGCGATGTAGGTAACGGATCCAGATCACAAGACTTAGATGGTGACTGTTTGATAATCTTGTCAATTTCAACTTCAGACAAACTTGAAAATGAATCAAACGAGCAATTTGTTTTAAATGCATCAAATGTCAATGGATTTGAACTTTGTTTCTGAGAATCAAGAGATTTTAGACTGGAAGTAGGTAGAGAAATTTTCAGCCAGTACCTTTTCAGATGTGTGTTCTGGTAGTGCACTCTCTGTCTTCCGATGTAATACTTTCTCGATGATGGTGAATAAAGCCCTTGGATTTGTTGAATTTTCTTCTATTTTGTCTTTGAAATAGGATCGTTTGGAATCAGTGATCATCCACTTGACTAGATTTCGTTGTTTAATATATATTTGATAGTGAACTGCCAAACCGGTGTCTCTCCATTGCTTTTCACGCCTCCTCCTCTCTTTCTTAGCCTGTGTGATCTCATCTGTATACCAGGGGCTATGTGGTCTTATTGGAAGAAGCCTCTTCTGTACAGGCGTGTGTTGATCTAAAATACTTCTTAGTGATGAGAAATATAACTTTACACGATCTTCATGCCCAGCAATAGATAAATTATTTACTATTGATGTAAGGTCTTTTGCAAAAACGTCATTCTTGATCTTGTTTATTTTCCGATATTTAACCTCTGACCAATGTTCCTTTGGTTTTTCAATCTGCAATTTACACAGAACAGCGCAGTGGTCGGAAACATACTCTCCCGTGACAACGGATGATGCTATCACAGTCTTCTCGTCATTACGCGATATCACATAATCCAACGTGGATCCACTGACGTGTGTTGGCTCACATACTTGTTGTGTTAAATCCAAGCTTTCTAGGATTAATTGCAATTTTTGTTTGGTGCTGTGATGTTTCTGGCCTACCCAGTCATAATTAAAATCACCAACTACCAGGATGGTATTCTCTAAAGATACTACTTCTAGCAATGAATCAAATTCCGTTAGAAAATCGTTAGGTGTCGTGGCACGAGGAAACGTACATGCAGGGATCTGCGGTCTGTACAAAACCACTAGAGTAATTGTACACAGATTTGCTGACACAATAGAAACAAGCATATGTTCAAAAGTGTTATATGTATTGCCTGGCTTGATGTTGGTTTTATAGCCCTTCTTCAGTATGATTGCAATGCCCCCACCTCTGCGATCCTTCCTTGGAACATGTACACACGTATAGCCGAGAGGACAAATTTCCGATATTATTGTTTTATCAAATTCAGTTCCAGTGAGCCAGGTCTCTGTTAACACTGTATACCACAAATGGAGTTACCAACACTAACTTCGCACCTTTCTTATTGCATAACAAGTAGGATGTTACATCACCGTGTTTAACCCTTAGTGCACTGCACACGATTTGCAAAAATTTCGGAATTTTTTTTTTATTCCAGTTTGAACAGGTAAAATACAATACAAGGTAGACAGGTTCTGGTTTGTAAAGGGTTAATTAGCTCCCGCCGTCACCGTAGGTGAGCGAAGGGAGCTATGGATTCTACCTCCGTTTTTTTTTGGCCTCTTCTTTTGCATATAACTTTGTGAGAAAATAAGCTAGGATAACAATTTTTGGTATGTGGGTTACTTCCAGGTGGCTAATGGACGGGTTAAAATATTTTTAATCTGAATTCAATACGCAAGGTTGCACAGGAGAAAATGATGATGTGACGGCGTTGGGCCGTTGGGCCGTTGGGCCGTCCGTAAACAATTCGTTTCCGGAGCATATCTCTGAAAGTACTTGTCCGATTGTCTTCAAATTTTACACACAGCACCCCTAGGGGGTCTAGTTGTGCCTTTTGGGGTATTTGAACTTTGACCTACTTCTGGTTCAGAACTATGACCTATTTAGACGTTTTGACGCGCACTTCGTTTCCGGAGCAGATCTTGAAAAGTACTGGGCCGATGACAGTCATATTGCACATACATGTTCTCTAAGGTCCCTAGTTGTGCCTTTTCAGGTTTTTGGACCTTGACCTTGAAGTTGACCCAGCACTTTGACCTAATTTATAACATCGGTAAATCCGACTGAAAGATTTTGCGGAATATCATGAAAACCGCTCAAGATAGCTACACCATTACTATAAAACAAATTGTGAGGTTTCAGGAGAGGATGCATCTTGAAAAATTTCAAGTCGATAAAATTAAAAATGGCCGCCTATCGGCCATTATTCACCTCGACAGGCCTGATATTGCGGAATATCATGAAAACCGCTCAAGATAGCTACACCATTAATATCAAATAAATTGTAAGGTTTCAGGAGAGGATGCATCTTGAAAAATTTGAAGTTGATAAAATTCAAAATGGCCGCCTATCAGCCATTATTCACCTCGACAGGCCTGATATTGTGGAATATCATGAAAACCGCTCAAGATATCTACACCATTACTATAAAAGAAATTGTAAGGCTTCAGGAGAGGATGCATTTTGAAAAAATTCAACTCGTCCAAGTTCAAAATGGCCGCCAATCGGCCATTATTCACATTCACATGGCCGTTATTTGGTAAACCGTGCTAGATGGCTAGACCATTACTATAAAACAAAATGTGTGATTTCAGGAGAGGATGCATCTTGAAAAAATTTGACTCGATAAAATTCAAAATGGCCGCTTATCGGCCATTATTCACTTTCACATGGCCGTTATTTGGTCAACCGTGCTAGATGGCTAGACCAATACTGTAAAACAAAATGTGAGATTTCAGATGAGGATGTATCTTGAAAAAATTTGACTTGATCAAATTTAAAATGGCCGCCTTTTCGGCCATTATTCATTTTCACATGGCTGATATTTGGTAAACCGTGCTAGATGGCTAGACCATTACCTGATTACTATAAAACAAAGTGTGAGTTTTCTGGGGAGGATGCACCCTGAAAATTTTTAACTTACGAATTCAAAATGGCAGACAATCAGCATTATTTACCTCGATAGGCCTGATATCAGGTAAACCGTGCTAGATAAATAGACCATTACTATAAAACAAAATGTGACGTTTCGGGAGAGTATGCCTTTTAAAAACTTTCGACTCAATCGAATTCAAAATGGCCGCCTATCGGCCACTATTTACTTTCACATTGCTGATATTTGGTAAACCGTGTTAGATAGCTGGACCATTACTATAAAACAAAATGTGAGATTACAAGAGAGGATGCATCTTGAAAAAAATTGACTCAATCAAATTAATAATGGCCGCCTATCGCCATTATTCACTTTCACATAGCTGTTATTTGGTAACCGTACTAGATGGCTAGACCATTACTATAAAACAAAGTGTGAGATTTCAGGAGAGGATGCATCTTGAAAAATTTTGACTTGATCAAATTCAAAATGGCCTCCTATCGGCCATTATTCACTTTCACAGGGGCGATATTTGGTAAACCGTGCTAGATGGCTAGACCATTACTATAGAATGAAATGTGAGATTTCAGCTGAGGATGCATCTTGGAAAATTTCGACTTGATCTAATTCAAAATGGCCGCCTTTAGGCCATTATTCACTTTCACATGGCCGATATTTGGTAAACCGTGCTAGATGTTAGTCCATTACTATAAAACAAAATTTGAGGTTTCGGGGGAGGATGCACCCTAAGTTTTTAACTAGTTTATATCGAATTCAAAATGACCGTAAATCAGCTATTAGTTACCTTGATTGGCCTGATATCGGGTAAACCGTGCCAGATAGGTAGACCATTACTGGGATACTGATTAGGATCATTAATTTAAATGGAGGTATGCAATCTCTGACAGACTGTCTAGTTCTTATCTTACTCTTAGACTGAGCTTCTTAGACCTAGTTGTCTTGCGTCTTGATTTTAGACCTAGCCTAGGACTACATTACAAACCCTACACAAAATTGCTTAAATCAAATTCTAATTCGTCGCGGGAGCTCCTGGACTTATGTAGTCTTGTTATTATTGTTTTGAGTGTAATTAATTGGGACCAAATAATGTTTAATGTTTAGACAGGATTCCGGTTTGTACAGGTTCCGGTATGTACAGGTTGCACTGTATTATTATTCTAAGACTAAAATCAAACTAGCAGAAAGTGTAATGTTTGAAATTTAATTGAAGTGTTGAATTTATATATATTAAAGGTACATTTTACCTGTGATGGAAATTGGTTAATTTTTCTAATTCAATGATGATCAGGGGGTAGTTTATTTACCACAAACAACTGATAATCAGAATCGAGAGATATTCAGTTTCTCAACTCTTCAGTTGATATTTGGTGAGATTGATTTTTTCCTGAAATGGTGCAAATAAGATTTTAATTGGCTGATGTTTGAGAATTATATATTATCTTTGCAAGTTCATTTGACTTATCAGTTTATATTTCAATTCATGGCTAAAGTTTAATTTGGTTATATACATCACCTCGGAATCACACTGATAAAAGCATGTTTTTTTCTAGCTGACATCACTGCAGCATAGTGCAGTGATGCATTGTTATACTGTTGCAACAAAATTTGGTATTGCATTGTACAAGGCTGTGCCCAATCCATTATTAATTTAGGCTAAACATCTTCAGTTATCCAGTCACTCATACCCCCTTAACCCTTTAACAGCCAATAACTAATAATCCTTTTTATCAGTGCCTTAAATAATACTTTTTGAGGGTGGAATCTTCAAACAACAAACATTTTAGAATATTTGGCCTCCGATTTGACAATTACGGTACTGGTGTATCAAATCAATGAGACACAATTCCGGCTAGATAAAAAAAAGTCAATTAGATCACAATGCACCTAAAGGGTTTTTCCAACATGCAGTATTCAGGCAGCTGATACTTCTGCATCTCTCCACTCCACCATCAGTAAATAATTATCACAAGCATATTCACACATTGAAGTGTCAAAATACATGTTATTCCCTGTCTAAAAGTCAGTTAATCGCACCTGCCTGATGTGACAGTAACTGAACCCGCTATTGGCAAACTCAACTGTATTGTTATTTGTGCACATTTTTTTGCAAGCATTTGCTGTTTTATAGCTTGAAATATTCTCTCTATACAGATAAACAGTTTCTTGTTGCAGAATCCTTTTATGGTGTATTCAATGCGATGTGGAATTTTCAGCAAACTTTATTGTCGGGTGACTATTTTTTTAATACTAATACTATTTTCTAATGTGGAGATATAATCCACAAATAACCATCAATTTTTGTCATCAATAATTTAACCAATTAGGCGATAGCTTAATGTTAACAGGACACTCTTTATATCATATCTTCTTTTTTCAATTAAAAAAATATAATTTGTTGTAGATATGCTCAACAAAATGCTTTCATTTGGAAAATTGGAGGCAGCATATAATATCATATGAACACTATGAGGTAAGATGAGGCCAGTATTGTCAAATAAACTGATTTTACCTGGAATAGTCCATAAGCTTCTGATTTGTCAAGATTGCCTTCATTAAATATCTAATGAAGGCAATAATATAATTATACATAGTTTTTTACTTTCCATTTTTGTCACTTTCAGTGTCATTGTTATTATATGAATGGCTTAGATGTAAAAGTGATCCAAGTCCACATTTTCTCGTTTTCCTATAGACATGATAAAAGGCTTTAAACTTGAAATCATTTAAAAAAATTAATTATATCGTTTTTAATTCAATTTTCTCACGTTTATAAATATAAGCATATGAAAAGTTATGCCCTGGTGTTTATTAGCTCCCGCCGTCACCGTAGGTGAGACGGAGGGAGCTATGGATTCTACCTCCGTTTTTTTTTGGCTTCATCTTTTGCCTATAACTTTGTAAGAAAATAAGCTAGGATAACAATTTTTGGTATGTGGGTTACTTCCAAGTGGATAATACACAGGTTAAAATATTTTTAATCTGAATTCAATACGCAAGGTCGCAGAGGAGAAAATGGTGATGTTACGGCGTTGGGCCGTTGGGCCGTTGGGCCGTTGGGCAGTCGGTAAACAATTCGTTTCCGGAGCATATCTCTGAAAGTACTTGTCCGATTGTCTTCAAATTTTACACACAACACCCCTAGGGGGTCTAGTTGTGCCTTTTGGGGTATTTGAACTTTGACCTACTTCTGGCTCAGAACTATGACCTATTTAGACGTTTTGACGCGCACTTCGTTTCCGGAGCAGATCTCGAAAAGTACTGGGCCGATGACAGTCATATTGCACATACATGTTCTCTAAGGTCCCTAGTTGTGCCTTTTCAGGTTTTTGGACCTTGACCTTGAAGTTGACCTAATTTATAACATTGGTAAATCCGACTGAAAGATTTTGCGGAATATCATGAAAACCGCTCAAGATAGCTACTCCATTACTATAAAACAAATTGTGAGGTTTCAGGAGAGGATGCATCTTGAAAAATTTCAAGGCGATAAAATTAAAAATAGCCGCCTATCGGCCATTATTCACCTCGACAGGCCTGATATTGCAGAATATCATGAAAACCGCTCAAGATAGCTACACCATTAATATCACATAAATTGTAAGGTTTCAGGAGAGGATGCATCTTGAAAAATTTCAAGTTGATAAAATTCAAAATAGCCACCTATCGGATATTATTCACCTCGACAAGCCTGATATTGTGGAATATCATGAAAACCGCTCAAGATATCTACACCATTACTATAAAACAAATTGTAAGGTTTCAGGAGAGGATGCATTTTGTCCAAGTTCAAAATGGCCGCCAATCGGCCATTATTCACTTTCACATGGCCGTTATTTGGTCAACCGTGCTAGATGGCTAGACCATTACTATAAAACGAAATGTGAGATTTCAGATGAGGATGCATCTTGAAAAAAATTGACTTGATCAAATTTAAAATGGCCGCCTTTTCGGCCAATATTCATTTTCACATGGCTGATATTTGGTAAACCGTGCTAGATGGCTAGACCATTACCTGATTACTATAAAACAAAGTGTGAGTTTTCGGGGGAGGATGCACCCTGAAAATTTTTAACTTACGAATTCAAAATGGCCGAAAATCAGCATTATTCACCTCGATAGGCCTGATGTCAGGTAAACCGTGCTAGATAGCTAGACCATTACTATAAAACAAAATGTGAGGTTTCGAGAGAGGATGTCTTTTAAAAACTTTAGACTCAATCGAATTCAAAATGGCCGCCTATCGGCCATTATTTACTTTCACATTGTTGATATTTGGTAAGCCGTGTTAGATAGCTGGACCATTACTATAAAACAAAATGTGAGATTTCAGGAGAGGATGCATCTTGAAAAATTTTGACTTGATCATTATTCATTCCTATTGACAGGAATAATAGTTATTTTTTTCATTTCATTTTATAATTAAACTTTTCAAATTTAGAAATATAAATTTCTGCACAAAAGTCACAAACTAGCATAAAACCTGTCTAGTATTTCATAATCTTGCTCCAGTTAAAATTTGGTAATGATTGGCGTGGCATAGACTGATCCATATAAGGACTTGTATTATAACATTTCAGTTTCCATTTTTCATATGTCTGAGAGGTAAACTGATCCAAGTCAAAAAGTCCCTATATGAAATGAACTTTACCATTGAAGAAAAGTATCAATTTTGAAAGTGAAAAAATATTTGTTGATCAATATGTTTCGAATTTTTTTACGAATTGATTAGATATTTCAGTATATTATTTTCTACAAATTTAACTTTCCAAAAATGACATAAACAGAAAAAAATCGAATTTTGGACTTGGATCACTTTACCTCTCAGCCATTCATATTAGGTAACTTGATATTTAATATACATGTACCTGATGTCAAACTACCGGGGTATATCATCAGTGAAATTCCAATAATTAAAACTGAAATAAAACCATAAAATTATGAATAAATCATTTTGTCTGAATTATGTATTGCTGTAATCTGAATATTATTTTTTTACACTGGAATAATTACCTTTTTGAAATTGTTTTTTTTTTTTAAAAAAGCCTCACATTCTTAAAAAAAATTCTTAGCAGAGGTGTCAATTTTTGAATATTTATTTTTTGCTTTTAACAATTGCAATGTAATATGTGTGTACATTTTATGCCGTGGAATTGAATGTGCAAATGTAGGCATAGTGCAATTTATTTTTGTGTTCTTGTTTATTTATATATACATGTATCAGCGTTCAAAATGAGTGTTGAAAATGAGTTTGTCCAGTGTACAAACAGATCAGAATTTCAGATTGTCTGCCAAAATGAGAGTTGTCCATAAATTATATGTAGCAATTACCCAGCCTGTTCCCACACCTTTCAGGGAGTTTTAGCTACAATATAAAATATTCAACCTGAATGTCGCTTGACTTGTAATTGTCCTTAGTTTTATTTAATAAAAAACTGGTTGTTGGACAACCTTCTGGCAGCTATTGGTTGTCCAACACAAATTCTGATTGTCTCAGACAAGTAAAAGGCCTTATTTTGAGCGCTGTATGTGATTGTATGATTATAAATCATTTCTGTTGCAGAAAACAAGTTTGAAAGGCAAAAGCATTGGAGCCAAAAATTATCGTAGTTCATACTTTGACGTTCCAAGTAGCTTTCAAGAACAGCTATGGCCCAATAGTAATGAGAGTTCTAGTAAGTGCAGTATTCTCTCTCAATATTGCTCTCAATATTTATAAAGACTGGGAACTTGATTTATAAAGATCTTGGAAATCTGCTATTTAAGTGTGTTTCGATAATTGATAATTCAATAAAAAAAGTTTTGTCAACAAAAGCAAATGTTCATTCCTTGTTTTGTTCTTAAGCTTTTTATAATGATTATCTATTTCATGTAAAAAAAGTTTAGTTTTATTTGTTTTAATTATGACATTAAATTACAGTGGGATGGTTATAATAATGTGTACAAAACAGCTACATCAAGTAGACCCCGTGGTACACTTTTCAATAGTTAGTTGAATTTAAATAAAAGCAGATGGGTCAAACTTCCCCAAAAGTTTGAAGATCCATGGCCGTTTAAAAATAATAATACAAAATCCTTATATGTATGATACACCAAAAGTTTGAAGATGATGACTGTTCAATAACATTATTTTGGTCACCATAAAAAAAACGTAAAAAAATTGTTTATGTGTTCAATATTCAACTGCTCTGCTTTATTAGCTCCAGCCGTCACCGTAGGTGAGACGGAGGGAGCTATGGATTCCGCCTCCGTTTTTTTTTGCCTCTTCTTTTGCCTATAACTTTGTGAGAAAATAAGCTAGGATAACAATTTTTGGTATGTTGGTTACTTCCAGGTGGATAATGGACAGGTTAAAATATTTTAAATCTGAATTAAATACGCATGGTCGCAGAGGAGAAAATGATGATGTTACGGCGTTGGGCCGTCCGTAAACAATTCGTTTCCGGAGCATATCTCTGAAAATACTCGTCCGATTGTCTTCAAATTTTACACACAACACCCCTAGGGGGTCTAGTTGTGCCTTTTGGGGTATTTGAACTTTGACCTACTTTTGGTTCAGAACTATGACCTATTTAGATGTTTCGATGCGCACTTCGTTTCCGGAGCAGATCTCGAAAAGTACTGGGCCGATGACAGTCATATTGCACATACATGTTCTCTAAGGTCCCTAGTTGTGCCTTTTCAGGTTTTTGGACCTCAACCTTGAAGTTGACCCAGCACTTTGACCTAATTTTTAACATCGGTAAATTTGACTGAAAGATTTTGCGGAATATCATGAAAACCGCTCAAGATAGCTACACCATTACTATAAAACAAATTGTGAGGTTTCAGGAGGGGATGCATCTTGAAAAATTTCAAGTCGATAGACCATTACTATAAAACGAAATGTGAGATTTCAGATGAGAATGCATCTTGAAAAAATTTGACTTGATCAAATTTAAAATGGCCGCTTATCGGCCATTATTCACTTTAACATGACCGATATTTGGTCAACCGTGCTAGATGGCTAGACCATTACTATAAAACGAAATGTGAGATTTCAGATGAGAATGCATCTTGAAAAAAATTGACTTGATCAAATTTAAAATGGCCGCCTTTTCGGCCATTATTCATTTTCACATGGCTGATATTTGGTAAACCGTGCTAGATGGCCAGACCATTACCTGATTACTAAAAAACAAAGTGTGAGTTTTCGGGGGAGGATGCACCCTGAAAATTTTTAACTTACGAATTCAAAATGGCCGACAATCAGCATTATTTACCTCGATAGGCCTGATATCAGGTAAACCGTGCTAGATAGCTAGACCATTACTATAAAACAAAATGTGACGTTTCGGGAGAGGATGCCTTTTAAAAACTTTCGACTCAATCGAATTTAAAATGGCCGCCTATCGGCCACTATTTACTTTCACACTACTGATATTTGGTAAACTGTGTTAGATAGCTGGACCATTACTATAAAACGAAATGTGAGATTACAGGAGAGGATGCATCTTGAAAAAAATTGACTCCATCATATTCAAAATGGCCGCCTATCGACCATTATTCACTTTCACATAGCCGTTATTTGGTAAACCGTGCTAGATAGCTAGACGATTACTATAGAATGAAATGTGAGATTTCAGCTGAGGATGCATCTTGAAAAATTCTGACTCAATCAAATTCAAAATGGCCCCCTATCAGCCATTATTTACTTTCACATGCCCAATATTTTGCAAACTGTGTTAGATGCTAGTCCATTACTATAAAACAAAATTTGAGGTTTCGGGGGAGGATGCACCCTAATTTTTTAACTAGTTTATATCAAATTCAAAATGACTGTAAATAAGCTATTAGTTACCTCGATTGGCCTGATATCGGGTAAACCGTGCCAGATAGGTAGACCATTACTGGGATACTGATTAGGATCATTAATTTCACTAAAGGTTTGCAATCTCTGACAGACTGTCTAGTTCTTATCTTACTCTTAGACTGAGCTTCTTAGACCTAGTTGTCTTGCGTCTTGATTTTTGACCTAGCCTAGGACTACATTATTAACCCTACACAAAATTGCTTAAATCAAATTCTAATTCGGAGCGGGAGCTCCTGGACTTATGTAGTCTTGTTTTACTATGAACCGTAAAATTTCAAATTGTGGCTGCGGCTTTAATTAGAAATAATTTTTTTATTATCCAGTGCCCAATGCCAAAAGCCCACTTGCGGCTTCTATGCGAGGTTTTGTATGAAAAATTAAATCTCCCCACGGCTATCACATGGCCAGTAGAAATTCATTTAGTTTATTTCGGATTATTTTACATAGCGCTAATTGACCTTTTTTACAATGCAATGTATTAAATCATTCAGAAAATGTAATAAGAAGATACGCCATGCTTAATTATATAAATAATTATGCGTTGCGTTCATAGACATCACAGCGCCATCATAATTATGTTAGAACACAGCCATTCAGTCGGCTAGCACACCACTCTCCACACGTCAATGAGTGGCCTGTCAGTCATGTGAACGCCGGACTGACTGATACAGCTGGCTAGAGATATTGACACAGGGTTGGCTAAATGTTGTCTACAGTGAACCAGCATCCAACCAGCAGTTAGCGTTTCCCAAATAAGCATACGGCCAGGGGCGCACCTCCCTCTCCTAATGGTGATCAACTGCATGTCTGGAAAAAAAGTTTGACACACTGTTCTGTATGTGTGGCAATGATCGCTTAACCGTGAAACAACATTTAGTCGGCTCCTCCTGTATACAGGTGGTTTATCATGATGGGTGGGTTGTATAGCCAGCAAGCACAATACGTTCTTTCAATGCGAATTAAAGTTGATCCACCTTCTTTCACATCGACCAACATTGAACCAACATCAAGTCAACCAAAAAATTATTTTAATTTATTAGACTAAGTAAGTAGGCTTAACCTCTTAGCATGGAAACAACTGTAAGACTTGTAGGGTTACACTTCCTGCCATATTGTCAAACATTTAATGTGAATATAACGCCTCATGTCTGTAAAGGGTTTGAAGCTATTTCGGCTTATATTGCGTGTTTTCTGTTAGCGTGGTTAGCGTAGCTAGCGTCCGTTTTGTTAAACATCTTGTCATTGTCCTTTTACAATACAGATGATCTTAACCCTTTCACCGCGGAATTTTAACGTTATAAATAGCCTGAGCGCTGAATTAATTAATTTTGTAACTAAAAAAAGTATTTAATGATGTTGCCAAGAGGCGACATCCGCGGTCTGCCAGGCGGTCGCCGTGGTTGAAGGGTTAAATTATAACCTTTGAGTTGCAAAAAATTTCGGTCCTTGATAAATCTCTATATTCACCCTGCGGCTTCTATTGGAGGTTTTAAAATTAGGAAACTTTTATCAAAAAAGTGAACTTTTTTTGAAAGTTTGGGGGCGGCTTCTATTGGAGATGCGGCTCAGTTAGACATTTTATAGTAGTCAATTTTCTAATAGCTCAGGCAAGTTGGAAGATGAAGGCTTCTTCATAATAACTAAGGTTACCAAGATCAATTTGAATAATAATTAAAAAATTCAAAGATGAAGGTGGTTCCATTAGTCATAGTCGTTTTTAAATAATAAACTTCTTGTAAGTATGATACACTCTTCAATAATCAATGATTGAGGAAATATCTGCCTGCTTACGGAAATAATGATTAAAAAAAATGGTTTGGTTAGCTATCTCCATTTATCTCACATTTACAACCGTTTCGATTATTGAGTTGAACAGTAATAGATTATTATTCTTATTATTGCAATAACTACTTCCATCAGTTTAAGGGAAGTGATGGGAATGTAAAATTCAATTGTCCCATGATTCAGATTTGTTTCATTTTTTAGTTTTACTTGTGTGATCTGCTTTTTGAAAAGTTTAGATTTGATATTTTTTTCCCTTGCAGTTTTTGATAAAACACCTCCTGTTAAAGTGGAAAAAGTGAAAGAGGAAAATGAATCCCCAGAAAAGCAAAGGACAAGCACTACTACTACAGTTACTGTTTCTGCACCAAAGAAACCCACCCAAACTAATATTGTAGCACAAAGTATTCCTGTTTTATCTGGAAACAGCAGAAGCAATATTCAAAATTTCCCAACAGTCAATAGCACAAGGGATACTAAACCTATTCCTGTGCTTGGGCCAACGGCCACTAAACCCACAGAGGCTATGCCTGTATTTGCTCGTCAAGGTTTCCTACCTGGTCCGAGAGCTATGCCCTTACCTATGTCCAGTCTTCCTCAACAACTATTGCCACAGCCACACTCGGCCCCTTTACAGTTTCCACCAGGCATTCCACCTCCACCCTTACAGTCTATACTTGGTCCCATGGCAATGGCTCCACAAATGTTAACACCATTTGGTCCTGGGGCTGCAGCTGTTTTACAGCATCAAATTATGATTGCAGCAGACCAACAGATTAGGGCTATGGGGCAACCACTTTTAAAGGCTGGTCCAGATGTCAGCCGCCCACCACCACCTCTCTATAATATAAATCCCCCTCCACTAGATATTAACCCCTTATCCTCACTGAGCTCAGAGCTAAAGCCTATATCACCAGACGGAAGCCTGGATGGAGAGCCAAAAAGAGAAATTTCACATAGAACTGAATCTGTGGTTAGTAATTTAGTCTTCATACTTTAACTGCCGGTCTCGAGTATATTTGGTTTTCATTCTTTTATTAGCACAATAAATATAGCTTTTGCACATGTTAAAAATAACACACTACATCAACCAGCAAGATTACAAAATCGTTGACCTCCATTTTGTCAAATCTCTATATTTTTCACCCACTTGAAGTTGTGGATCGCGTCAGCGAGACAACTTCAAATGGGTGAAAATTCCAATAAATAACTTGGTGGTTAAAGGGTTAATACTAATTTAACATATTCTGATAGCTTAGCAAGTTTTAAAAGTAAGGTTTCTTCTTTTCACGCATATCAATGTACCGCTGTGTAACTCTATACATTATACTACAGATCAACTACAGATCAGAATCATATCGATATGTATTGACTATCAGAAACCATTACTAATAAATGTCCATAATAATTTAAAAAAATATTATGTTGATCGTAAACTCAAACTACATTATTACTTTTATCTATTACCGGGTAGATATTAAGAGAGAACTACTCCACGATATAGATATGCGCCAACAGTTCAAGCCGTCTAAGTGATAGTGTATGGGTGTGATAGCTGAAAATCGTGTACAACTGAGGTGTGATATGACAGTTCAGGTAGTGTCAACATCTATTGCCTGGAGTCACTCCTGCAAGCTAACTTCAAAGTAATAGCCAGTGATTACTAACTAATATAATACAATTGTATGTTTTCTGGTAAACAAAACAGATATACCAGAAAATATAATAATATACGAGAACAATGTTTTTCCTAATTTGTGATTTAGAGGATCAAAGGGTTAAAAAAGTACAGCTCGGCAAACAGATTTTTTGAAGTCAAAAACGCATATTAGGGTGATTCAAATCTCAAATCCCTTTTACCCCAAAAATGCCTGCAGCATCACATATTGTGAAATCAGGACCTGACCATTGTGGGCATCAAATCTTTGTGAGTTACAAGAATAATTGACTTGTTTTTAAGCACTGTGATTATCTGATCACATTATTAACCTCTATTTATTTTGCTCTTTCAGAAAAGTCTACAGAGACACTCCCAGCCTAGGGAATCAGAAGGATGGAGGCCTTTATCACCTCAGCCCAGGTCTAGGAGAATTTCACCTAAGAATGACAGGTATGTTATAATATATATGTGAAATGACCCATGAAAATTGAAAATAGGTTGTAGAACTTAGATTGGGTGCATCGTTTTAACCTCACAAAAAATACTTTGGGTTCTCTGGTGTGGAAAATTTCAACGGGTATGTATTCTCAAACATGCCAACATCGACTATTTGGGCCTAGCAGATCAGATTTTCAACATGCAGCTATGCGGCTGTGTTTGGCTAAATTATTCTAAAATATTTGACATAGTATGTATCAGAAATAGTGAGTGTATGAGAATAGCACAATTGATTCAGTTTGATGCATAGTATGCCTTGCAACTACTATTGCTTCCCATTGATCTAGACTGCTTTTAACTTATCCAATTTATATTAGCAAAAATTCCATCAATTACTGGTACTATTTGTATCCATAATATAATCACTTACAAAGAAATGATAATACCAATACAGCTGGTAATGTTTTATGTTGTCAAATTAGGATTTTTCGTTTAAAAAATTACACTTTTTAGTGTCTGGAGGCTGGCATCTCTTTGTGGCGGGTCATTCGATGATACAAAAAACATAAAATATACAAATTGTTTTGTTTAAAAACATCACTTTATACTCTCTTCACCCATGGAAATTACATTTCCATTGACTCCACACAGTCTGGGTGACAATGAAAGTGTTGAGCATTAACATTCAATGATTGATTGATGAACACATTTCTATTTTTTCACCAACCTATTTACACACACAACATAATGGATATGTTTCCTTTAGAAATATATTGTACTTACATTGTTAAAAATGATAACTTTTTTGTTTCAATATACCCACATACAGTTACTATGTCTAGAAAGTAATAACTTAACTTCTCAACCGACTATTTAATTGCTCAATACAGACGTGAAAGGAGGCAGAGCTGGAGTCCAGATCGCACTCGTAGTCCTTGCAGTCCTCGCAGACGTATTCACAGCCCTGAAAGCCCACGTCGTTCAACTAGCAAAAGTCCTATAAGAAGCCGGCATAACCGCAGGAGAGATAAGAGAAGCAGTTCGTATCATTCTCAAAGGTCAAGAAGTCCCAATTGGCACAAGCGTCATGATAGCCCTCATAGTAGGCATTGGGTAAGTTTTTGTCCGGTACACCGTAGCGTACATTTATTTCAGAAAAACGATATCCAGGTTATCTATATAATAAGATTTCTGAAAAGAAAAACTATTGTTATAATTAAGCAAATCATTAATTATGTGAATTTTAATGATTATATTTTAAATATCCGTCATGCAATTACAATGAGAATCATTATAAATGTGAGAATCAGATGATATTTGATCAAGTGCCTAAAAAGCTACAGGATTTTATAATAGCAAATTACACAGTCGACGGCAAGTGAAACCTTGTGATTATAATGTCCCTGTATTGTTAATATGATTTATGACATCTCTGTATTTTGCTTTGATATTGAAGCAATGCAGGCAGTTTGAAAAATGGTGTTTTCTATGTATCCGATTGTGACCTATGAAACAATATTTTACTTCTGAACCTTCGAGTGAAAAAAGCTACGATTTTTTCACAAAACAATTTTCATGATGGACTAATGAAAATTAACATGTTGATTTCCATGGTACCATGGCTTATTCCTTTATTCTACACAATAGCCCATGTGATACATATCTATGCAATTTGAAGACATGTAAAGACATAGTTTTGTGGATGAAATGCAAGCTCTAACAGGAATTGAAAGCATTAAAAGAACGCAGAAATTATACTTTCAACATTTTCTGAATTAGCAGCTATCAAGAGTTTGACTGGAATATTAAAATGTAGACTGAAATAGAAATGTTGTTCTTCATGTGACCATTGGAAGAAAACCTGCTATTGCTTTGAGATACCATAACAATGATGCCTATCTACATAATCTACATACATGTTTGCAAAATGTCTCCATTATTTGTTTTGCATAATAGGATGCTGGTCTGGATGTGTTATCATTACACAAAACTCAATAAGCTATGGTGTTGGTGTGATATTACTCATTCAATTATTCACTTAAGTTCTGTGTAAATTTCAGAATCTGTAAATTTACATTGACAATTAAATCAATGGACATCTGTTCTCATGCATCTGCGGTAGAATTTGTATGCAAGCCAGCTACCAAATGTGGCAGTGTACCACTGCATGGTACATGTACAGTAATCCTCTCAAATACAGATTGTGCAAATGCAATGCCATGTTAAACACATTCTTCTCTTACAAGTGTATGGCTTGACTCCTGCAACACACTACCCTAACATGCTGCTGAAGTGGAAAAGCGATATTTAATCATAGACCTCATTCAACACAACACATGCCAACAAGGAAATGGAAGTACACATACTAGTATTGGTTAGATTTAACTAACAATATTGTTTTTTGGAAATATTCAATTGGCAGGAAATAAATATATATTGAAAGTTATTGTCCTGAAAAATTGATATCAAGAACATTCAAAAGACTTTTCTGAATTCAGCATAACCAGAACGACAGGCAGGGCCAGAGGCAATGCCCTACTTAAATGCAAGAAGCAGTCCGGGATAACTTGTGTTTGTGACACCAGAAAAACTACATGTTTTGAAAAATGTCCAATCCACAGAAGCATATACCGGTATGAACTAAAAAGGGTTCAAATAAATGAATGGATTCAAATTAAACATCAACATACTGGAAAGTGGCTGATCACAAAAAATATTATCCAGTACTACAAGTAAAACGGGAAGCAGTCACATTTTTCTATTATCAAGCATTTACATCAGGAACTGACACAAGGACTGGAGTGATAAAAAAATTACACCAAGACCTGCCATTGGGAAATCTTTTTGCAAGCAAGAACCACCATGGGGAGGATTTCCTTCATCAAATATTTACATTCACCTTTTCACCGCTAATCACGACTATATCGCTACTTTTATTGGCCAATCATATCACTTATTTGGAGTGTTCAAACATCAATATTTGCAAATATGTAGTGCCAAATCAAACAAATGAGTGATTTTCACCCACTTGGAAGTTGTAGGTCATCATAGCGAATAACAACTTCAAGTGGTTGAAGATTTAAATGATATGATTAGCGGGAAAAAGGTTAACTGCTGTCAAGAACAAGCGTTGTGATAGCTTTGTGTGTGATGACCACTGTAGCTCATCAGACATCAGACCAAAAGGCATCCACAGATGTGACTTCACTAACATCGATGACCCACTGGGGTCATTGTCGACAACTGGCCCTGATGAGAATATTATCTTTTAGTCCTGTTTAAGCCCATATTATGCAGACTGAAATCACACAGAACTGCATCTAATAATGAGAAAAATGAGAATTTATTCCACTTTTGTGCACATACAGGCTAAAGTGGATCAGGACAAACTCCAGATGAAAATCACATAACATCGACTTCGAACACTGACACATCTCTCACTCACATAGGCTCCCACAATAATGATTTTTTTTGCAAATTAGAGTTTATTTTTTTCCTCTGTAATCTGAATACCAAATAAAGTACATGTACTTCTTTGAGCCAGCACTGTCATTGGGAATTTACAGCGAGGTGTGGTTAAGAACGAAAACCTCTCATTGGAATATATGTGATCAAGAGTTCGAGTGATGAATGTGATCAACAAGGGGAACTTGCTAATCACATGTTTATAGAAAGAACTGATACTTCTCATAAAACATTTACAGCAAGACCAACATTTAAAATTATTCCTGTTTTTTTTTCAAATGAATACATAATGATTCTCCATTGTGAAATCTTTATTCATGTGCCCATATTTGAACACCAAAATATCTACAGAAAATATCGCTGTGATTAAATAATACCATATTACCAGGAAGAAACTGGATCGAGACATCTTTCTGAGACTTATGTGCACATCCTAAAACTAGCATCATTAGGTCGTCTATTTGTCAGAACATATTTGAATAATATACACCAGAAACTGGACAATCACCATCTGTTTTTGTAAGCCTTACAAAAATCAAAACCTGTTTTTGTAATGCTTACAAATATAAAGAGTTGTTGTTTGGCACAGGACAGAATGACAACAGAGGTAACATTTATATGTGAGAATGACACAACTCCAGCCCCATTTGTTATTGGTACTAGAATCAAACAAGTTGCTGTATTTTCATCATTTCTGTTTAATTCATGAAATACGTAATGTAATTTTCCAGCAGAAATATTGACCAATGAAGGACAATGAGAAATAATGTGTGCTGTTACTACAAAGCTTCTACTGATGTCATGTACCAAATACAAAAATGTGTGAGTATAGCGAGGAGTATATATAAGCGGAAATCTTAACATCTCACATATACAGAATTCATACAAGTTTGTGTTGTGCTGATTCCCATTCTGCCAGAGTTCTACCAAGTTTTCACTAAGGTCAGCAGGTGCGATGGCAAAGGATTGTGTGTGTGAGGTGGAAGTTAAATCAATCTAATATCAGCAATATGGTCAGTTTGAGATGCTCACGATGTTTATGTTTTAATTTCTGGAGACTATGTCAGGGGTGTTCAAATGTACAAATGATGTACCTCAATGCAGTGATACAGCAATGCAGTGATGGGCAGAGAGGTTAGAAATATATGTCAGAAAATTAAGTGTCTAATTCGCAAAAAATGTAGTTCTGCAACTTGAACCTTCATGACTGTCTCACAGTTTCTACATGATAATTCTTCACATGATTTTGATGAAATGTTTTGTGAGCAGCGGAGATTTTCAACAATTGACATAGCAAACATTTGATTTCTATTCAGAAATATAATTCAGGCGCTCACTTGTGAATCATGGTGCATCTCTTAATCGGATAGGAATCAGAAGTTTGAATTACAGGTTAGGAGACATTTAGTTGAGCCATTTAGACCTCCTGAATACTTGAACTGTAGAGAAGACATAAATACATACAAGTCTATCCTAGATAATGCCATACCAAACCTACAGCTGGACCCTGTTTGTCATCTTTAAATTTTTTTTTATCCAATCTGCCAAGTATACTTCTCTGGACCAGAAAGGTGCAGCATGATATAATCAGGGATAATTTTTCACGACTTGGCCAACTATTACAATCATATCGTTCTGAGAAAATTGTGTTTCGACAATTAGGACAAAGTTTAATTTTGGTTCAATAACAATACAATTTATTTTTAATATTTTTAAAATGAAGTAGACATTTTTTTGTTTGAGGTGTTAGTGTAAGACACACATTGTATTTGTCTTAACACACCCTAGTTTGTATTTCAGAACTTTGACACATCAAGCAGTTTTTCAGTATTTGATCAGTGATTGTTAAATACTGGAATAAATATTCTCGCTTGTCAGTCATTTTTCTGTTTCTGTTTTAATTAGACACAAGTTATCAAATAAACACTTACTAATTGAATTTTAACATTTGTGCTCATGTGTTGGCAACTACAGGTGACAAAATGCATGACTGAAATTAGTTTTAGAATCTCAAAACAAAGTTACACTTCACATGCAACAAGTTTCATTGCGTTGGTGAACGTTCGTGTATTTAAGTTCTGTATCATATTACAGTAACTTACTTTTTATGCAACAACTACAACACACACTACAATGTTGTGAAACAGCGATGTACATGTGAATATGTCAAGAAAGAAGAATATCGATATGGAAAAAATGATGAATACAGAAGGAATTATAATGATGAACATTTTAACTTACTGGATGACAATTATGAGGATTTATATAAATATGAGGAATTATAAATAAAACTGAAGTGTTCATCACAAAACATCACAGATACTTCAATTTGAATAAATTTGAATTAAACAGATGCCTGTATCACACTATATATATGAATATTAACTAGAATATTCTACAAATTCATTATTCTTAGCTCTTACAATCAACCATTTTGTATATTTAATATAATGTTTTACTGGGAATATCAGTTAAAACAAAAAGTAAAACTACAACAGTTGGTTCTACAACCTGAGAATCACATCTTTGCGCATAACGCAAAACATTTCAAGCAATTTCAAGCAATACATGTACAGTCACTGAAATCAGCTGTGGAAACGTAGGAGTCTATCAGACTTTCAGCCATTTACATCTGGCAGCATGTCTAAAACTTGTGACTCCATCACGGTGAATTATAAGGAAAATGACTTGTTACTTGATGGAAGCTGAGATTCAGAAGTAATATCTGGGTATTGAACATGCACATACTCCATATAATGTTAAACTGGAAATACAACATTCGTGTGCTGATCTGAACATTGAATCTTAGACAAGACAATTTTATTCTGCACATATTGTGAGCACATATAAATATGCAGATATATATATATGATATCAGATATTAGCAAAGGTGGTTTGTCAACAACTGGGGAGTATGAAAAGTATTAGGAACTGGATCAATTTACTGTGAAAGGTGGAGAGACTACAATAATGAGTTCATCTTTCCAAGTATCACTGATGACTATTGCCTGTGCCAGTGTGGTGGTAGCGTTGATGAACAATGATTATTGTGCCATTACAAGTAGCTTGTTTCTGTGTAGTTGTCAGTGAAGAAACAGATTGAATGTTACACATGATGTCACCTGGCTGGAAATGGTGTATTGTGAATGTGGCCATTCCAGAAGAGCAATTGATGGGTCTTCTTTGTCTCTAAACACTAATATTGTGGTGCTGGTAATATGTCCTTGACACAAGATTTTAATTGTGTAAGTCCTATTTTGAGAAAAATACACGTTGCTGAAACTGAAAACTCTTATTGTAAATGTCACTACAACTGTAGTGTGTCATCAATATGTACTTCATCATCTTTATAATTATGTTCTGGAAGTTGTGTTCTTCCATCTCAAGCAATGATTTTTCTACAGAACTGGATATTTCATTCTTCAAAAAATGGATACATCTTCCCATGCGGCTTCAATACTTATAAGATCACCTCCATTCAGTTGCTGAAATTATTGTACTCAGTAACAAATATGCATCAGAATGAAATGATGAGTCTGGATATTTCAGTCAACAATGACTGAGAACAACATTCAGCCCAATCTGTAATAATTGTACTTAAACAAATCTGCATAAACTTAACAGAATACACAAAATCTGTGATTTGTTCAGATGCAAGACACAGTTTGATTTAGAAATTGATTGCCATATCTCTTCTGTACTGTCAATGTCCTAATCTTCAAGGACAGCATATTTTGAATAAATTTGCTTATTCTCAAACACTGAAGTACAATTTGCGCAAACAAAACTCACATAGGATTATTTGTATACAAATATGTTAAAATATATTTTTGAACATAATTTTTTTTTTTTCAATACCAGTATAAAACAAGCGTTTTTAATCAGTTACTTGACTCTATTCTAGACAATGTCTGTTACCATTGATTTTTTATATCATTTAAGATCATAAAAACAGTTTTCATGTTCATATTGTCGTCATGTGACAGAATTACACTTATACATGTCTGTCCTAAATCTGTGTATTTCAATCTGTGTTAACTTGATTTTAGAATTATCATTAAACATTAAAGAATATTAACATTTACATCATCTATGTCACTGTTCCATCCTGTGTACATAGTTTTAGAATTACTTTTTACTATTAATGTATTCTCAGTCACAAGTCAATTACTTAAGCTACTTTTGTTCATTTTTTTTCTCACAATAAAATTCTTCATATCTGTACACTATGCTAATCTATTCTTCATTTTTTTGTTGACATGCCTGTAGCCATATTTGCAGTGTGAGTATATAAATGGCTGCGGACTATGTGCGCATGTGAGAGATATGATGCATTTCATATTGATGTTACTTTCAGGAGGATAGAAAAAGATCTCGCTCACGATCGCGCAGTCACAGTAGACAACAAAATCGTAAAACAGGATCCAGATTATCAACACCAAGAAAAGAGGAACACAGATCAAAACCTCTAGAAAGATATGATTCGAGGTCAGAAAACTCGAGATCACATAGATCCAGATCATACTCTAGAGAAGATGTTGAAAGGAAAAGGAATTATGATGTGTTACACAGAAGTGATGAAAGAAGTGGCCATGATGTTCACAACAAAGGAATAGAAGATCTCAGGGAGGTGATCAGACGTAAAGAGCCACGAGAAGCTGCCAGGAGTAATGTACATGACGAAAGGTATGCTGATCTCAGGGTGCAGATTACTAATCGTGGAATGGATGATGGAGAAAATGAACGAGCTGTTTATAAGGATAAAGAAAGAGATAGAGAGATGTTGCATCGCAGAACTGAGGAGAAGGAAATGAAATTACATGGAAGGGAAAGGAGTGAGAGAAGAACCATTGAACGCACACATGAACATTGGGATGAAAAAAGAAGAAACCAACAAATGGAAGAAAGGCGTGATGAGAGAGAAGTTATACACAGAGAGACAGAAGAGCGACCTAGTCATGAACACAACAAAGACATTGATGAACGAATATATAATGACCATGATGAAAGGAAAAGGGCAGCCTGGCACGAGGAAGCTCAAAGTGATGATCATTATACTAGAGAAAGTAAGATGGCATGGCATGAAGACGAAATGAAAAAATATCATAGTTATCAGAATGATTTAGATCATGAAGAACGGCGATCAGTTGATGAGAGGGATAAACATCAGAGGCATCGGCATGGTAGAGAGGAATTTGATAATCTTAGCGAGACCAATTCAAACAGAAGGCACGGATCACGAAATCGAGAAGACAGTCATTATAAGGATGAGTATAGACAGAGAGGCCTAGAAGATATTCCTTCAGATGATTTTGTTGAGAGGCGCACAGAAAAATACAGAGAGGATAGCAGAGGCAACCAGTATTCAAGAGAGCCACCAGAATATCACAAAGAAAGAGATAGACGAGAGGATGAGAGAATGTACAATAGATCAAGGGGGCCTTGGTCAGAATCTGAAAGAAAAATAAAAGAGCATAGACGAGATGATCGCAATCCACACAGAAGGCATGGACATGACAGACATGACCGGCGAAGAGAACACAGTCATGATCCTCGTCATTCCAGAAGCATGGAAAAAGATACAAATGAGGTAAGAAAGACAAACTGAAGTTTCTAAATTATTGAAACAGCTATATTGTATTACCATGATAAACATGCATATTATAAACTATAATAAAATTATTTACCCTTTCATACCTACGAAGCTTAATTTCGGGAAAAGGTAAATTCATTCTGAAGCTCCTTTTACAGAATTAAAGACATTTATGCTGAAAATATTATGATCACTCAAAATTTATCAAAAATACGATAATACTTGTTTTTGTATTGATGTATTGACATGTAAACAGAAGGTGCAGTGTATGTGATATAGTTTTACTACACTAACATATCGCAAATACACAGCATCTGACTGTTAGTAACACCTGGGTCAGGTGTTAATTAGCATGAGAAATGTGTGAGATTGTGGTATTTACGTGCAGCACCGTTTGTCTTCTCTACCTTTTGTAGGCCATGTCATAGCTATCTGCCCCAATTATTTGCATTTCGTTATATTATTGCTAGCTGTCATGTAAAATTTGACAGGGTTTTCCAAAGATTTTGATGTGAATTGCAAAATGCGCTTTTTTCTGCATTACACATAAAATTGAACTGCTGCTTCTTATTAAAATATACACAATTTTGGGTATATGCTCGTGAATATATATAACTTTAACACACATGTACTCATTTATCTTAATGTTTGTAGAAACTATGAGCTGACCTATATAACGATTACATAACTCCCATATCTCTATTTTGTGATTTTTAGGTTGAAGATGATTCACCAGCTCCAGACCCAGCTATGGTAGACAGAATGCAAGATATGACTGGCATTTCTGACCGAAGATTAGTAACTCGTCTACTTCAACTCCTATCTAAATTAGAAAAGGATATGGTAAATGTCCTTGGAAAATTAAATCCTGCGATTGTGCGCATTCTGGTTGGGGATGAATTATCTGCACTGAAGTTACTTAAAGGTATGAACCCACGAGTAGTAGAGGTACTAGGGATGATGGAACCAGAGGTTTTAGCCCAACTACAAGAAGATCATGGACTTGAATTTTTGTTGACTACATTGGAAAACCTCAGTCGTTGTGAGCAAGGAATATTAGATCAGCTAGGCACATTGGTGCCAACTCTGATGGATGAATATGACAACCCACAAGATCTTATTCACGCTCTTCTGAGAGAGCATTCAAAAGATGAAGGCCCTGCGGATATACCAAAATACCAGCCACATGGTGGATTTCGAGGAGGCAGAGGTGCCTGGCGTGGAAGGGGCAGAGGGAAAACTGCAAAGTGGAGGGGTCCAGGTCGAGGACGTTTTACAGGGCAAGGTCACCGTGGGAGGGGGACGTGGAGAGGTAAGCGTAGTGGACCATGGAAAGATGACAAACACTTTGACCACCAGGAACCTCCTGAGCAACGTCGCAGAATGTAAACAATTTCAGTGGATGGCTATCAGTTTAGATAATGATTGCTTTATGTAATATTTGGTGATGTTGTTTTCTATACTCAATTTGCAACATTGAAGTGATCAATTGCACTTTGAAAGTAGCAGTGAAGCAAGACTGTTGCCAAGAAAATGAATGACGGCTATTTATATACATGATACCACTATATGTTGTGGTTCAACAATGTATTTTAACGTAGATTAGTACGAAATGTCATTGTTTTTGTTCCCGACTGCCACTTTTGTATTTTTGAAATAACATGAACATAGTATTTCTTGTTGGTTTGTTCTTTAAGGTGCATTTTATACTGGGAGGGAATGCACTAACTATAATTATTCAAATTATAATGTATCTGTATATACAGAAAAACAGTTTATGTGAATTTGTGACTAGAAACGGTCACTTAAGACACTATTCTGAGACAATCTTAAAATTAAGCTGCTAATTTAACACATGAATGTATTGGTTAACATCGACGTAATTGTCAGCCTAACTTTCAAGATTGTCTCGGAACACGACCCCTGTGAAATATTAAATTATAGGGGAAAGTCTTATGTCAGTTATTCTCAAATATTTGTTGTTGTTTACAATTACCGTCTGTCTTATAGAGCATCATAAGGGGGAGGTGTAATTCTTTGAATAATGAGAACGCTTTACTCCTCTGTCTCATGTGTGAGGGCTCTTTTATATTGAGCCTGTTTAAGGACATGATCGGTGATCAAGACCGCAACGGAATATGTATGTAGCTGTATAAATTGTCGAAATTTAAATATTTTGCATGGGTTACCATAACAAGAAACGGGATGGATAAGAAAGGTGAGCTGGAAAAATATTTCACATATTTGACCTTAATTTTCATCTAACCTGCCGACTTAATACCAAATTTTGGAAGCGTGGTATTGTAAAACTTTTCTCTCAGGTGCTCTGTGATTGGTGTTTTTTAATGTTGCTGGAGCAGAGTGCTCGATCATGGCACTGCACTGAATTAACGCTGGTTTCGGCCATGAGGCTACTTACCGTGGTCGCCTTGTCACATCGACAGTGGATTAACACAGATACTTCTCATCAAATGTGATCAGACCAAGGAAGCTGTCGTAACTGGCATGGCAAGCGAGGACTATCCATGCACTACGTACCCTATCCCTGATTGATCTACAAATTCTCAATATTCAATGTGATTTGATACTTTTCAATGCCTATTTTTACCCAGAAGCAACTAAGTGCGGAAAACAATTTAATCAACAGATGTATGGATCGAAATTAGTCAGTCAACATTTGTTCCATTTTCCTGTGTGCGTAGAGTTCGTCACATCCGACTAGAATCAGGTATTGGATAATTACAAGAGTAAGTGAAATCCAAGTTAGTTACACTCAATATGTAGCATATTCTGATCTTGAACAGTTTCTTGATTTTACAATTTGTATGCAGCTTTCCTACATCGTAGGCCTAATGGGAGATATATTTCAGTCATGATGAGACAAATGTACTCGTGAGTGAAGCCACACTGCCTCATACCATAATGCTGAGTTTGTGTTGGAGGTCAAGATGATAATTGAAAGAAAAGCACAAGTGAAGCGACTATCTGAAGCAAATCTACTTATCATAGGTGATGTTTTATGTCAACATCTTGAATACATCTTCAACCTCTTCAATACACAATTTTTTCAGATCATCTTAAATTTAGTCAACTCTGTATACCGGTACTTCAAATGATTCAATAAAATCCAATGTTTTTTAGTTTATTACTTCTATTATAAAATAAATTATATATATATATATGTTGTAAGATAACCTAAGTGTAGGCCTATATGTAAACCCCATTATATTAGCACCCAATTTAATTTTGTGACTTCACTATTGGACATTATAGTGCTAATAATAAGGGTTGCTAATACCTGAGATCCTTAAATTTTATGGACACTAAAATCTCGGACCAATTTTGTGAATATTATCATCATGACGATGTGATGACAATAATATTCCATGCGGTGTATAAAGACATGTAGGCAACTGGAAAATTTTGAAAAAAATTTGTGATGTACTATGCCATCCGTTTGAAACCATGGTGTGGTTTACTGTTTCAAGACCGATGATGTGCTCGGGGTGGTGTACCAATCTCAGATTGTCAAAATATACTATAAAATTATACATCTTAACTATGAATGATCGAAGTTCAATGTTAGCTCCCATTGAACTTGCTGCTCGCAGAGCCAACCCGGGGTCCCATCCTGGGGCTAGTTCAATGTAAGAAGTTCACACCACTTTGTGGAGTATACACAGCGTGCTCAGTTCAGTTATTGTTGTATCTCCTTCATAATCTACTCATCTTCCCTTGGCCAGGCTCACGCGAGTGCATACCGCAGGAGCCTGGCCGTATCGAGTACTACAATCAGTTATTCTGTCTATGGGGCTATCTTGGGGGTGTGTTTGAGATTCAAACCTCATTGGATGTTTCAGATTTATAAATGTGTCATAAAAGGTCACGAAGAATTGACCTCTTGTTCATCTCTCATACACAATCACGTGTTACCGTTGCTAGATGTACTATATAGACAAGTTGGGAATCTCTCATTTGGACAGTGACGTGTACCACCATTCAGGGAGCTGGGAACACAGTGACATCAGCGTGAGATTCCGAGCTTATCTACCTATCTGATCTATCATACCAACGGAAACAAGCAGGCTATGCTCTCAGTCAGCTGTCAACGCCTGGTCAAGGGCTCTCTGATTGGCCGGTCTTGCGACGCGCGACATTCAAGGTATCTGGCTATTTAAAATAGTTGGACTGTATGCTCGATAAAGCAAGGTATCGCACTGCGTGCTTGTGGGTAAGGTAACTTGTTGTGGAAGATGAATCTACTTGGCATGGGACCTATTCACTAGGTACCACATCTAGTTTTCATACACTATTGCGTACCATAGTTTGGCTTTATTGACATGCAAGTAATATTCAGTCCCATGTGTGGCAATGCCTACACATCTGTTTGTACCTAAGAATCCGAATGATTATAATGTAGGCCTGCACCCCTGGCCACTATACAAGGCTTGCACTCTATACAAGGTGAATAAGACACTCTTCTTACAAATCACTGACCTCGCTTAAAAAGCATATACCGGTAGTAACCCTACTCCTTTCTAACGCATACAAAATATATAACCTATTCCAGCTTTTTATGTGTGACCATGATCACTGCATAATATAACCCAATCCGCCCAAGGATGATATTGATCAGATAAAAAGTGACATTTTAATGGCGCTTTTTATCTGGTCATTATCATCTATATTAGATATATATAACCCAAGTTATATTATCACTTAACAACGAAGATAGGCGGGGGTTATCATCTAATATATTAGTGTCGGAATTACCAGTATGGACAGAGAGAGCCTTTCAGAAGAGGAGTCATTTGTACTGCACAACATCTGATAAATAATACTATATTCTAAATGTTTTAAAGGGACTGGCTCAGGCTAAAATCTTCAAAAAATCAGTGATTTTATTTTGGCTTTTTAATATGTCCATATGATGTAAACATGTCCATAGACTAAAACTGCAAAAGTTTTTTTAATTGTTGTGCTGCGCATTCACCAGTTAGGCTAGATATAGAGACGAAATTCCTGATTTCTAATTATTGACAACCATGTCAATAATTAGAAATGTTTAAATCATATGGTCATATTAAGAAGCCAAAATAAAATCACCTATTTTTTAAATGATTTTAGCCTGGGCCAGTCCCTTTAATTCATTTTACAAAATACTGTTCAGTAATGAACACATCACCTAGAAACATAGATGGATGATGTAGGCTAGATTATACATGACAAGCATAACTTTTGCCTTTCAGATTTTTCACCATTTATTTGGTTCATATAGATTATCGTCAAGTGTGCAGAGTCGCTTTTGCGCTGGAGTGTGAATAAGGGATGGATATGTTGAGAAATGATGCTCGTAAAATTATTTTGCAGTAGAGGTGATTTTATGGCCTGGAAATGTCAATTTTTAAGTGAATACTACTGTAGGCCTATTTGCTGTCATAATGATAAATCATGTTTTTGAAAAACTTCTTAGTTGTTAGTATATTTCACGTAACATATGGGCCATTTAAGAATCATTCGAAATGAGATTCATGAAACTTTTCATTTATTTTTAAATGCCTCTTGTAGAATAAATATAATTGTAGAATTATACCCATAGTATACAGTTAAGCATAATATATATTGCTATTTTATTAGGCCTACCACTTGAATATGTTTGTTAACTTCTCAACACCGCTACAAATCGATTGCGGTAAATGTACAATATTTTTTCTTGATAAATAGTTAAGACGATGAAATAAGTGAATAAACAATATATTGTATCAATCTGTAGTTGTTTTCTTTTTAAGGAGAACACTCAACAACCCACCATGCCCTATCACCCCACCCTCACGTCATCATCTGTACATCATTCATCTCATCAAAAAGACAACACTATTTTTATCGTATTACAAAGTCACTTAAATGATCATTAGTGCCGACAAGTGACGTAAAGCAATAAGATAAGTTTTATTTTAAGTCGCACAGAGTAAAACATATAACATTAGTTCTAATGAGCTTGTACAATCGACATGTAAAATAAACAATAACGATAACAACTAAAACAAGCAGGTTGACTGGCAGGAAGTTAAAGGTCTAATCAACTATCAAAATACTCGGGATATGGGGTCCCCAGAATGCAACAGTGGCCCCTGGACATTGCCGCATTAAGAGCAAGTTCGCAAATCATAAAGTCTTTATACTTGAGCGACATCTATGAGTAAATAATTCTCTCATGTGGGCTTTTTGTTGAAACACAAACAGTTATGTTACCGTGGGGATCTAGAAACAGTTGACCCCCACGCATATTGACAGTGAGGGCTTTCCCGGCAAACACAGCACACTCACCAAATGTTTGTTTAATGTTGGTCAACGTCGCAGACGTTAGCCTAACATTAAAACAGCATTGGGTCAATGTCTCGTTGGAGTAGTAGGCCTATCTTGTAATCAGTTCAGTCGCTGATATTAATGCCGTCAACATGTACTCTATGGGCTACTGTAGGCCTACAATTGATCGTCTCACGCATGCCCATCTCGCAGCTGTATGGATCTTTAACATGAAATGTAAAAAAGTGATGAAGGATTATATAGAGAAATACTTCTAATTTGAATGAGAACATAACTTATGTTGTTAAAAGTTACATAAAACATTTTGGCACATAAAAGTATATTAAAGATTATATAAGAAAACTTGTAATGTATATGAGAGAATAAAATATATATTTAAAAGTTACGGGAAAGATTTATCAATAAATAAATACTATGTCATTTTGTCAAGGGACCTACATCTATTATGCTCTCAATTAAATAGAAAAATATGCTTGCAGGCCATCTCTGGTTATTCTAAATGCCTCTGGCAAAGAGTTCTAGATTTTTTGGGCCAAAAGGATTTTGTTCCATATGTCACACCCTCTTCATGAGAGAAATTTTCAGCATTTTTCAATCAGTTTCAGGCGGCAAGTCAGTGCTAAATCATTAAGAATTTTGAAAGTCTGAGTTGCGGTGTTCATTTGTCTCTCAACTTCCAGAAATGGCAAGTGAGCTTCATTCAGGAGGGACTTGTATGAAGCGGTATGGTTGGAAAAAACGCACTTTAGAGCCCTCTCCTGAATCTTTTTCAAACAGCGAGCGTTTGGAGTACTACAGTGATACCAGATGGCTTAGCAGTATTGAAAGTGGCTAAGGATGAACGCTCGGAAAAGAGCCATTTTATCCTTCCTGTCAAGATAAAAAGACAATCTTCTCAGAGCGCTCTGCTGTCCGCCGTTTTTTTTACAAATGTCTTCTGTGTGCATCGAAATGTTCACATTTTCATCAATATTACGGTAAAGCCTAAATGTTTAACTACTTTACTACAATTAAAAAATATCAACTGAATTTTCTTTCAGGATTGGCTTGCATTAAGTTAATGGAAAACCACCATAAAGCTGTTACTGCCTCGGCTTCGAGGCATGATTTTATAATTTGGGAATTTTGATGTGCAAAAGAGTGTTGTCATCTTGTGAGTGTAGGGCTAGTCACTAATAGGGGATTAGTGGAACAAGTCCCATCTCTTTTCAACTCCATTCCCGTCGGGACGACGGAACACAAATAACTTGGTTAAATCGTTTTCCAGTTTATTCTCATTTATTTAGTCTAGACATTTTAGTAACGTAAGTGCACACATTTCCACGCAGAACGCGACAACCTAGGTAGCGGCTTGGCGCTTGAGTCTAGCCAAGACGTCTGCTCGACTTGACGGCCTGGGGGTAAGTGACGCACATCGTCTGATGTGGCGTGATTCGAAAGTGAGGCTAGTCGGTCACCGCCTCTCGTCAAAGGTCGGGGACGCCCGAACAGTGAAATGCAGATTCCAACAATCTGCATACTTTGTATTAAATACCATATACTATAATAGTAAAAAAACTGTGGAAACATATTTTCAGTTTTTAAAATTTGGTATGGTGTATGAGAAATGTGTTTCTAAAATCCATCGCAAAAAATGGTATATGACCTCTGTTGACATCTGAGTGAAATTCATTCAATATGTCCCTCAAAACGGTAGTCAAAATCAATAAATGTAATATCTTTGCTCTCGGTTGAAGCAGAACGTTTTTGTAATACAATTTTTTTAATTTTATTGCTTTCTATGTTTTTTTTGGAGGTCAGAGGTAAAAAACCGTAAAAATCTTATTGAATTAATTGGGCGGGGGCCCTAGGGGAGTGGTTAGCATCTCTGCTTTTCACGCCAGAGTTCGAGGTTCGCTTCCCGGTCTCGACGGTTTGAAAGAAACAAAAATGTTTCTTCCCCATCCACGTGTGAAAGTCAGTATTGTGGGGAGCCTCCGTGACCGAGAGGTAGCGTGCTCGGCCTCAGACCGCCAGGGCTCGAATTTCGAATCCTGTGTTTGGAGGGCAGAAACGTCTCACCATCCTCAGGAGGTTCTCCTGGCCCAGTTTAGCCTATATGTGCACAAAGGTGGCCTAAAGCCCGATTCATTTCATTTTTTATTGAATTAATTATATATATTGAAGCCAAGTTATTATCCCAAGTCAAAATGCCAAGCATGCAAAGAGGATGCAATCATCAAGGATGCAGAGAGGATGCAAAATAGTCCGAAATGTGAATGGGCAAGCATAATGAAGGAAACATGCACAGAGGATGCACAGGGGATGCCCACAGACGAATTATTTAAATGAGCGCATCCCAATATTTAAATGAGCACATCCTTGCTTGGATGCAAAGGATGCATAAAGCATCCCTGGTTGCATCCCCTGGGCATCCCTGGTTGCATCCCCTGTTGCATCCCCTGCATCCCTGGCTGCAGGGGTACTGGGATGATTGCTAGTAGTAGTACTTTTTGCCCCCATCTGGGGAGGGTCATTAGGGATCTGTTCCGTCTGTTGGATGCTGTGTACGGCATTGTACGGAAGCACTAGTCTACAGCAATCATCCAAGGGCAGCTGCAGCCTCCTCGTATCTGGCTATAATCTTCGGGCGGATTGCCAGTGGCGTACCCTGGTTCCTCCGCTCAACAGCGGAGCCAATGCAGCACCCGCATCAGTGCTGGCGCTGATGTAGGCCGTGGTAGCCTTTAATAACCGACAATAGCGTGTTTGACATTAGGTCTTTCACGTGGGATGAATGGAGTTACCCAGAGGGAGTGATCCTTCCTATTGTTACTCTGGGGACTATCCGACCCGAGGATAGCGGAGCTGCGCGAAATGCCAAAGAGTTTCATCATTAAATTGTACAGCGAAACTCAAGTCTCCGGCCGTCTGGGCATGTCTGGGGGTATATTCCCTAGACATGCCCAGAACCCCTTATCGGGCGAGCGAAGGAAATCGCTCTCAATAACCCACCATGCCCTATCACCCCCACCCTCACATCATCATCTGTACATCATTCATCTCATCAATTGACTACAACGTTTTTATCGTATTATAATGTCACTTAAAAGACCTTTTGTGCCGAAAAGTGACGTAAAGCAATGATTTACTACTACTACCCTGGCTGCATCCCTGGTAGCATTCCCTGCATCCCTGGTTGCATCCCTGGTAGCAGCCTCTCCATCCAAAGCTACATACACCCAGCACAGCCCTGAATGCACCACTAGCCTCCCTCCCCACAAGCAAATCCTGTTATACATTATTAAAGTAGAAAACCAAAGTAAATTTTAATTTCCATGTCACACACTTTTTTCTGGTATGGTTGTCATACTAGTCTTGGTGTCATAAAGAACCCCTGTTTTCCATTCAAATCACCACAACGTGTATCGTCACTGCCCTTACTAGAAAAACTAGATTTCGGTGAATACTTTCATTGGTAGAGCTTAGCGAACATTTAGCAAATGTACAGTGAATTCTCTCCCAACGAATGCAAGACGAATGTTCAGCAAATGGTCAGCGACTGTGGCGAACACTCAGAAAATGTAGCCTTCATGGCGACTAACTCGACTATTACATGACGAATGTTCGGAGAGCATTCGCTGAAAATTTCACTTCATGTCTCTGCACATAATGGCCTAAAACTCAACCTTATGATCATACAGGAAATTATTAGCCTGCATGATATCTTAATGTAGGTCCTAATTTATAAAGGTTTTGATTTGTACAGTAATCTTCACAACTGATTTGTTTGTATACATAGAAAAAGATTACTTGTAATTATAAGCACATACCTGCATGCAGTTTTCATGCTTGGAAAAGTCAAATATGATCTCCATGTTTAGTTCAACCTATCTGTCATGGCTAGACTTCAAGATGGCCCCATCTTACTTTATAAATGTATATAATTGAGCTGACAGTGTGAAAATACACCATTTTCACTAGATGGCTGCCTAAGCCTGAGAGGATAGTTTTGAAGATAGTCCCAGGATTCATTGTTCATATCTGCACTGCAGTTAAATATAAGCCAATCAGATTGCAGGTATATTTAAAGCTGAGGATGCAATGATGCATCTTTCTGGCATCCCTTGCATCCAGTGTCTGAAGTCATCTGCAGATACAGCAGGATGGAAAGAAAAGGATGCAGTTTGTGGTGCATCCACAATGCATGCCTTGCATCCAGTATGAAAATGTCTGCATGCCTCCTGCATCCATTTCACATCCCCTGCATCCTCGGTAATTTGTTTGTATTTGCATCCTCTGCATCTCAGGGTGCAAAAATGCATTCTTTCTGCATCCCTTTTGCATCCACAGTGTTGAAACTCCCTGCATCCCTTATTTATGGCTACATCCACATTTCATCCACAATGCATCTCATGCATCCCCACTACATCTTAAATACATCCTCAATGCGTCCAATTTAGGAATGCAACTTTGACCTCAAACGTTCTTTAATCTTTGTTAAATATAAGCATCAGAAATTTTGTAAATTTATTGGAAAGTAGCAAATGATGAGCGTAAATTCTCAGCATGGTGCTTGCAGTTCAAAGTGTTTGAGAGATATGAGTAAAATCATGTTTTTTGGTGGTAAATCCAATTTCCAAGGAATTTTGGATTTTGTGTAGGCCCTATAATTTCAACACTCCCTGTAATTAAAGGCCAATACCCAGGCAAATGACATGGGTTTTTTAGCTCTGTTAGCCGTGAATGGTTCTGTTAGCCGCGGGGTCAGCCGTGAATGGTATCTGGCTGCTTACTGTATTCCACACGACCCGTCGCCGCAGTTAATTACTTGTTTTCAAGATAACTACTAATCTATCAACTTCTGCTTCCTCATGCTTCACATAGTCATCCCGTACCACTGGTCGTTGTTTTGGTGACATTTTGATCCCCATATCATCACCTACTATGGCCACTAGCGAAAATCTGCTCGTTTAGCGCCTTTAAGGAACAAGTTTCTATCCAATCTTCTTTTAATTTGGCAAATATGCTCAGCTATGTCAGCCAATGACCTGATTACCTTTTATGAGCAAAAAAAATTGAATTTGAGTAATTTTGTGATATTTACATAACTCAAAAAAATGCAAAATAGCTGGTCCATGAATATAAAACAAAATGTAAGAGCTCACACAAGGATAACCCATGACAAATTTTGCAGAAATAATATCCAAAATGGCCAACTGGCGGTCATTTTTAATTGTTTTTTCTCAATATCTCGGAAATCTTGCATGATAGCTAAAGCGGTAATATAAAATAAACCTTGAGAAAGTTTGCTGATCTATAGCAAATTTGAAATGGCCGACTGTCGATAACGGAGGGCTGCTTTCGAGTTCGTTTCCGAACAACTCTTTCTAGTTATTTTTGAAGAAAAAATGGTGCCCCGGTTTCCCCTATATCTGTGGTTAGAGCCATAAAAAATATATTTTCAATGGTTAGAGCGAAAGTCTGCTTTCTAGTTGTGTCGTCCTCTCCAACCTGTTTCAGCCACTGTAGTTAGTTCTATATCGGCCTCCACTATGTTTCGGGTTAGAACGTGACATGTATCTGAAACGTAAGATACCGACATCATCACAAATTGGTTAAAATGGCCAAAATATTTTTCGGGAAGTGTTTTGAAAATGCTCTTACATGATAGGCCCTAGATAACTGATGGAATTTTTAAAACTCAGCTGAGTGGATTCATAGGCCTAAATGGTCAATAAATTTGATTTACGTATCAAAATGTCAATGTAAACTCTACTTTGGGCCATGTAGCTAGAGTGTGTATTCATTTTATGTATATGTCATCACATCTCCGGCACAACGTGATTTTGCTCATTGGCATATTATTGTAATAGTGTTTTTAGTATCTAGCCAATGTCTGTATATTTACCGTAACCATATTTTCCTGTCATATACACGAAAATATGTAGGCTATATATATCATCACATGTACAAAAATGTGATTTTGTTTTAAATATTTAAATATTGTAGACTAACGTTATATTTATTTGTATATGTTGAGGGCCCCAAGGCAGATGAGCGATAGTCCTACAGATGAGCTATCGCTCATTTGGTTTACCCTCGTGAAATAAAGCTATTATTAATATTATTATAAAGCAATAAGTTAGGTAAAATGTATTTCGTGGGCGTTAATAGGGGTTAAATCGATCGTATACCGCCAGCGGAGCGCTATCTTAGGCTGGTTTGGGGCGGGGGCCCTAGGGTAGTAGTTAGCACCGCTGCCTTCCACGCTAGAGTTCGGGGTTCGTTTCCCGGCCTCGTAAAACTCTGTATTGTGGGGAGCCTCTGTGACCGAGAGGTAGCATGTCTGGCCTCAGACCTCCAGGGTTTGAATTTCGAATCCTGTGTCTGGAGGGCAGTGTCATCTCACCATTCTCAGGAGGTTCTTCTGGCCCAATTTAGCCTGTATGTGCACAAAAGTGGCCTGAAAGCCTGATTCATTTCCTTTCTTAGGCTGACTTTCCATTGACACGATTAAATCGCCTCGCGGGTGAACGCAGCGGAACCCTTTCCGAGATGTGGTGACATTGTTTTGGACTGTCCTTCGTAGTTGTAGGCCTATCCATGTAATTCAATTTTCGCACAATGCAACTAATATTGGGGGGGGGGGATATGCATATACAGTGCTCCCTCACTGCATCGCTCCCGGGTATAATGCCAACCTCACCTACTGTCAAGTGAAGTGGTGGAACGGATTTCCGCCAATGCTAAATCCCGTGGCCAACTGTGGTGTCCGCCATATGCCAAGGATTTTCAAGTCCCAATTTTCTTTTTGCCATGTATTTTCTCCCGATCATAATGCTATCAGGCTTATTCTTACATCGGCAGACATCATTGACTGTCATATAAACACTCATGCATGCATGATTAGCGGTCGCCACCTCTGCACCGGTCCATTGCACACACACCGCATATTAGGTCTATACCCAGCAAACATCAAACATCTTTATAACAGTTGCACAATGCTGGTCCATCAAAGACGTAAGACCGTCGTTGTGCAAGTGTTATACAAATGTTTTGTGATTGCTGGGTATGCGTTTATAAGTTTAGGCATGCGTGACCGTGGTGATAAAAAAAGGATAATAACGCAAGTGGCTGTTTCTGATATAATGGTCGAATTTTATCAATTTTTAAAATGCAAAATAATAATGTAAAAACTAGATCGTAATGTACCTTATTGTATCTAGTTTCATAAATAACATGAAAAAAGATAGCAGGCACCTTACAAATATATAAAAAAAAATGAGATATTGTGAGAGCACCCCACCAAAGGTGTTTACGTAACAGGACAGGGGGTGTTTTGCAAATCTACAAATATTTGTATATTATTCAAACGATATATCTAGTTGTAGCAGAGGTTTTTCTAATCAGAGTACGTCCATATCCATTTAATTGTGTAATGTGTTATATAACTAACATTATGCACATTTAACAAGTGGTGTGCTGGTAAAGAAGTAAAATTCAACTACATTTCACCATTTTCTTTCCTGGCGTTGCACAGAAAATACAAATATTTTAAAAAATTTACGATGACAAAAAAATTGTTTGTACTACGGCTTTGCACCATTTTTGTAATCATCAAAACAAAAAAAGATAACAAAAAAGACAGTGATTGGATCAGTATTGATCGACCTTATTTTGTAAGAAATCATGTCCTGTTACATAACCATGTCTATCTATTATTTCAAATTACGTCATGTTACATAACCACCCAGCATCATGGATTGCTCGACGTAGTCATGTTACATAACCACTGTCATCTTCAATGTCATGTTACGTAACCACTGTTATTTCAATGTCCTGTTACATAACCATCTGTATATTCCGATGTCCTGTTACACAACCAGTCTTTAAAAAAGAATGTCTGGCATTGGTATCCCAAAAAAGTAACATTTAATTTTACTGTCAGCGAAAAGTGCGGCTTTGCATCTTAGCTGTCGCAACAATCCTAGCTAAAATGTGCAATTTATAGCTTATATTGGTTTAAACATAGCACGTACAGTTACGATACCAATTAAAAAAATGTGAAGTGAATAGTACAGTTACGATACCACAGAACAGTCTATGCTGGAATATCACTTGTCCTGTTACGATACATTCAATACATGTTAAGTATTCTCAATGTCCAGTTACGATACCATTTCAAGACCAATAAAACAAAGAGTGTACAGTTACGATACCACTAAAGCTTCACTGGAGTAACACTTGTCCTGTTACGATACATTTCCTACAAAAAGATTCACGTTACGATACCTATCTTAAACTCCCGCCAAAAGCTCATTGTAACGTCCCTTTACCTTGCGCAGAGCACGTGCACTCCTGTACGGTAAAGATATGGTTACTACAAGTTTTTAGTTTGTTGACAAAATTTTAGGTTGACTTTCCAGGCAAACGTCTGTCGTTAACTTCCGTTACTATCTGTTCTGTCTGTGCAATGTCAGAAGGCATTATCTGCTCCATGGTATACCAGGCATTTACTGCTTTTTAACTGGCGTCCTGTCTCTTTCTGCCATAGTGCTGCCAGAAGGCCGTATTTGCTCACTTGTAAATCAAGTATATACTTCCTTTCCGAAATGTTGTGCCATCATCTATGACACTCTTCCAACATTGAACCAACATTGTGTCAGGGTATCGAGTTGCCGGTGTTCCTCGCAAAAATGAGACCTTTAGCCAATGCTGTTTTACAGCTGAGCCATGGTCGTAGACGATAGGCCAGCATTAAGCTAGCATTGAGTGAACGTTTATCGTGTTAGGGCCTATATACTGGTATGGCAATGCTGGGCTAATGCCGACACATTGTTGTAAACGATGGGCCACCATCAGGCTAATATTGTGTCAACGAATCGAGTTTGCTGATCAGCTGTGACCGCAACCCAGCAAACACGAGGCATTGACCCAATGTTGTTCTAATGCTGGCCCGCCGTCTTCGACTTTGGCACAACATTAAAACAACATCGGGTCAATGCCTCGTGATAGCTGGGTGGGTGTTCATGAATGCCAGCAGTCTGTCGTGGGAGGGTTCGCCACTTTCTCATACCCCTCTCTGCCTCACTTGACACAACTGTGTTATGTTACGCAATATAACAATTAGGTCTTGGCCAAGATTTTTATCTCCAAAAATAGCCGATTTTGTATTATTAAAAATAGATTTTTGAACTCGGCAGTAAAAGGCATTGCACATTGATATAATTTATACACTTCTGGTGTGAAATATGACCAAATAATGTAATTTATTGCAATGCCCGATCATGTCAACCGATCAAGTTAACCCTTTCATTACGACCATCTGACATGAAAAAGGGACAAAGTATGGTGAAATATACATTTTTATTTATTAAGTTCATTTTGCCTGAGTTTGTGTCCTATTTAGGGGAAATAATGGTGTTGTGTGTGAGAAACGGTTGACATTTCTGTACACCAATCCTTATGAATATGTCCAATATAACGTTTGGGGTCCCTAGGTTAGGTAGGCCTACTTTCGTTTTTAAGAAGTGTTCAGATAAAATATAGGTTCATGAATAAATATGGTCATTATAGACTGTAAAGGGTTTTGCTTGAAATAATATTGGCCAAGAGTTGCAGACAGTGGCCTGCATTACATCAGCATTGGGCCAATGTATCGTGTTATCTGGTGTTTCTGGCTCCTGATGTAAAGAATACCCAGTGCCTGACTTGTAAAGAGTAGGTCTAAATGGGATTCTCGCAAAAAATAAAACTGGCTCGACATCATTCTATCGCTGCTCCACACTATATAGGCCTATCTTTGCTTTTGACGCAACAAGTTAATTTTAGTGGGCCATAGGATTTTTCAAGATAATTAAGTTCTAGGCCCTGCCTGCTGCATTAAAGGGACTGGCTCAGTCTAAAATCATAAACAAATCAGTGATTCTATTTTGGCTTATTAATATGACCATATGATGTAAACATGTCCATAGAATAGAGCTGCAATTTTTTTTTTAATTGTTGTGCTGTGCATTTACCATTTAGGCTATATATAGAGACTGGGCACGGAATTCCGGTATTTCTTATTTTAGACATGGTAGTGCCGCCAATAAATGCCCATTACGGCCCACACTGTCAAATTGTGAGCTGTGTATCGCTGTATTGATTTCAGTATTAGTATTCAGCGCTGTTAGAACAGAGTCAAGGTTCGGCATCCCATGATCCAAAACATAGGCCTATATGGGGCCTACCAATAAAATTTAAATGGAGTATGGCAGAAAACGAGCTACTGAAACCTGACTGTAACCTGACTGTAACCTTGCCACAAGGTAACCTCGCCACAGGTATTGGTAATCTCGCCACAGATTTGGTAAACTCGCTACAGAAGGCTGAGTAACCTCGCCACAGCTTTGGTAACCTCTCCACATGGGGCTAAGTAACCTCGCCACAACTTCGCTACACCTGTTGTATCCCCATTTATCAATGTATTTTCAAAGGTTAATCTCCCACTTGAACGTGTTGTAGATGTCTATATAGACTTAGGCTATATGTGCCATTAAAATCAAAAGCAAAAAAATTCTCAATAAATGGACCAATATATAGCGAATAATAATAGGCCTACAAAGTTATTTTGTACAGCAAATATTGTAGAAAATTTGTTCATTGTGACTAATAATAGTAATATATTGCCCCTTCACACACTTGGAGTTGTGTCTCACCACCTTGACCCACAACTTTAAGTGAGAGAAAACAACTCTTATTTGTTTAATTTGTATTTTATGACTAAGCATTGTACAAATCTTGATGTTTAAATGGCGAATAAAACAGATTAAAGCGGCTACAGTCGCGCTTAGCGGTTTAAGGTGAATTAGGTGTAGGCCTAGCGGCAACAACAGAGGAATTTGATGACACTGCCCCAAGAAGAGATCCAACAGGACCCGAGGCAGACAATGAGTAGCACTCAAGCTATGTGATCGACTCCAATAACACTAGATATTGTTGACGCAATTGATTGACACAAGTGACATTAACTCATGTGAGTGCGTGGTGACGTGAAGTCGATTGGGCCTACTTGCAAACGCTGAATGTTAAACTATTTTTTTTCCGATTTTAATAATAGCATAACCGCCAATATGGTTCATGTCCACATGGTTTATTGAATGATTTTACTTCTTGTGTGCCAATAAATTTAATCTTTGATATTTCTATGAGCATGAACACCTGATGAATGTTTAACCTGTTGACTACGAGACTATTGTGCTGCTGAGCTGTTTCTGAAACGAGATTATTTTATGACGTCATAGTTATCTCATGCAATCAGACCCAGAGATCTCCTGGCCTCGTATCTGAATGGTCTCCCTAAATCACGGAGATCCCCGGGGCTCGTCACAAACGGGTTAATATGGAATATAAGGTGATATGAATGAACCTTAAGTGTTTTATTTGTTGTTGGGAAAATGCCCCCCTTTTGAAATAATAATGGGCCACATGCCCCATCGTCTAAGGCCAATGCCCCCCCCCCCTCCGAAAAATATCATGGGCCCCTTGGCCCCGTTTTTAATTTATAAATCGGGCATTGAATATGTAATAGTGCCAACCTTATACATATAGTTTTAGCTATTTATATTGCCGTATATTAACCGTCTGCGTCCCTATGTTTGGGCTATATTAAAAAGAGCTATATTCAAGTTAAACTGAACGTAGATTTCAACCTAAGTCTATGCTAAAAACACAAATAGTAGAACTAATTTATGTTCTTGTATTATAGACCCTATCGATGGAAGCTGATATTCAAAATCACATTGTGATATAGGCCTAAATATCACGCTAATAGGGGTCTAATTAGAAGTCACTAAAATGTGTGGTACCAAAGCCATAACTTTATTTTGAATTGAATTTACAAATAGTAATAATAATAATAAATAATGTTCCTTCAATGCTGGGTAAACGATGTAGAGGGCGGCACAACAATATACTGAATATCCAGTTATCCCTGGTTTAATGATAGTCCACCGTCTGCACTGCTGGCCCAACATTAAACTGACATTAAGTCGATGTAGCTTCTGTAGAAAGCATAGCGTATATAGCCTGTGTAATATATTATCAGATTATGTTTTGTACGCATCGTGTTGACTACTACAATGAGGCAATACCGCTGGAGTACAATCACACGTAAATTGCCATAGAGTTAACTCTATGGTCTGGCTAAACTAAACTATGTAAGCCTACTATTATCATTTTACTTTCCAAAATAAAATGCAAGATGTATGCCAGCATGTATATTATTGTGCATAAAACATAGGGGTATTTTATAAGTTCAAACCCAATAATAAACTTCTTGTTTTGTCTTGTTATATGAGCGGACACACTCATTAATAGAATGCACTGCATACCGTTTGAGTTAGGTGCTGGAGTAATGTCGATTCAGTGTCTATTAAGCAGCTGGGCCAATAGTGGTTTTTTTAATGACGCAGCATCATAGTTGAATTCACGCTTTCCCATTCATTGATTGTTTTCTACCAGCTACTGGCCAAACGTCAATGATGAAGACGAGGACCAGCCGTGCATGTGGATTATAAAACTTTAAAATATATATTTTACATTTTTGTAATAAATGAAAATCAAAGTGGAACAGGGAACACTATTATGGCAGAACCATAGTAAAAACATAGCTTTCAATTATCACAGGTAAGGCATGGCAATGACATGACCAATATATATTATGCGCATTTAATATGTTGTGCAGAATAAAATATGAACGATGTTAAGCAGCGCCCCTGTTGGTGAACCAATATTAAAATAACAGGTAATGTGTTTGTATATATGTAATAACAATACCAAAGGGCGGGGGGCCCTGGTGCCTGCTAGGAAAGTCAGTGATCGCGGATTCGTCTCCTGCTCTGGCATTCAAGTTTCAAAGAAACAAAATGTTTCCTCCCTGTTCAATCGTAAATTTTGAATATTGTGGGCAGCATCCGTGACCAAGAGTTAGTGTGCTCGGCCGTAGACCAACAGGGCTCAATTTCGAATCCTGTGTCTGGAGGGCAGTGACACCACTCCTCATTCATCTCGCTATCCTCAGGAGGTACTCGTTACCCAGTTTAGCCTATATGTGTACAAATGTGGTGTAGAACCCCATTTATTTCATTTCATTGCATTTGATACAGCTAACTAAGACCTGACTCAACGTTGGCCTGACAACATTACAGCAACATTTCCACAAGGATTGTGTGAATTGAGAAAGCCTTCATCCTCAGGTCTACTGTGTATATTGTGATTTTCATAATTGGCATTACGTAAGAGGGTGCAGTGAAAGTGCATTACGTCTACATGTGATAATGATGGATTAGGGCTACTGTATATTTCACAGCTGAGTAAGAAACATTAAAAGCTGATATTTTACAATCTTTGTTATGCCTATTTTAGGCAGAAGAATTAAAATTGAAAATTAAAGATTTCGTGAAAATTCCTGGCTAACTGGAACATAATAGAAGTCCCAGAAGAAGTAATAATTGCACTTTTGTAATATTAACATTGTAGTCCTGTAAAATGATACTTTGTCAAGCATATTTCATTAGGTGCAGTGCTTCAGAACGTGTGTAAAATCAGTAAATGTATTATGGGAACCGAACATAATAATATAAATGCGAATAATCGATATAAAGGATATACATCTTTTCATGATAATGCATCTTAGAGTATAGATATACATTTCCTGACACATTTATAGCTGATTTTTTTGCAATGCTGTAGACAAACTTCAAGGCCACTGGGCCTCTTGTTTTATCACAGTTGCAATTTTGCACTGTTCATTTACGATACCATGACTCACGTTTTATTTCTTTGTGTCAATTGGTGAAAACCTGGCAAATTTAATTGCAGTGCCTTCTCGCACTGCACTTGATTGGCTACGGTCTTCATGCGAAGCAGTCAGTGAACAGTTCTATTTCACACCTGTCACAGCGTTGGAAGTTCAGAAATCGCTTGAGGCTCTAAATTCTAAAAAGGCTACCGGCCTTGATGACATCCAAGCAAGACTTTTGAAAGTCGCGGCTCCTGCAATATCAGAAAGCTTGTGCTTCTTACTGAATTTTTCATTCACCAGCGGTAAAGTCCCCAGTGACTGGAAAAAAGCCAAAATTTCTGCCATATTTAAAAAAGGTTCAAAATTAGACCCAGGTAACTATCGCCCAATTTATGTTTTACCAGTAATTTCTAAACTTCTCGAACGTATCGTACATACACAACTCTATACTTATCTCAATGACACAGGTCTGTTAGCTGCTGAGCAATCTGGGTTTCGCAAAAATCATTCTACTCAAACAAGCCTACATAAATTATTAGAGAATTTTTATTCGGATATTGAGAACGGAAAAATTATTGGCATGCTTGCTTTAGACCTTCGGAAAGGTTTTGATACAGTAAATCACAAAATTCTTCTAGACAAATTAAAACATTACGAAATTTCTGGAATTTGTTTAAACTGGTTTCGCTCCTACCTGGAAAGCCGAACTCAGATGGCCTGCATTAATGGATCTGTGTCAGACCCACTCATAATCACTATGGGTGTTCAACAGGGCTCCATCCTTGGACCCCTCCTTTTTACTATCTACATGAACGACTTACCCAAATGTTTACAGCACTGCAAGACAAACATGTATACAGATGATACTGCGATTTGCGTCTCTGCATGTGATAAGGCCAGTGTGACCAAGCTCATGCAGGATGACCTTATCAATGTGAATGACTGGCTTTGTGCAAACAGTCTAAGGCTTCACATTGGTAAGACATCATGCATGCTTGTCACATCGGCACAACGCAGGCGACGCATGTCCCAGGATCATCTGGATCTATCACTAAATGACAACCAAATTGAACATGTTAAAGCCAGCTTCTACCTGGGCATCACCATTGATCAAAACCTAAATTTTAACATACAGACCAATAACATATGCAATAAAGCCAAAAGAGCATTGGAGCCCTGAAAAGGGCAGCACCTTTTCTACCTATTGATACCAGGGTTCTAATGTTTAACACCATGGTTTTTCCACACCTCGACTACTGTTATACTATACTATACTATCACAACCAGTGACACTAACATAGGTAAACTACAGAAAATTCGAAACCGTGGCATGCGTATCATCTTGCAATGTCACCCCAGGACCCATATCTCGGACATGCTTTCAAACCTAAAATAGTTGAGTATAAAACAAAGAATTATATTTTTGACAGCTGTCCTGGTATTCAAAATTATGATTACCAAAACTCCAAATTACATGTCTCACTGGTTGGTCCCTGTTTCACATCAGTACGGTACAAGGAGATCTACCTCCGGGGATCTTTTTGTACCCAGATCACACCCAAATTCTCTCACTACCAAAGGCACTCGACTCTGGAATCAGTTACCAGCATCCATTCGAACTCTCCCAAGCCTCAAGACATTCAAAAAAGCCACAGCTTTCTTCGTTGCACATAATTTCAACATCTACTAACCAGCACTATACATCACATATACACAAACATTTGCACAAGATATCCGCATGGTTATTTTGTGATGACAGATCACTTCCCATGCCAGTACAGAGACATTTCCTCAACACCAAGCCTGCCGAACTGTTTTTATTATTATTTGTTACTCTGTTAATACTTACTTGTTTTTTATGGGCACCACGAAAAACAGCTATTTATTATATAGCCATATTGTAAAAAGCTGAATGGTTTTACCCAATAAATATTCTTATTCTTAAATATTCTTATATTCGATGTAAAATGATGCGATATTATATTGAGCATCTATGTGACAAGAATTGTGATTACCATGATACATAATCTGGTCAAATTGGAGTAAAATATTTATAAATAGTGCAGTACTCACGTAACGATACCATCTGGACCCCCCATAAGATAACAATTTTCTATAAAAAACATGTGAAAAATAATAAAAATAATAAAATAAATTAAATAACTGTTTATATTTCTAAGCACTACAGGTCTGAAATGTAAACATACTTATACACTTAACGTTTTATAGACATGTTGGAAATGGGGATCGTGTTCTCTCGCCATGTAAGGTCTGGATTTCATTGACATTTTGTCATCTTTTCGTTTTTTAAATTAAATTAAAATTGTCCATTCATACTGAATTTGTCTCTTTTATCCCTTTGAAGCTTTGTCGTCAAGATAAAATCTATACTGTACACGCCAATTAAATTGTTAAAGGCTAAAAATGTTTTTTAAATCAGATTGTCAGTGGTATCGTAACAAATCGGAAACGGCCAAGTGCTCCGGCTAATTGCACTCAAACAGCATCCCAGCAAGCACAAGTTGACCCAATGCTGATTTAACGCTCACCGTTTTCAATTGTGGCCCAACATTGAATCAACACTGGGTCAACGTCTCGTGTTTCCTGGGATAGGCATCTACGTTCACAAGCTAGGGCGAGCGCATACTTGGGGGGGGGGGGGGTCCTGACTGTGATTGATCAATGGATAATTTAAGGGGGGGGGGGTGGCTAATTGGGGTATGACTCTTATCGTGTCTATCTGTGTTAGCCCAACGTTTATGTTTATTTGATCCTGTGTCTGATGTGCCACAATATCTGCCACAAAATGAGTTATTTTATATACATGTTTCTAATTGTATCATCAGGCCTTTTTAAACTTACCAATGAGTGATGAAGCGACATAGGCCCTAATAAAATATTAACTCGTCAGACAACAGACGCTGATGCAGTGTTGGTACAATGCAAACGACTCGTAGACCTATACAATTGGCATATTGTTCACGGACGCTCACTGAGAATTTTGCTATGTAATCTACTGAATTATTTATCAACACAATTTAATTGTTGTGGGATAATAGACTTAATTAAAACTTGAAGTATTATATCACCCCTTGAGTTAGTACAGACAGTAGATGTAAAGTGCCACCCTTTTGATTTATACTCAATGTAGACTCATAAGTTTAAATAAACGGAGTCAAAATATAACATCGAGCACATGTAGGTTACAAATGTCATCGGGTTTCATGAGTGTGAAATTCGTGATATCTTATTTTGGACAACCATGTCAAAAATAAGAAATACGGGAATTTTGTCTCTATATCTAGCCTAACTGGTAAATGCGCTGCACAAAAATGAAAAAACTTTTACAGTTCTGGTCTATGGACAAAATAAAAGGGGGGGATCGGACTACTGTGCTGTGTGGGAGCGAAATCTAAATTCGGTGAATTGACTACGTTTTCAGAGCCACCAAATTTTAGATTGTCAAAATTATTTGTGGTTCAAATTACAAACAAATGGAATAAATTTCGATCAGAATTTGAATGACTGCATTGACAGCATATCCATGACACGTTAGTTTTGGAATATGCCATGAAGGTGAAAAATCCCATGTCGACGCAATCTTTGTGAAACTGTAGGATCCTGACTTCGTTTAGTTTAGTTTAGTTTAGTTTTTAAATGTTTTTAAATTGTAAATGAATATGCCAGGCCTGGCAGCATTTTGTACAGATATATAAATGTAAAGACATTTTTTTTAGCAAGTTAATTGCTAAAATACGAATAGAAATTTATGTTAATTAAATGAATGGGTTGATCGCAGCTTGCAGCATATGAATACATACATAAAGAACAGTTGGTGTTAAGAGGATGGGACAATTCATGTATAATGCTGCGATTTCAACCACCCACGCTGTAACCACACGCGCTATATTTTTTTAAACTATGCTTAGTTATAAGAGGTTACATATTTTTACAACCCCGCTACTTGCACGAAGCAGTCTCCTACACGTCAGTTGGGTCCTACGTTATCACTCACCCGGGGGTAATGTAGGATCCTGACTTCGTTTAGTTTAGGTGGCAGTTATCCCCGGCTTCTCGGATGCGGGAAGCTGTGGACGACCGCCTTGTTTCCGTACCTTGGTGACGGGTGCACACAATTGCAGCCCGTGCGGCATTGGTACTTTTCCCGCACTTCAAACGTTACACTTGGCGACTACGGACGTGCCGTAGGTCGCTCTCGCTAAGTCAAACAGGACCTGCCGTGCGCGGAGGTTGTGCTTTGTTGTTGCCAGATGTCTAACGAATAAACATGACAAGTGGAGAAAGAGTTTTATGATTTATTTGGAACCGTCGACTCGACGGGGAAGGAAGTTTGAGTTGAAATGGTGAAGATTCCCTCGTCCGCCATTGCGACCCTACACTAGAGACTCCAACGGTCACTTACAGGTACTTTCGGCGCGAGGGGCTCTCCATCTCCCCATACTGGAGCCCCCGACGTATCTCCCCATACTGGTGACCCCTGACGACTGATAGTCTACGCAACAGTGTTTTCACCTAGACGCCAGTTGAAAACCGCTGTTTTCAAAGATAGTTTTGATTAAATTTTAAGGGATTTTTTGAAAAAAATCAATAGCATTTTTTTCATCAGGTACGTGAAAACTGTAGGTCATTCTTTATATGCCAGTTTAAATTAGTCAGAAAGAGTTATCAGAGGAGAAGCACGTTTTTTTACGTCGAAAACATCGTAAATTTTTAATTTTTGGACAAAATCCCACGTGTTTGGCGCTTTTTCAAGATGGCGACCATGTCGGTTTCTCTAGAAGAATCCTGAAAATTATTCTCATAGACTTAGTCTATCATTTGTTAAATGTAAGAGTTTGTTAAATGCCTTCATCCTATTAATGCCACTGTAGGCGAATAAGAAGTGGGTATTTTCGGTAACTCATTTTTTATCGTTGATTACCAAATTGGGTGACTCGATTTTAAAGTCCATAGACGAAGCTTCATCATTTTTTCGATTTTTCAGCAAAATCGACAGAAATTATAAATATCGCTTCGACTCGGGTAACCTTTAATAGGTTTAGGGCCAAAATAAAATTGTTCCCCTAAGTGAATGTCAATAAACGGTCTTATTTGGTCTGTTTAAAATATTCCCAGGACCGTAGGTCAATATTTTGTACTATTATCATATGTTATTTCAGAGAATGCTGATCATAAAACGCATAAGAAACATCTACGAATTCTTTTTGCTCGACTATCTGAATACGGAATTATCATTGGTCCTGAAAAGTGTCAGTTCGGTACATCTGAATTAAGTTTTCTAGGTCACCACGTTTGTGCCGAAGGAATTTCGCCGTTACCCAGCGCCGTTGACGCGATTTTTAATTTCGTTAAGCCCGAAAAGCAACGAGCACTGCGTAGATATCTGGGAATGGTGAATTACTACCACCGTTTCATACCGCATTGCGCTGCGAAGTTGACACCACTCAATAATTTACTGACAGCTGCCAACGAAGGACATACCAGACTGTCACCGAAGTCAAATTTCGATTTGAAGTGGAATAAAAAAGCAGAGTCAGCATTTTCTGAGTCAAAACAAATATTGGCAAACGCTACGCTTCTGGTGCACCCAGATTCTACAGCTCAGATTAACATCACGTGCGATGCTAGTGATGTCGCCGTCGTGGCGTTTTGCAGCAATTTTTAAATGGTATGTGGCAGCCACTTTCGTTTTTTAGCAAGAAGCTGAACCCAGCAAAGACACGCTACAGCGCGTTCGATCGTGAGCTTTTGGCGGTATACGCCACAATTAAGCATTTCAGACACAATTTAAAAGGACGAAATTTCTTCGTTAAAACAGATCACAAACCGTTGACATTCGTAATGTCATCCGTGACTGAGCGCGCGTCCCTACGACAAACACGTCATTTAGCTTTCATCGCTGAATTCACCACCGATATTAGATATGTAAAAGGCGAGACAAATTTCGTCGCTGATGCGCTGTCACGACCATCAGTGTCCGCGATACATGATGGACCAGCGATAGACTATAAAGAGTTAAGTCTCTACCAAGCTAATGACGCGGAATTCACGCGTTTGAGACACTCGACTACATCCACTATGAAGTTCAAACTATTAAAATCGTTCGATAATCAATTGATCTGGTGTGATGTGTCCACGGGACACAACCGGCCGTACCTTACCGCGAAATTTCGCCGAAAAGTTTTTTCAAACTTACACGGTTTAGGCCACCCATCGCATAGAGCTACCAAACCTTTGATTAATACCCGATTTGTATGGCACGGCATGAATATAGATATTGCTAGATGGTGTCGTACCTGTAAGGGTTGCCAGACTGCTAAAGTTTCACGTCACAACACCCCAGTTTTCGGAAAGTTCACTGAACCTACCGAGCGATTTGATCATGTCCACATAGATATAGTCGAACCTTTACCTTATGCTGATGGCTTTAGATATCTACTGACTTGCGTCGACCGTTTTACACGTTGGCCCGAAGCTATACCTATGGTAGATATTAGAGCCGAAACGGTCGCCGATGCCTTCTTCAGCGGGTGGATAGCACGTCATGGTACTCCTGCCACTATCACCATTAATAGGGGCGCTCAATTCGAGTCCAAATTGTGGGATAGTTTGTGTAATAAATTCGGGATTATTCGGAATCGTACCACGATTTATCACCCCCAGTCGAATGGCATGGTCGAACGTTTCCACCGTCAATTGAAAGCCGCCATTATGGCGCACGAGTCACCAAACCCGTGGACTATCACGTTACCCGCTGTGCTTTTAGGAGTTCATTCCGCAGTTAAAGAGAGACTAGGCAGGTCGGCTGCCGAGATGATATACGGGACAACCCTTAGACTCCCAGGAGAGTTTACTAAACAGTACACCGTCGACGCTAACACTGATTTGGAGAATTATTCAGACAAGCTACGCGTGGCCATGTCGCGTCTCCGTCTATGTCCGCCACGTGACACACAACAACACAACATTTTCAAATGTACTCATGTATTCTTGCTCCGAATCGCAATTGCGCCGCCTCTGACCGCCCCTTAGGACGGACCATATAAGGTCGTCGCGAGGAGTGGCAGAGTAATGAAAATCCTAGTTAAAGGCAAGGTTGAGACGGTCTCTTTAGATCGCGTTAAACCCGCACATCTTGAGTGCGAGCCTACGACAGGTAGGCCTACGACAATACAGCGTAAAACGCCAAACAAACCGAAGAGATCGACGGCTACCAGGATATCTAGCAGGAATCCACAGGGTCCACCTAGACCTGGTAGTGCGGACACTCCGACGTCCAACGGGACGAGCGTTAAAACGAAAAAATCGACGGCAGTCAGAAGCAGTAAAAAATCGGCCACAGTCCCAAAGCAACTAGATGTTAAAGTCAACTTGTCTAACAGAGACAATACTTATGTAGCGCCGCATTCGCGAGCCCCCGCCGTATCCCGCGCTAACGGGAACGGCGGTGGTTTGCGACGTATTCCCGCATACCTTTACATCTACGGGGTAAAACCCCGGGTGCTGCTGACGCCGTAATCGACTCGACCAAAAGCAACCGTGCGAATATCGCTAATCGCGAAAAAATTTCGACCGACCAAACAGTGCGAAAAACTAGAATTGGACGAATAATCCAGACTCCTGCCCGGTTCGTGCAGATGGTTCACGCCATAGTTGCGCCTAACGACATCTATGGCGGGCCCAGCCGCATGCACCGTATTACCAATGTTTTTAAATTTGTAAATGAATATGCCAGGCCTGGCAGCATTGTGTACAGATATATAAATGTAAAGACATTTTTTTTAGCAAGTTAATTGGTAAAATACGAATAGAAATTTATGGTAATTAAATGAATGGGTTGATCGCAGCTTGCAGCATATGAATACATACATAAAGAACAGTTGGTGTTAAGAGGATGGGACAATTCATGTATAATGCTGCGATTTCAACCACCCACGCTGTAACCACACTCGCTATATTTTTTTAAACTATGCTTAGTTATAAGAGGTTACATATTTTTACAACCCCGCGTAGGTACCGTAGGACGTGCCGTAGGTCGCTCTCGCTAAGTCAAACAGGACGTGCCGTGCGCGGAGGTTGTGCTTTGTTGTTGCCAGATGTCTAACGAATAAACATGACAAATGGAGAGAGAGTTTTATGATTTATTTGGAACCGTCGACTCGACGGGGAAGGAAGTTTGAGTTGAAATGGTGAAGATTGGGCAGTTTCCCTCGTCCGCCATTGCGACCCTACACTAGAGACTCCAACGGTCACTTACAGGTACTTTCGGCGCGAGGGGCTCTCCATCTCCCCATAAAACCACATATCACAACTATCACAGCAAATTCCACACTGCCCCATGTGACCGGATCTTCGCAATAGCTACATGGGAAGATTGATGACATATTTAGACATGGGAGGACCTGGATTTAGTTCAACCTGGCCATAAAGTAAAATTAAAAATAAAGCTGAAACATAATCTAGGCTAAACAGAAAACCCGAAACGTCCTATAAGAAGGGGGGGCGAAACGACTTGCACGTACATGGAAGGTCGACATGTCTTAATTAAAAAGGGGAGCGAAACGTCTTCAACTGGGGAGTCGTCATGGCGGTGGGGGCGGAACGTCTTGAAGATGGGTGCGAAACGTCTTGGGGTTCGAAAGGACTATGGTGCGAAATGTTTTGGAACCGCCTGCTTCCAGGGCTAGTTATCCCAAACAAACTGCATCCGCCGTAAAATTATAGCTGACTGATTGATTGAATCAGGTTGAATAACGAAAATTTTCAGTTCATTTTATCAGTTTATCAGATTTATTGATTATCTAGGTACATTTGATACAGTGTAACATTAGCCTGGACCTATTCTGTTTCGGATAGATTTTCTATTGTACCCATCGACGCTCCGCCATTTAGCAAGTGCAGTTAGACCTATCATCACATTTTATCGCCCATATCATGCTTGGACTTGGAGCAAAGTGCCCTAACTGGCCTAAAAAGGCTAAGACTAAGTCTAGGTCTAAGAGGCTAAGTTCGACCATGCCCTAAGTTCGACCAAATATTATTTAATGAAAAACCAGGAGGTCCCTTCGTCTTTCAGGTCAAAACGAAACTTCTCAACATTATGTTCATGCTGCCCCCTTTGTTTTTCAAGACCAATATTAAAGTACCTTCTAACGTTAATACGAAACTGCTAAATAAAATAATTTAAAAAAAGGTTTAGAATTGTATATCATGGAAATGTGAAGTTGCCACCCATGTTACCCGCTGCACTTATTTTAATACTGAATTAAACGGTAGGTATGAAAAGCGAGGGAGACCTATAAAGCGAGAGAGGATCAATAAGAGGCTTCGTATGGCAGTGTAATGCATGTATATGATATATCTATCGATGTCACAATAAAATATATGCTTGTATTGTTCGTATACAATTAATATTTTATATTTTTTTATTTGGGAGACAATACAGGTTCAGTTTTGTGATCGAAAGAGACTTCGCTTCGTTTGAAAGTCTCTTTCGCTTTGACAGATGGCTGTGAGCGACACCTGGTGTGTACCCGGTAATCACTTAGCCGCTCGCGTTCCTGCTAAAACACGAACATAAAAGATGTATGGATACATGTATCTAACGTTAAGTAGGCCTACCACTGGCTCATCTACACGAATCGTTAGTAAGCCTAATCACCCAAAATATAAAAATAAGAAAGAACTCTGTATTTAACCTATAGGCTATTATACTATAACAATACCTTGTAGCGATCAAGATTACAATATAAACTGGGTGCATCTGGATTTGTATGTCATTCAGACATATCTATAGCCTATACACCAAAGCTCTCTGTGTAGATCTATATAAGAGTCGGTCTAGGTGAAATGCAAATGAAAAGAAAACCGCCTAAAACACAATTAACTTAACAGTAGATGAAACACCAACTGAAACGCAATTAACAACAACAGTAGATAAAAAACCGTCCAAAATGCAATTGATGACAACAGTAGATAAAACACGTCCAAAATGCAATTGACGACAACAGTGGGTAGAACACCAGCTGCATTTCACACCTCCGTTCGTGATCAACTGATAAGCCTAATCCCCCCCAGGCGAGACCAATTAACCGTCTTCATCCTAAAGACCACTTTCACATACGTATTTAATAAATGTCACACTAATAAAATTTACCAAATGCATATAAGATAGATATTTTTGGCTAATTTATTATCTGATAGATAGGTAGCTATAGGTATACCGCGTTGCCTACGTACACGAGTATGCCTACCGCGATTGAAAGAAACATTCATAGTAGAACGATAACATAAACTTTTACGTTTATTCAATATTCTGATACAATAAAGGATATATTTTATTCTTCAAATTCCTAAACCGATCATATTTAAGAGAACTATCAATTACTGAAAACCCTTTTAATAATCCTGATACGTCATCACTGAGATCACAACAGCTTCTTGCATTCGCCGGTAAATGTGTGATATATGTAGGCCTACGTGACACTTAAGGGTTTTGATGTCATCACTCAGATCACAACAGCTTGAGTCAGCCATGGATTAATAAAACTAAAGAACAAAGAGATCGCCGTCTACTTAAAGCAGCCCCTTGGGATGACATCAATTTTGGTTTTACTTTCGCATTGAAGTAGTGTATCCCACGGATCATGTTTTTATTTTTTTCAGAATTTTCCTATGTTTACAAATATTTTTAATCAACATTTCTATGAAACCAGAAGAAACCCAAACAAACTATTTGTATACCTGAAGGACGATTGAATTTTTTCACAGCATTGGGCCACATGCTGATGGTATCGGCCCAGCGTTGGGTAGACAATCAGTGCTGCAGGTGTGTCCTCCCGTGTCCTGACTATGAGACACCAATTATCCCCCAATTAGCGGCGACTGCTGTGATCTTACCGTCTGATACGTGGGAATATGTGATGGAAAGTGCTTAATATTGCTGACTTGTTTTGTTTACATGGCAATATACGACCTGGAAATACAACTATTTCGCTCTTTTTCGGTGCTTTAAAATTGTTTTTTGACTTTTTCGTATTTTAGCTAAGATCAGTAGGCTATATAGCTTCATATAAATTAAATTTTCAAAATTGACAACATTAAAAATGTCTCATCCCAAGGGGTCCCTTTAAATTTCTCAAAACACTCAAACCCCGACAACATCGTTCAAGTGACGCTGCATTAGCGATTCTACGCTCCACCGCCAATGGTACCAAGCCTGCCAAAAGAAACGCAAAAGAACGGCGAAGACCACACCTGTGAACAAACAGTAATTGAGAATATGGATCATGAATGTATGATCTTATGATGATATTATGTCATATATACACAAGACTATAGCTACAGCTTCAATTTTTGTATTATATTGTATATTATGCATTTGTGTACATTACCAATGTTGAATTATTGTTGTATGAGTGTTGTATGTCAATAAAATATATATTATATTTACGCATAATAATTGTGTGTTATTGTGGGTTTTTTTTATTAAAATAATATATCAATAATATACCATGCTGCTATCAAAAGCTATCCTGATTGCTTCTGGTACCTGATACCTGTCACTTGTGACAACCCGTTCTATTCACCAGATGGCCCCACTGTTGGCCGACTGGGCAATCTGACAAAATGGCGGCCGGCCTCTAGCGATCTTATATTTGTCTCCCTCGTTGTTGTTATCGTTCATTTTCTCAACTGTTTTAATAATTTTAGCCGTTTTCGATACAGTTATATGTATATTATGATGTTTACAACATATATTTGTATATCTAGTGATAAATTGCCATCTCATATACAGACATTCGGCCTCTTATTGATCCTCTCTCGCTTTATAGGTCTCCCTCGCTATTCATACCAACCCGAATTAAACATGAAAATTCTTAAAATAGTATCTTTAGATAGAAAATGTAGGACAAGAACACCAAATTCTTTGAAATTTCACATGGGAACTGCTATAGCCTCCAACCTATACTCGCTGTCAAATTAACCAGGATCGCATGATGCTCGGCGATTTCTCCGTCAATTCTGAACCGATTTTCTTGAAATTTTGCAAAGGCCATTTTCTATTGAAATCCTAACAGCGGTAAAAATTTCGCAAAATTATATTCAATATTACAAAAGTTAGACCATTTTACATGTAATAAAATTCTAGAATTGGTTTAATGGGTTTATAGGAGACGTCGTAATTTCAATTTATTACATGTCAAATGGTCTAACTTTTGAAATACGATATATAAATTTACGAAATTTTCAGGGATATTAGGATTCTGCTGAAATATGATTGTTACCAAATTTCATGAAAATCGGTTGACAATTGACCGAGAAATCGAAGAAAAACATGCGATCCTGGTTGATAACTTTTAATGTGACTTTGGGTATAGCACCTCCTTCAGGGTGGTCGAACTTAGGGCTTCCAAAGTTACATATGGTGCCTAAGTTCAACCACATTTAAAATTATATATATTTAACTGTTAATAAAACCTCCATACTCATACAAAAGTTTTTATTCCGTAGAATTTTAAGAAACAAATTGATGCTGGACTATCTAGAGTATCATCAAACAAAAAGATCAGTTTATGATAATTATACAACAAATTAAAATCATATTCAAATCAAAATTGCAATTGCAACTGCAGTGCGTCCCAGCGGGCACTATTAGTATTTGAGGATTCTACCCCTCCCCCTTGAAACTGCTCCGTAAAAAACCCTGTAAATTAAAATTCATCACAACATATACTCCTTTTTAAATTTATATCTCGTATTTTTACCTGATTCGACAATTAAATCTTGTCATTATACAGTGGAGGAGCTTTAATATTGAAAATAAACCAAAGTGGTCGAACTTAGGGAGGGGTTGGTTGAACTTAGGCAAAATACAAAAATATGTGAAAATGTCTGGTCCCTGAATCCCATGCATGAAGGGGAGAAAAAAAATGGATGAGACAACAGTCATTCGACAATACTTCAGGGGAGACATACTTTTATTTTCTCAAACAGTACAGAAACTGGCAGGAATACAGATATTTCCTTAAGTGGTCGAACTTAGGGCACTTTGCTCTACTTTCAATAAATTTTAAAATTGTTCAATAAAATTATGCTAAGCCTTTTTTTTGAACTGCCCACATGCTAGAATAAATAATTGACCACATTCCACAGTTTTCACTGAGCAAGAAAAATGCTGTGCCAGATCAAAATCTGAGCTAATGATAAAAACATCCAAAAGCTGTGACCTTAATTTTGCAAATTCCGGCAGAGATACAGAAGCCAAAACATCACCCAGACACTTGAACTTTTTAAAGCAGCTGAATAAAACTACTGAGATGTTGTATCCGTATATATCAGGTTTTAAGATACATCAGGGCACCCAATGAGTGCCCCGCAATACTGTAACAGAGCAAATAGGTCACACAACAATCAGAAATTTGGGCATAGCCGGCCCCAGTTTTTTTTTTTCAAGTCCACGAGGGGGTCATAGAAGAAGAAAAATTTTGATGGATTCTCATCCTTATAGCCATGAAACTTCCATTTTTACCCTCGGTGCGCCTCATGAGGAAGTGCAGGGTAGGCAAACAAAACTTCACCCAGGTTTTACCATGGGCAAACTAGTGCAGCCTTCCCCAGGCATCTCAATTCTTCGAGATGCCCACATTGTTCTGTCCTACCGGTCTTAATGATGTCCTCCAGAACTTCCTCATAGGGCAGTGGACATAGTCTATTTTCATTTTTTGCATTTTTTTACAAAAATTTAAAAATGGCACCTGCGTAAAAAAAATTATCAGAAGGGACCACAGCATGCCTGTTCCACTTACCTCTTCAAGCACTTGTTGCAACAATTATGGAATTAAAGGCGAGAGCTGGCACCATTTTTTATAATTGCGAGAAATCTAATGATGGGAACCCTCGGAAAAGGTGATAAAACTTTCATTCAAAGAAAATTACTTTTTTAATTCTACAATAATGGCTTCATTTCTACCAGTAATAGTGAGCAAGAAGAACAAACAAACAGAAAAATATGTCTCGCTCCGCTTACCCCGATCAGCGCTAATGCCTGATAACATTAACACTGACACTATTATTAACAACAGTGATACTGATACAGTGATAGGGCCTATGGCATATCATAATGAATCATGATAATCAATTATCATATTAATTATAATATGATGATGATAACCATATGATGATTATCATTTATAGTCGCCTTGGCCAGATGTTGAGTTAATTATGGGGCAACGTCAGCTGATCATTACCTCAATGATGGGATCCCCCAGAACAGGTGATAAAGCCTTAAAGGTGTCATTCAAACAAACAACTCTCTTAATTCTACAATGATGGCTTCATTTCTACCAGTAATAGTGAGCAAAAAGAACAAACAAACAAATAAAAAATATACCTTTTATTACAGTGTCTCACAAATTCCTGATTTCTAATTATTGACAACCATGTTAGTAATAAGAAATACATAAATTTCGTCGCTATATCTAGTATAACTGGTGAATGCGCAGCAGAAATTTTTTAAAAAATTGCAGTTCTAGTCTATGGACATGTTTACATCATATTGTCATATTAAGAAGCCTAAATAAAATCACCAATTTTTGGATGATTTCAGACCTGGGCATGTCCCTTTAAAACAAAATATATAGTTCTGAATTGCTCGCCAGGTGGCGGTTAACATCTATCTGGCCGGCGAATGTAGCAGTCACACTTGAAGATTGTTTTACATCGCAAGACTATCTTTAGTTATATAAAACATATTTTTAACAAAAGATAGTTATATAATTTAGTATATAAGAAAGATACAGATCTTTATATTTTGGATTATATTAGCATGTAATATATTAAACAATGATGTTGTGAAAATTTTGTGGATTGGCAGTGCATCGAACACCCGTGGGTCATGTAGGTAAACATACAAATATTTAATTTTTGACCATTTCTGAGGCCATTATTGATTTTAATTAATTGCGCCTGGATAGGTTCATCAATTGAATAATAAGTCTTGCTAACACACTGTTAAAATAGGTGCAGGTCTTACACAGGTTTTTACGCAACTGCTAATTCCGGCATTGGCACATTTGATGATTTCAGCACACAGAATGGTTTGTATTTTGCAAGTGCGCTGTATATATGGTCTCACCACCCTAAATAAGCAGAAATCCCGGCAGGTGTCTACTATAGTACTAATGATGGAATCATCACACACACTATTTTCAATGTGTCTGTTCCAACCTCGTTGAATTGAAAACAAATACAAATAAGTTAGAATTATGTCGATTTTTATTAAGTACATGTACACAATATCTTCTTTCGTGATAATCTGACAGGGATACAGTGGATTAAAAGCATACTGTGTCTCTGGTCTGTGAAAGAGGGTGTCAATTTCAGCTTTATTTGAACTATGGTGACATTTTTACACGCTAAAAGGGCCTAGCTCGAAATCTGTCTGGGTAGCAAACCCACATAGCAGCTCTGTTTTTGAAAAAGCACAGTCCTTACAGCGCGGGGATAGACTTTAGTCAACAAAATCTGACGTCTGTAGACGGCAGATTCTGACAACTAAAGAATATCCCCACACTGTAAGAGTAAAAATATTTATAATGGCAGTAGACCCACAACATAGGTATTCAAATGAATCAGAAAGACCTTACGAAGACATTTGTGATGATTTCAAATTGAAAAAAAATCATTTGGTTGTGATATTTTTTGCAAATTAATTCAGCTCTTTAAGGGTTAGGATATGCGTCACTATATAGGGGGGAGGGGGGGGAAGGGCGAAAAGAAGAAAAATTGGCTTGTGGAATTGAGACTGTTTACAAGTGTGTTTCAACAGTACTCGATTTTAAGGAGAGCCCGGCTGGCTCTCACCTCAAATCTTCCAAAATCTAACAATGTTCAATAGGACTGGCATTTGGGGTGGTGAGTCCATATCATTAAGTGTTGATCATCAACAAAGGTCTATTGAGACCTACTGCGAGGTATTTAATGATGCACTGTATCGTCCGGAAATTACAGTCAGGGCTCCCACCGGAACATAAAAATGTTTAGGAAAAACATTAGCAAAATTTAAGAAAGTTTAGCAAATTTGCTCTATTGTGTAGCAATAGAGCAAATTTATGGCTGTATAAACCATTTCCCACCCACTAAGTTAGCCTACCTTATAACTATAAATGTCACACACTTGTAGTTTTTTTAAGCCTTTGATAATATATGCCAGTTTGGGGATGGCCCATATGATACGATGTAAGTTCCAAGATAGGCCAATAATGTTTTCCCCATATGCGGCCAAATCTTTTGAAATAGGAATTAGTACTTCCAGTAACAAATAAGAAATGTCTGTCTACTAACTTTGTCTAGACTAGTAGTCTACATATATTAATTGACAATCCCTTCCATGGTCTCTTCGCAGTTTCTTCTTATTGCAGATAACTGCCTCCTGTATCGCCCGATAATATGTCGTGCAGATCAGGAGCAGCTGCAAAGAGACCTATCTGTATTACATGACTGGGCAGATAGAAATGTCCTGAGGTTGTCCAAGCCAAAATAAAATACCTGGTATTCCAGTACACCCTATAAGTTGAAATACTAGCCATGTTTCTTCAACACCATAATCTTGGTGTTTGCCTTTAATCTTAAGTCTATTGCAATTTACTAACTCTGATTAAAATGACAAATAGTGTACGGCAAAATGCAGAGAATAGAGCACCCTGTTGTATAATGTGCAGAGAGGTAAAAATGATCCTTCAGAGAGTAAAATCTCTACATAACGCTCATCGCTAAATCTCTGTCAAAACCAATCATTGCAGGATATTGACATGTGTTATGCTTCACCCCGGTCAGCCAGGATTAATAGCTTGTCTAGGTAACTTGCCCACAGTTTGTGTCACAAAAACTGTGAACCACGTTAACTTGAGTTGGCGTCCATAGTATTTTGCGAGGCAATTAAACACATAAATAATAGGGATAACATGCCCAAATGCTAAAGCCAAATTATGTAGGACTCGAAAATAATATTAATAGCGGTCGGAACTGCTTTGTGGGATGGGAGAAGTAAGAAATGAGGTGAAGTGAAGTGGTAACATAACAAATACAAAAAATACTAATTATTAAATTTGTAATGAATGTCACGAAATATCAGGTAAAATATCAAAAAATGAGAAATATAATCATTTAATAAACTTACAGGCAGTGGTGAGTGGAAGATGACATCATATAATAAAGTACTGTAACACAGTAATAATTAATGAAAGCCAAGCAGGCCTGCCAACATCTTGTACGAACTGCATTGGTTGATCAAATGAACAAAGTCCGTTTATGTAGTCAACCACATGACAACATAATTATATGACGCTGGACCAACAATGAACCAAAGCCGGGTCGACGAAAACGATCGACCTACCAACGACCCACAAATTATTAGGTGTATGCACCCAATGAACACTATAGCGATATGATAAACCATAATCACGGGTGGTAACAAATATGGTTTACAGAATTTAATGTTGGCTTGGCACTGTTGGGAATTCCCCTAAGTATGCATGACTACAGCTGAACATGTGTTGTGGCCCTTGTACAGTATATACACACCTAAGAGAAAGCATGAGCATGATTGTTAGCTATATACTGGCAACTTGCTGAGGCTGTCAAATGTGCATCTGTGCAGTATACCTACATCCTCAAGCGAAAGCATGCTAGCTACAATACAGAAATGTCCCATTCCCCAACAAACACCATACATTCAACCAATGTTGTGTTAATGTTGGGCCACCGGCTTCGACACTGTCCCAACATCAACCCAGCATTGGTTGAATGTACCGTGTTTGCTGGGTCTGTATGCTAGCTATACTGACAACTCCCTGAGGGCGACAATAGCTTCGTCTGCGCAGTGTACATAGACACGCAGTAGAAAGCATGCTACAGTACAGACATCTCACATGCTGCATGCTAGCTGTTAAGGGTGAATGCACACGAGGCAGCAGCTCACTGATTATGCATATGCGTCACATAGCACACACTGGAAGAAAGGTGTTGGAAGAAAGGTGCCAGTTATGTTCCGTATTTTATGCTATCCATATTATTTTCACGTCCTATATGCTTTGGTGACTTTCGCTATTGAGCCAATGTTGCACATTAGGCGAAACAAGGCATTGGCCAACCAGGCTAGTGGTTTAAATAATTTACTAGCCCTGATTGGCAGTTTGGTAGCCCTGAAATTTTGTCTGCTAAAAGATCACTTCGATGATATACAACAGTGGGAATTATAATTTTTAATTTTTATAAGCAATTTTCAGGAAAAAATCATTAAATTATTGTTTATTAAAAAAAAAATCATGTCATGAAAATCATAGTAGGCAGCTGGGCTACAGGTTGAGAACAATTTAATAGCCCTTACAGATTCTAGCTAGCCTTGGGCTAGCGGGCCAGTGTTAATGTGCAACTCTGTGAGCATGTTATCTCTTATTATTTATGACTTCATGGTCATGGTTTATGGTCGCTTACTACTCTTATGGGAGCTAAAATTACCTAAACAAGCTAATCCTGGCTGATCGGCATCCTCTATAACACATGTCCAGCATTCTGTAATGTTTGGTGAATGACAGAGATTTTGTGCGCGGTATAGAACGGTTTGTTGTATTTAAAGATTGTACTCTCTAAAGTAATTTTCACCCTTCTGCGTGTTATACAACAGAGCGTGCTCTTCTCTGTATTTCTCAGCATTAAATATCAGACCTTGTCGTTTAAGGAGAGCGATCACTCACTGGGAAAATTCTTCCTTGGAAAGTGTCGCCAATAAAAGTTACTTATGGTTATGTGTACAAGGACCCAAAAATCATATTGTATTTCTGAGTGAAATCATTAACCAATAACAAATCCTACAACATTGCAATAAGTTTCAAATTGAAATGCTTCTCACACATCTGCTCTCCTATCACTCTCCCCATAACAAATTAGGGGAGATGTTCATGGCTCTCCTATGATTTTCTTTTAAAGACGAGGGCTGAAATATGATACATGTATTAAGAAGAGCTCAGACCAAAAACTTGTTTCTTGATGTTTCATGGACACAAATGTTATCTGAATGTATTGGTAAGCCTACATTTTGTCCTTTTTTATTCAGTGTCATCTGTGAAAAAGAACATTGACTTGAAAAAGAAAGCCATTCGACATTATGAATCAGCCCTGGGGTAGAAACATGGTGAGTACTGATACTATAATTGTGAGCCTGCTGTAAGTGACATTATAGCATTTCTCAGGGGGAGGTTGGGGCTTGTTATGGCCTCTACAACAGAGACATAATTATACACAGTATGGACAATATGGCATTGCTGGCCTTTTTAAAATTATTTCTTATTGTTTTTTTCTCTGATGTACAGTGGCAAAAATACTATAGAGCATCGGTAATTTAATTATATATACAGGTATATGTAATTAAAAATTAACCTTTGTTTTGTCACATCTATTAATAACCTTTGAACATCACATTTATGGGACGCATCATATTTGAGTAAAATCCTTTTTGGATTTGTACATGCAATCATAATAAGTTGTTAGTTACTCATGTGAAAGCTCATAATCATGGCTCCAGATAGGCAGGTAGTGGGGTTATTGTGCCTAGATCGATTCAACTGCCTCCCTGCAATTGGAGGTGAACTAGGAGCATGTCAAATGTTGCACTCCTGACAAACCATTTTTTTTACAAAATGCCCATATCATATATGTTGATTTCACTGTGGATGTCATAATTACAATAACCTGTAAAATGTGATTATCGCCACAAAGTGCACATTTTGATTTTTTTAGTCATTATTGATCTTCTCCAAGAACTTCTTATTAGCAACAGTCAGAACAAAAAAATTGAGAAGGATAAATAAAAAAAATGTTCACGTCGATGGGGATGCTGAAGTTCAATTGCAATAGCCAACTTTTTTTATCTGCTGCCCGTGGGGGAAGGGGGATTTTAGTCATGCCAGGATTCTGTCAGTCTGTACCAAAATTTAAAATGGCAGACGAGAAGTCAACTTCATAATTTTTGTGGGTGCAAAAACTCGAACTGGAGTTTTTACATTATTGGAACTCATTCCAATAATGTTTTAATATGGCTCACGAAACAGTTTTCTGGGAACTGTGTCCCTATGTCTCAAATGGCTTTCACTCACATCTTGTCAAAATTGGCAACACGCATAGATTCAGTTTTCTGTGATCACATAGCCTATAGTAGCCCACAGTTATTAGGCTTTCCCTACTGAGTTGAGCCATTGGTTTTGCCCTGTAGACAGCCCATTGATTTCACTGAGAGCAATGTCTACCTTGGGATCAAACTATGTCAATATAATCTTGAGAAATTAACACAATATGAGTTTGAAACTGGGGGAAGAGCTCTAGCTGATGTTTTACTTTTGAAAGCAAATCTATGATGATATTGATACAATATTTTACAATAGGGCCTTTGAAAAGCCTCTTAAGCCATAGTTACAATTGTTTTGAAAAAAAACATTTTTAAAGTGTCTGACCTAGATCTTAAGCACATCATTGGTCGAGATAAGTCTTCTCAACCAATCACACACACAATATCTAGGTCAGTCACATCTCGGGACCTTTCAGCATGCACAGCATACTCAGTAAACATGTGACATTTATCCAGTGTTGTTTCAAAGCTGGGCCTACGTAAGTGTCCATTTCCAATAACATTGCTGACTGGCATTTGGCGACCACATGATAACGTCATGTACAGCTGAACTACGGCATATAACATCCTTGGGTACCGGTACAAACACCTGTTGTTGGGGCAGGGGTGGCTGAGCCTTAGATCTATACACACCATGCCATCTCTTGCATGCCAATATGTGGCTCACCCATGCGGTTATGGGCTACACTGTGACATTTATAAGCATGATGAGTAGGCTACTGACCGTGGATTGAATCCATTTTATTTTTAAATATCTAAGATTAAAATAATATATTTCTTCTTTTCAGCTAAGACTATACCAGAATCATATATTATATAGTCCTCTAGCTCGAAAATTGACGAAATGACGTTTCCAAGCAAACACAAAACAATGAATCTATGTTGTTTGGTATGGTATTGTTAAATCTGAGTGACATGGGTACATATATAGTTCAAACATAGACTCATAGTATTAGTATTGAATATATATACTCATATAAATGGTTTAACATTTTACACCCAGCCCCTTGGGCTTATCTTTTCATAAATTTTCATAGAAGTAGTGACTTTTTTCAATATAATACATGTCTCAGAGCCATGTACACTTTTCACATTGCAACAGGTATAAAATGAGTTAATTTTAAATTGTGTAAGTTGATGTTTAATGTTTGAATTTTTGTATGAATTAAATCATAAATAATGGCCGACACATGAACTGTTAAAAGTATGTTTTGTTTTGTAGGCCTTGCCATCAGCAGGGGGAGATATTTCTTCAGCATCTGGTGCATATCTGTTGAATGTTCCAAAGTCATTGATGCCAAGAAGCATTTGTCCGGTGACTATTATTATTTAGCTACCAAAGCTTTGGCTAACTTTTTAAATATATATGTTACAGACCTAAGATTTTGTAGCATTGCAAGGAGATATTCTAATAAATTATTAATTCCGCAGGGCCATGAAGAAAATATATATTTTTACATATTTTTTAATATGTATAATGTGTTCTCATTTTAGCTTTGCAAGGTAACAGTTGGTGTAGGACATCTGTACAATGCCCACATAGGAAGCCTTCAGCATGCAGAGGTGATTTTTGAAACGTTAAATCATAAGATTTTTGCTATAATAATTGACACTTTCTTATTTCCATCTAATTATTTGAAGTTTAATCTGTTGTATTTCCATTTTGACTTTAAAATATTTGTAGTTGCAATTGTCATCTGTCTTTATACCCCGCGGACGAAGCTGGGGCGGAAGGGGGGGGGGGATTTGTGTCGCCTCAAATGTCCAGCCATCCGGCCTATAGTCTGTCTGTTCGCGTTTCGTTTCCAGAGCAGAACTCTGAAACCCATTGGGGAGATTTCTTTCATATTGCACACACACATTTCTCATGGGGTGTAGATGTGCCTTCTGGGGTTTTTAAATGGCCTACCATCGGCCATAATCAACTTTGATATGCCTGGTATCTGGCTTACTTTGCCAGATGGCTAGTCCATTACTATAAAACAAAATGTGTGGATTTAGGTAGGGAATCATTATCTCTATATGCCCTGAAAAATTCCAACTCGATCAAATTCAAAATGGCCGACAGGCGACTGTAGGCCGTAATTAACTTTAATATTTTTGATATCTGCAGATAGCTAGACCAATAACTATATTTAAAACAAAATGTGCTGTTTCAGGTGCAAATATGCCCAGAAATATTATGCTCTGAAAAATTTCAAATTCAAAATGGCCAACTATAGGCCATAAATAATTTGAATATGCCTGATATCTGACAAACCGTGCCAGATAACTAGACCATTACTAAAAAACAAAATGTGTGATGACAGGTAGGGATATGCCCTGAAAAATGTCAACTCACATTAAATTCAAAATGGCCAACTTGATGCCATTATTGACTTTAATATGGGTAATATCGGGAAGAATGCTAGATAGCTAGATGATTATAAAATGAGATGTGTAGTTTCAGTGAGGGATATACTCTCAACGTTGTCAAATTAACAACTTGCGACCATCATTGACCTAAATATCTGTAATATGCATCGTAATCTGTGCTAGATTGGTAGACTGGTAGATCGGTAAAACAGAATGTGAGACTTCAAGGAAGTATGCACCCTGTAAAATTTCTATCACGCAGCAGGGGGGGGGGGGGGGTGAGGTTTTGGTGGCCAGCTGGCCTCTTGTTCTGAAAATGCCCTTATATGTTTTACAAAACAATATTTGAAAAGAAATTGCGATGATAACATTTGCATTCTGATCTGTTTGACCTGTGTGTGTGTCAGGATTTCCACAGTGAAAACTGGGTACAACCTCACAGTGGCTAGCCTTATGTTTAGAAGTTTAGAACTGACATTGGTACATAAAATCATAGCATTTACTAAAATTTTTTTAGACCTAAACTAGGCTAAAAGTGATGAACAGCGAATTATACTCAAGCCATACAAGTTCAATGCAATGACAATGCAATGGACCAACAGCTCCCCAGCAATGTTGGGGTAGCACTGTAGGCTGTAGTCTTTACATGTGGCACATCCAGTATCTGAAAAAACGAGTGGCGCCGGGGGCTTTATGTGAATTTCAAAGACTTTTTAAACAGTTGGCAAACAATTTGAAATACTCTAATATACTTTAATTTAGCATGGAATTAATTTTTGCAAATTAATGTTTGCGCAAAAATTGCTTGGGGTGTATGTTGGGGGTGAAACTATGGTTATATAGTGATCTGGATTTGATTAAGCAGTCTTTCAACCGTTGAAAAAAATACATTTTACTTTTAGTTGAAAATAGTCAATAATATGACAAAATAATGCAATAGTCACCATGCCAATAGCATTGATACTCTGTATTCTAAACATATATGGCTTACCACTAGTTTTTGTGATCATTAGGTTAAAATGAAAACATCACCTTTTTAACAAATTCCTGCCAGTTTCCTATGGAAGAGGATCTCCTGTAGGGAATGGTTACCTTAGGTGAAAGGGTTAATAATTGTTCACTTACAGTCGAGTAAATATAAATATAATGTATAGAGGTAGTGATGTTCCGTTTCTAAAAACTGTTTTTCTTTTTACCCAGCACTGAATTTTGTATTATTTCCTTTTTGTCTTTCATTAATTACTGAAAAATTACTGTAAAACGGTTTAGAACTCAAAACACATTAATACTGAAGTCATGTGACTAACCACCAACTCCTTTAACTTACCCTGTCTCTGATTGGCTGGCACACGAAAGCATTAACTAATGACAGCTTTACATGTACATAACACTGTGTAATGTTTGAGTAAATATGCGTGGTCATGATTTATGAAATGTTTTCCCAAATTCACCACTACTCCTCTCAATTTGATCAGGCTTGTTAGTTTTTTGTTGCTAAATAATCCATTTTAGATGTGCTAAACCGTAATTTCGGTTCGTTTTCCTCCAGTTGTACAATGGCCAAGGATACTCTGATGAGATCCAGAATTTGATGTTTCATCTTAATGATTCTGTGTCCAGCTTTTGTTAATTAACTTATGCTCATTTTCTCTATTCTGACACCCAAGATTATAATGTTTCAATTTACACATTTTAAAGCAGTTGTTTTATTGGAGTATGTTTTTTTGGTATCATGCTTATTAAAGATAATTTATTAGTAAATTAACCAGAACAGTGTTTGTATTTGACAGTTTGTTCCACCTTGACATGTAGGATCATTCGACTTTGTTTATTTGAAAAAAAAAGCCCCGGTTCAGTTATTTACAATTTTTTTTCAGGGTTATCTGAAAGAAATGAGCAAGCATGGACCAGCCTACTTTTATCAGATGTATGGCAACCTCCCGTTTCCTGATCCAATGAGTCGTTCCAAGGGTAATTTATGACCAGTATGAATGACAGTTTTTTAACCTTCGGGCCGTTAGACCGAAGGGGTATTGTTGTTCTGGTTGTGCACTGTTGCCGCAAATTTTTTTTGGCTACTGTTCCAACATTGAATTGACATAACAGATTGAATTTTTAATTCACATGGGACCAGAAATGAGACTGGCAGCCTACCCGGCATAAACAGGCTGCCTAACTCACTTTGAGGCAGCCGTCACTGCCTTGTAAATCGACACTCTATGAAACTGAGATGGATATTTTGAGTACCTTAAAACTAGGCTATTCTCCGCTGGCGAAATCTAGTGATCATATTAGATGTATTCCATTTAAAAACAAATGTCTCTGTGTCAAGACTGTTGCGATAACATCAGTATTGGCCCATCATGATTTTATCAATTTAATAAATTATCCAATGTTCAGTTAAATGCCTTGAAAAATTGTACATATACAGTCTTTCCCAATAAGCTCAAAATTTCACTGACAGTACCTGTGGGTCCTTTAAACTTTTGCCAGACCAAAAAAAAAAATCACCAGACAATGGGTGATAAATGGCTCAGATTGTCTGATGTTGTTGGGTATATTGCAGGACCTACCTGTGTTTTACCTGTGTTGTTCGGTCGGTCCGATGTTATTTCAAAAGACTGCATGTAGGTTTTGGGGGCCTTCGATTATATTTTTAAAGTCTGTTTTTATGAGTAGCCAAAAATGTGCTGTGGTAGTCATTTTGATTTTTAAAAATCATCTGTTTCCTTGAAACCTCTTTAATACAGAGTATAGGTTTCTGGGAGTTTTCGAGTTTATTGGCCATTTTGAATCACAACATGCTTGCACTCTATTTTTTTCTAATGTTAGCTTTTACAAATTTATTGATTATTCAATGCTCCCCAATCATGAAAATGTACGATGTAAGGATTGGAATTCATTTCGAGGAATGGAATTTATCACGATGCTATCTTACTGTGTATACATTTGTAAGAACCAATTTACTTCATGATATTTATTAGCTATTATTTTTTAGAAGAAAATTGTTTTATAAAAATGTTTCAATCATATTCATTTGCAGATTCTTGGTGTCCCAGAAAGGAGACCGTAAGTTTTTTACCCTTTCTACGCTAATCTCCACTATTCATAATCATTTTAAATCTGTTTTACCAGTCAATTAAATCAAATAAATTACTGGGATTGAAATGTGTGTTTGATTTTCATGATTAAATCCACCTTTTTGCTTTTCCTTTCTTTTACTGAATTAACCTTTTAAGAATCATAGATTGCTAGAATGTTAATTCATTAGAAATGATTAACCTGTTGAGTACTGATGTCTACTGTATCGGTATATGAGTGGTTTTATTCCAAGTGATGTAACCATGATTTAGTAGTGAAAATGTCTGTGGAATTGATTATATCATGTAATTTAATTTTCAGTAACTTGGAAGCTGTGGATTGCTGTGCTCCATCCACGATTCAGGCATGGCGCCACCTATCGTTGGGGCACCTCCGGACTGTTTCACCAGATGCTGGGAGTAACCTTTTTCAATTTGATCAGTTGTTATTGAATTTTTTTTTGTGTAATATTTCTCAAATCATATTTTTCCACCAGCATCCTTGAAAATTTAGCTTTATTTTGTGGTGTATTTCCGAGTTTAGACCTTTTGGCATGTAATACAAATCTTGTTTCATGGTAATGGTGAAATGAGACCTGTCATTTTAATATTACATTCAAATAGTCTAATTTCGAACTTTCCACCAACTTTGCAAGGATATTGTGGGAAAATGAAAACATGATCCGATAAAAAATTCATACAAAATTTTTAAATGGCAACTGTGCAAATTGAAAAAGGCTACTCCCAGCATGTGATGAAACAGACTGTTGTCATGCATTTCCAGTACCCCTGAAGTTAAAATTATAAGCAGCACCCACAAAGTAATCGGCTACATGTGTATTAAACATTATCGGTGATGACCACTGTGTACACACATCCATCAGGCATTACATCATAGACCTGTGTAAATGCACAACACCAGTTCATAAGATTTATCAGGTTGGCACAGGTGGGGTCGAGTTAAATGTAACAATAGTTGAAAGGGGTATGGCTCCTCAATAGAAAAATGGCGACATTTCACTCGTGAAGGGCAACATGGTGCTTATGAGGGGCAGAATAACTATGTTAGATATGAGCAGAGCAAACACAGGGTTGCAGTAGTGAAATACAACTTCAACTGACTGAAAATTTAACTTTTAAGCAGATCAACGCTCCAGGGATTGAGATATTTTGTATTGTTTTTTTTGGCTAATGTTTACTATTAATATTTTACAGGATCCTTTTATGGTATATGCAATGCGCTGTGGTTTGTTATGTGTATATAAATGCAAGGTTGGTACAACTTTCTTCTTGAGTAATAATCATTAAAACACAGTAATGTGTCATGTTTTTTTTATAAGGCGCCTGTATAGCAAAGTTTTAGTGTGACTGACTTATCTTAGTCCTGACTTATCTTATCTGACCCCTCCAAGCAAAGTGGTGCACAATGGGAGTATTGCATCACAAGTTTGTAGAAGTGTGATGTCTATCTAGCTCTTTAAACTTGAATGTGACTTGTATTATCTTGCATCTCCTCAATATAAACTGTTTCTGTTGAGGCAGGGATGTGTGAAGCAACTTAGGGATCTAGAGGCATATCGTGCACATATTTTGGATGAAGAACATCAACAGGTGAACATGACATATTTATCTGTTTCTTTTATTTCTCTCCAATTAATATATCTTATAATATATCATTAATTTAAGTTACATAACAACAAATCATTTTTGAAAGAGAATGGAACAGCCATTTTTTATCATAAAATCTATTCATATTATAATTTCATCTAAATTTCAATACATTAATGTACTGATTAAGATGAACTTTAGTATTGGCTTATCCCTTATTTTATAGGAGGATAGATAGATATTGACAACCAGAGGTCTATGTAGACTTATGCGTCATTAAAACGAACAGTATAAAATATATAGTCAGGAGCATGTATATACAACAGGGTTAGTTCTGTGAAATCACATGAACATCAACATGATATGTAAACTTAAAATCAAATTTGCCATTATCATGATTATATACTTCAACTTATTTTATATATCTCACAAATTGGCTTGGAATTGTGTAATAGCAATCTATTTTCAAAGCAAAAATAATTCTTAGTTTAACTTTGATAAATTGATAGGATAACACCCAGAGAAATCAACCTTAAAGCACTAGATTAAGTAACTAAAATTTTCACCTTTTTAGCTCCCGCCGTCACCGTAGGTGAGCGAAGGGAGCTATGGATTCTACCTTCTTTTTTTTTTGCCTCTTCTTTTGCCTATAACTTTGTGAGAAAATAAGCTAGGATAACAATTTTTGGTATGTGGGTTACTTCCAGGTGGCTAATGGACGGGTTAAAATATTTTTAATCTGAATTCAATACGCAAGGTTGCAGAGGAGAAAATGATGATGTGACGGCGTTGGGCCGTTGGGCCGTCCGTAAACAATCCGTTTCCGGAGCATATCTCTGAAAGTACTTGTCCGATTGTCTTCAAATTTTACACACAACACCCCTAGGGGGTCTAGTTGTGCCTTTTGGGGTATTTGAACTTTGACCTACTTCTGGTTCAGAACTATGACCTATTTAGACGTTTTGACGCGCACTTCGTTTCCGGAGCAGATCTCGAAAAGTACTGGGCCGATGACAGTCATATTGCACATGCATGTTCTCTAAGGTCCCTAGTTGTGCCTTTTCAGGTTTTTGGACCTTGACCTTGAAGTTGACCCAGCACTTTGACCTAATTTATAACATCGGTAAATCCGACTGAAAGATTTTGCGGAATATCATGAAAACCGCTCAAGATAGCTACACCATTACTATAAAACAAATTGTGAGGTTTCAGGAGAGGATGCATCTTGAAAAATTTCAAGTCGATAAAATTAAAAATGGCCGCCTATCGGCCATTATTCACCTCGACAGGCCTGATATTGCGGAATATCATGAAAACCGCTCATGATAGCTACACCATTAATATCAAATAAATTGTAAGGTTTCAGGAGAGGATGCATCCTGAAAAATTTGAAGTTGATAAAATTCAAAATGGCCGCCTATCAGCCATTATTCACCTCGACAGGCCTGATATTGTGGAATATCATGAAAACCGCTCAAGATATCTACACCATTACTATAAAACAAATTGTAAGGCTTCAGGAGAGGATGTATTTTGAAAAAAATTCATTTTGTCAAAGTTCAAAATGGCCGCCAATCAGCCATTATTCACTTTCACATGGCCGTTATTTGGTAAACCGTGCTAGATGGCTAGACCATTACTATAAAACAAAATGTGTGATTTCAGGAGAGGATGCATCTTGAAAAAATTTGACTCGATAAAATTCAAAATGGCCGCTTATCGGCCATTATTCACTTTCACATGGCCGTTATTTGGTCAACCGTCCTAGATGGCTAGACCATTACTGTAAAACGAAATGTGAGATTTCAGATGAGGATGCATCTTGAAAAAAATTGACTTGATCAAATTTAAAATGGCCGCCTTTTCGGCCATTATTCATTTTCACATGGCTGATATTTGGTAAACCGTGCTAGATGGCTAGACCATTACCTGATTACTATAAAACAAAGTGTGAGTTTTCGGGGGAGGATGCACCCTGAAAATTTTTAACTTACGAATTCAAAATGGCCGACAATCAGCATTATTTACCTCGATAGGCCTGATATCAGGTAAACCGTGCTAGATAGCTAGACCATTACTATAAAACAAAATGTGACGTTTCGAGAGAGGATGCCTTTTAAAAACTTTCGACTCAATCGAATTCAAAATGGCCGCCTATCGGCCACTATTTACTTGCACATTGCTGATATTTGGTAAACCGTGTTAGATAGCTGGACCATTACTATAAAACAAAATGTGAGATTACAAGAGAGGATGCATCTTGAAAAAAATTGACTCGATCAAATTCAAAATGGCCGCCTATCGGCCATTATTCACTTTCACATAGCCGGTTTTTAGTAACCGTACTAGATGGCTAGACCATTACTATAAAACAAAATGTGAGATTTCAGGAGAGGCTGCATCTTGAAAAATTTTGACTTGATCAAATTCAAAATGGCCTCCTATCGGCCATTATTCACTTTCACATGGGCGATATTTGGTAAACCGTGCTAGATGGCTAGACCATTACTATAGAATGAAATGTGAGATTTCAGCTGAGGATGCATCTTGGAAAATTTTGACTTGATCAAATTCAAAATGGCCGCTTTTAGGCCATTATTCACTTTCACATGGCCGATATTTGGTAAACCATGCTAGATAGCTAGACGATTACTATAGAATGAAATGTGAGATTTCAGCTGAGGATGCATCTGGAAAAATTCTGACTCGATCAAATTCAAAATGGCCCCCTATCGGCCATTATTTACTTTCACATGCCCAATATTTTGCAAACTGTTAGATGTTAGTCCATTACTATAAAACAAAATTTGAGGTTTCGGGGGAGGATGCACCCTAAGTTTTTAACTAATTTATATCGAATTCAAAATGACCGTAAATCAGCTATTAGTTAACTCGATTGGCCTGATATCGGGTAAACCATGCCAGATAGGTAGAACATTACTGGGATACTGATTAGGATCATTAATTTCAATGGAGGTTTGCAATCTCTGACAGACTGTCTAGTTCTTATCTTACTCTTAGACTGGGCTTCTTAGACCTAGTTGTCTTGCGTTATGATTGACCTAGACTAGGACTACATTAATAACCCTTTACAAAATTGCTTAAATCAAATTCTAATTCGGAGCGGGAGCTCCTGGACTTATGTAGTCTTGTTGAAGTTGTGTCTTGCTGCCGCGACCCGCAACTTCCAAGTTACTAAATTTTACTAATTCAATGCACACTTCTCTCACAAATATTCTCTTTTTGAAAGACAGACAAAGACGGAAAATGGCTATAGATGTGATTAGGATTCATTTATAGTGTATTAATCTCATTGTATAAAAAGAACCTGCTGAAACAGACACTGCACCATCTACAGCAGACTTTTTTATGATTTTCTGCCAGTGAACATCGTTCAGGGGTTCAATGGGCTCACTCTTTTTCATTGTATTGATCTCTGTATAGTATTCTTTTAATTTATATTCTTAGATATTTGTTAAATAAAATGCAGCAGTTTTGAACCTTAGTTATCTTTAAAAAAGTAATTGAAGATTACACATTTAAAATAGCTATGTATGTTCTATGTTATTTAAATGTCCAGTTATTAATTGAGCTTTCATAGATGCAGTAACTGTACTGGAGTAACAAGCATTTTCAATGATTTCTAAATTCACTAAAATTAAAACCTCACAATGAATATCACTCAGTTCACATTATGTCATGTTTATGTAACATTGTGAAAAATGAGCATTTAGATTTTTTTAAATTGCATTCATCAGTTAGAGACGCATAGGTGAGTTGAAGACTCAAAACCATATTCAACATCTGGTGACACCAATTTGTTTCAAACTTTATTATTTACTCCTTGACCTCATTTCTATTATCTAGTTCTCATTCTAATAATTCATTTTCCATTATGTGTTCATTCATAAAATATGTTTTTTCGCCTTGTAAGTCTAAAAATGGTATGTATTTTGTTTAATCTAATGAAAAACATTGCTTTTCAGCCCTTTGTTTTCAAGACCTTGAAAAGCATAGGAAATCACAATATGGATTTTCTGGTTTTGAAAAGCATTGCATTTTCAGCAGGGAAAATTATCACCTGAGAGTGATTGTTGACAGTCTGTACGTCATAAAATGCACACAGATTCCCTCTTAGATTCTGTACACATGTATAATTCTAAGTTGTTTCTTTTTTGGTATTCTACTTAGGAGTCACAGTTGAGTTGATAAAAACTCCCATTTATGCCACTTGTTTTTTTACTGCAGTATTTCTGTCAATAATTTACTTCTGCTTTGGCATTCTGCAGAAAAACTCCCAGAGCTATAAACTGCTCATATGCTGATTTTTTATCTCATTTCTCTTGTTCAGTTATTTTGCTGATTCTGATATTGGATAGCACACCCATTACAAAAGGATGATAGTGCGTACAGGTGAAATTGTAGAAAGATCTTTGGTGCCCATGCAGTATGTTTATTTTGGTTGTGTTGTGGTTATTGAATAACTGATATGATTTTTTTCTTGTATTTCATTACAATTTATTACTGTAATCATAGTTATCACTACAGGTTGATGTTTTTATGTCGCTTAGTGTCTGATTGTCTTCTTTGAAGTTACACATTACACCAGTAATAACACAGTATCTATCAACATTTGCCTCAACTTCACAGTGGTTGTTTGTATATTTCTGCAGTACAGATTGGCAGCAATATCTAGGAGTATATATCAATAAATTGGCAATTCTCTTATTTCACATATATCTCCACTTTTTGATTCCTAGTATTCCTTGGTATTATGTATGAAAAATCATGAGAGGCTTCAACCACTCGAAAAAAATTCTTTGATTCCTGTTGCTACTTAGATGCTGTTCAGCTACTTATTTGATTAGGCAGTATGTCTATGAAAGGATATTTTCAAGTCTTTTCTTTCAACAAATGTTTAGATTATATTTATGATGTTCCCTTAACGGGCAAACATACAATTTTAATGTCTCTCTCTCTCCAAGCTGAAATGCATAAAAATATGCCTATTTCTCATCAATCCCAGTGACTAATTGCACAATGATGTGCCATTTATAATGCCTTCTAAAAATTCCTATGATGATATTGGATGTAGTCTTCCACATTTTTGACCTGCCTTTTAATTCTTTTTAAAAGGTGGGTTATGGCAATTAACTTTCAACGGCGTTGGCATCAACATTTTCTTGTGGGCACAAAAAATTGCAATGTTCTTCATGAATTTTATTTGCATGTTGCTAACAACCAGTTATTGTACTAGTTCAACATGCCTGAAAAAAATCCAGATGGCTGATTTTTGAGATTTATCATATTTTATCACAGTTCTCGGGACAAGTTGAATAATGGTGGCAGCTATTGTCGAGTGTTCTTGTTTCAAGGTAATCTGCGTTTTTTGCACATGACAAGATATTATTCCCTTCCTGACTACAGCAGTGTGACATAGTCTGGCTTCTTTGTTTCTCCATTGAAGAAAGTTTAGTATGTGATTCACATCCTTAGTCACATGATATGATGGTACATGTATCACCCATTGTCACTGTCATCTTTCGTTACCTGACATTACTTTATCTCAGGAATGAACATCATTTAGTACCATCTTCAGATTTTTTGTTAAATTGGTCATGTATAATTTCATTGATTTTTTTTCAAAGGATGTGGGTGAAGTCAGCAAAGACGTCTTCTTTTGTGTGAATAATGTACTATCAAAGATACTGAAATTTGTTGTTCCTTGTCTTTGGTGTATATGTATTTGAAGTATATACAATTTCCACTGTTCAGAGCCAATACATTTTCATTCATTTAGACCTGAGATATGTTTCTTCTCACACATGTTTATATTTGTGCCAGCACTGTGGTTCTATTATGAAGGTTTTTTTAGTTTGAAAAGAAGGTTTAAGAAAAACAATTTAGCAGTGAGGTAGATTTTGTCTACTGTAGTGATATAAGCCATGACTGGAAGTGTACTGCTGATTTACTTCTTGCTTCATATCTTACCAGGTTCCAATATTACATCTTATTGTGCATCACTGTGCTGTAATTCAGCCTTCTTTCTGTGCATATAATTTGAATTAAGTACAGGTTATATGACAGAAAACCTACGTACAATGCAATCATGCCGGCTTAATATGTATGGAAAAATACAATTATTCATAAAACTAGTCATATCCAAAAGGGAAAACCTCATTACACCAGATTATTTTCTTTCGTTAACAGAGAACAAGTTTCCGCATCTCCGATATCGGAGAAGACAAGTATAGAGAGATGCATTTTGATGTTCCATCCTGGCCACAGGAAATCCTTTTTCAAAGCCGCACTTCATTTGGTAAGTTTTGTGTAGCCAGGAATTTATTTCAGGGTGAGTGCAACTGTACAGAAGGAAATAATACATTATACATCTATGTTGCTTGACTGTCTGTCAAATTCACTGGTTTATTTTGTATTTGAGGATGATAGCTGATTAGAATAACTAATCCTTTTATCACTTTAAAATTCCATAACTGTCAGCTGTAGCAGTTATAGCTCTTATCCTCACACAACACCTACCTATGTTTCCCTATTAGATCCATCTAGTGCTCACTTACATTTTGGTAGGGTGTCTTGTATGAAAAATGCTGAAGTGCAGAAAATAACACTCCTTAATTTGCTCTGGAGTGTAGCAAGGATTGCAGCTGGACAATTAAGAATCACTTGTAGAAATTTTGATTAAGGGTGCACTCAAGGGTCCACTCACATAATACCCAATATTTTCCTTTAATTCAGTAAATTAGGTGATTTTTTAGGTGTCAGTTTTTGAGGACAGCTTTATAGACATAATCTTCATGGTGATTTATACAGGGCTGCAAAGAGCAGACCAACTCCGAACAAGAGCCAACAAAGAAGCTCTGACCAGTGAGTCACATAGCTGTTGACACAGGGGAGTGTCATGCATCCTACCAGGTCACCACGCTCAGAAGAGTGACCCTGTCATATGGACTTCACTCCATTTTATACCCTATGACACATGCGTATTTCCCAGGTCATGTCTTGAGTATGGAATATTTATTTCCTTTCACAGGCCTAGTTATGGGCTTATGTTCTTGCGCCTATTCATACATGCATTGGTCTAATGCAAACGAGCCCCAAATATGTTTTTTGCATTCTTATCTCATGCTCATTTGTCAAAACAATCTATAATGAACCGTGACCAGTGTTCAAATTAGATTTTTGTTTGTGGCCGCAGGACTATTTTCTAAGGAAATTGGGAGACCTGCCAATCTCCCAATTTTTAAGGAGTCCCATTATTGAACACCACCAAAACAGAGTCTATGTAATTTTAAAATGAAAAAAATCCCTCCTATTTATTCGGACTCGCAATGTAATAAATACATCAACGCAGCGCGTTTACTCTCAAGCAATCTTAATCTGGGTGGGGAGGGGGGGGGGGGGGGGGGAAGGGCTGCCCTGTCATACTTTATCTCTGTTATTTTTTACACTTTTAGTAATCATCAGATGCATTCTAAGCACTTTATCTAGAACACTTTTTTGATGGTAAAAATGGAGATAGGGCTACTGATATCAAATCAGATAGAAGTCTCTGCAGACATAAAATTGCTGCTAAAACTGTCAATTTGGAAGGCTCTAAGCCAAAAGTTAAATCTTGGAACTAGTAGTCCTGCATGGATGTTACTGCCTACTGGAAGAAATCTCAGGTATTTTTGTGACTGTTTGTGTTTGACCTGACCAATGGCAATACCAACATAAGATGAGCAGGCCATGATGCATCGCTGTGAAGACGACATGCAGCAGCAATCTAAATGTAACTGGTATACCTAGATTACTGCAACTGCTAACTCAAAGTTTTTTATTGCGACTTTTGTGAAGAAATTGTTTTTTCCCGTTAGATGACATTTTCACATATTCAAAAAAACACCCTCCCGGTAAAAACACATGCATTTGTCAACAGCGTTCCAGTCAGGCCAGTGTCGCATACAGTGGATCAACATTGGGCAATACCTGCGTCTTGTGTTTGCTGGCACAGTGTGCATGTGTCAGTATAGCATGTAGGCCTATAGTGTGCTATCACTCGGCTCTGGTAGGACTGCAGGTACCCACGTTAAAAGTGGCAGTGAATGACGTGTGTTGCCCAGAATCAAAGGATATTTCTTTACGTGATGATGCATAATATTTGGCCGCCATTTATCGAGCCCATAATGGTTTTATTACGATAAACAACTTTTCACTTGTATTTACATGTTCTCTGCTCGTTTTTTTCGAGCGTGGTCCGTCGGTCAGTCATGCCATTTTGGAAAACGCCAATGTCTTTTGTGAAACGAATGCTGCTGTGCATGCATGTCTTATAATTTAACTGTATAGGCTGTCATGGCTGGTAGATGAGTTTGACAAGACTCTACTGTCATACACTGATGACCAACGGGCATTTTTTTCAATAAGTTTGCTTTATTATTGAAAAAAAGACATTGCCAAATAATCCCCAGACCCATATTATTGAGACTGCAAAACTTCTACATTTAAACTGTCTATCATGACATTCTGCATTAGTACGATTATTACAATGTGAGGGGTAAAGATCAACATGATCAGTGCTCTCACCAGTGCTTTTTTCTTCCTTTTGCTACCTTCTGCCCTTTTTCCCATAGCTTGTTATTTAGGCAATTTTGTTTATATATACATATAACTATGTGTCGCTATATATCGCTGGTTAATTTTTGGGTGATGAGTTCTCCCCATTAAGCCATTGGTCAGCCATATTCAATGATGCCCACCAAATATATTGTGCATGCAATAACTATGACTCTGCTTCTGAACTCTGAAACTCCAAGGTAGCGTTTAGTGGGTTGTTATAATTATGTGCAGCAGCACTGGCTTCATTTACTTTTGGGCAATATTTGTTTCAAAATATGTGCCTAGCCCTTTTATCTATATCGATTTATTGCTGTATATCTCGAATATATAATCTGAACTTCGGGACCCTTTTCAGTTAATGTTGGTGAATGTGTTATATATTCGGAATGTCCAAAAGTATGCTAGGCTTACAAATTAATAATGTTGATACAATATTAAACCATGGTTGAGTCAATGTCCCGTGTTTTGCAGAGCATGCTCTGTTCCGCAGCGCTACTTGTAGAACAGATAGTTATGCTTCTAATATTTGAAGTCCCGTCATTGACTGGAGGCTGCTGCTGACTGCTAAAATTTAAGATCGTATTATATTGAAGTGTAAACGTTTTTCACGTCATCAGAGGCTTTAAATCTTGATTCGTATTATACGTGGCGTCAGATTATTGAAAAGGATATACGGTAATGATAATGTCATTCAAATGGTTTTGCATTTTGTCCCTTCTTAATCATAATGTATTTAAGAATATCGAGATTAAACACAGCTACTGGAAGATTGATCACATACTGGGTTGGTATACAAGCAATACTATTTAGCTTTATACATGTATAACTATAACTGCTAGAATAGATCCAAATAAGCTATTCGTTTTAATGTAAGGGGCATCTAACACTTGTGATGTTGGAACCATATCCAGCCTACTCCTGTGTCAAGATTGAAGTCCCTCTGACAGATGTATACAGGGCCTTAGCCCTGAAATTTAGGGTTCAATATGACCTGCTGCCAGTGTTGTGAAAAAATTATAACCTGCTGGCTGAAACGACTCGGTGGTCTCATGCTTTATGGAAGTCTGCAGTTTTATGACCCCAGGATATAGTTTGTTTTTATCTATTAGATGTATTTGACAATTTACATTTTAAATTAAAAAACCTTTTTTGAAGTTCATTCAAAATATATACTGGGTAGTGGGTATATTTATATTTATTTACACAAACTAGTGTCTCTGTTGACTGGTGACAGCCTCTGCAAGCACCTGTCGTATGTACACTCAACTCATACATAACATATTTTTCCATTGTCATTCAATCTCCCACCATTGAAATACTGATATTTTTTATTTGTGCCTCTTTAGTTTTTTCTGTGACTGCTGATAAGGTGAGAGGTCATAATGGCAGAGGCAATGATGAGAATACATCTGCCAGAGGTTAGTCATAAATCTCTATGAAAGGAATGTATAACTTAAGAATATCAAGTATCCTTACATTATTTTAACAATGAGTCTCCACCCACTATGTGATGGAGACTTATTGTTTTAGTGCTGTCTATTGTTAGCTCATTTGGCCTTTGGGCCTAAAATGAGCTTATGCCATCGTGTTGCATCTGTCGTCTGTTGTCTGTCCACAATTCACAAGAAATACTTCCCCCCCCTCAATTCTTATCTGATTTCAATTCTGTTTGGTTTGTTTGAAAGAGCTCGGGCCTGTGCATCAAAATTCCTCGCGGATTTCAGAAATTTTAATTTGGTATCAACTTGCGCTAATTAAGGATGAGCTTCTGTGTCATTGACACTCTGGATTTATTATTATTATGCATTTAAATTATGAATGCTCTACAGTTACCAATCTTTATCCTATATTCGCAAGCATTCTCCGATTGATTATCCTGGTTAACTGAAAATATTGTAATAATTTGCATATCCAAGTCAAAATGGCCGCTACAGGCTTTGAAAAATTCTTAATTTTCATTTGTCTTGAAAGTCCACTGTCCTCGATTATTAGGTTTTTTTGGGGGACACGGACGGTTTTATAGACTTAACAATCATGCGACAAAACTCACACTGACACGTGTGACGGTACATGTATGTTAGTTGCATGTTAGACTAGATTTCGTCATCGCTCACTCAGAATGCCTGGTTAAAAACCGCACCCTAAGTTTTGTATTTTTTTAGATATTTTACCAAACTTATTTCCGGTTATGAAAGTTACTAACAGTTACTAACAAGCAATATACAGTACTTAAAACTCTTTAAATTTTGTAATGGATTTTTTTTAGGCAGACCACAAGAAAATTGGCATGTGGGACCACCCGGTAGAAATGAGAATCAGATTGCACATCTAATGGGTGCAAGGGGACAGAATAATGAAAGAGTTCCAAAAAGGGGTGCATCACCTGAGCACTTATCTGAGAAACGTCCACAAGAAAAGTGGCCTATGGGACCACCCGATAGAAATGAGAATAAGATTCCAAGTCTAATGGGTGCAAGGGCACAGGAAAATGAAAGAATTCCAAAAAGGGGTGCATCGCCACAGCACTTATCTGATAAACGTCCTCGCGGAGATAATCGAGGCAATAGTGGTTTCAAAGAAAGAGATTCCATCGCTGAAAAGACACCTGATATTGCTGACCAACTACAACAAATGCTCCAGCAGTTAGTAAACGCACAAGGATCTAAACCCCTTTCACCTGCAAGTTCCAGTCAACAATCTCTGTTGGAAGAAATTGTTGAGAAAACAGCCCATGGTAATCCGACTGCAGACTATAGATCGCAGCATGGAAGGCATCAACACACTGGAGAAAGTGGTTCATCATCTGATCCATCAATGAATCAACCAGCTACAGCAGACACTTTACCTGGGGTGAGGGATCCCTTTTAAAATTTTACAGCTGTCTTTCCCTTGAACCCTTACAGCGCGGGGATCAACTTTAGTCGGATTCTGACGTCTAAAGTCGATCCCCGCACTGTAAGAGTAAAAATATTTCTAATGGCCGTAGACCCATAACATAGGTATTCAAATAAATCAGAAAGAGCTAACCGAGACATTTATAATGATTTAAAATTGAAAATAACCCTTTAGTCTCCATGGTTTCAGCGCTTTAAGGGTTGAAATACTGTGGACACCCTTCTGTAACTCACATTCATTATGTGACTGCAGCGTGCATGATGGATGATAATGAATACTTGTATTTTTTTGTAATAATGCTTCATAATTTGTCACAAGTAACTGATGTAATTTATTGACTTTTTCAGTTATGTGAAAAGAAACTTTATTTTGCTGGACTACCTGATATGTTCAACGACGATAGACTTCGAGCAATTTGTTTACCCTTTGGCGAAGTCATTTCTGCAAATGTTATGTGGCGGAAGAATCAACAAAATAACCAAGTAGGTTTTGTTGAAATGAGATCAAGACATGAATGTATGAGAATTATTCAAGCCCTTGATGGACACACTGTGCAAGGTAAGAATCAAAAGAATTGCGAAGCGTCGCGTCTCAGGCACAACAAATCTGTCAGAATCCACACCACCGCCAATCCAATGGACCAATGTACCAATGTGGTTAAAAATGTGGTACTAGAAACTTAATTTAATATTCTTTCAATAAAAAAAACTTTATATTATGATTTTTTTCTGTATTAACCATTTTCCCACTAAGTTACCTTAGAAATATAAATGTCCACCCACTTGATAATATGCCAGTGTGGGCACGGCCCATATGATGTAAGTCCCAAGATAGGCCACTAATGTGTTTCCTATATGCCACAATATAGGAATACCTCTCTTGTAAAAATGAGTCTTGTGTCCTACTTGGAAGAGTCCTGAGGGTCATGCGCACCTCAAAAACGTTTTTATATGCTATGGTTCCACACGTTTAATTTCGATTTTTTTTAATTGCGAAACATTTTGCTAACAAGTACTGTATGGGGACAATATTATCCAGTGCAAATTGAGTTAGCATTTTGATGATATCCTGAGATCAGGCTCCCTATGTTACAGTATATTGATTTTTACTAATAGCTAGTGTGGTTACAGGCCACACTGGTGTGAATAATCAGCGTGTCCCACACCCTCAAAACCACGGCAGGCCACACGGTCTCGCCTAAAAACTGTGCACTGATGTAGCATTGTGTTGTATTTGAGTCCATGTGTTCGTTAAATGTTATATTGCCTACAGGCATCTGGGATGCCAGTCCAGCCTTCAACCAACATAGTCCAGGATCCAAGGGGTGTTTGCGTACAAAAATGGCCCCGAAATCACCCACCTGTTTTTGATAGTAGACCACCTGGGGCCCATTTTTAGGAGGGTGGACATTTTGAAACCCGACAGTAAGTGTGATATTCAACATTTTGTATTAAAAAATAAAACCGGAAAACCCCGCAAAAATAAGCAATCTTATGCCTTCAAAATGGCATATTATCAATGAAAATTCACCTGCAGCAACATTGAAGCCCTCAAAATGACGAGTGTAGACTCTGTGACCAGATGAAAAAAAATCAATATAATGAATAAAGTTCAAGGTCACCAGAGGTCAATATGTGGAATAATATGACTCCTGCCCAAAATTAAGCGCCCCTAACAATTAAAACGTCCCCAACTTTTAAAGGAATAAAAAAATACTTAACTTGTTTTAATGTGTTTTCTTCTAGTGAAGTATATCATATGAATTTTTTTTAGAAACATAGGGAGTGATTAAATATTTTATTGGTACCATCAGAGCCACATTCAATATTAGTAAACTTGCCAAAATTCTAGTAAACTGACATAATTTTGTTTCTTCGGGATTTTTGGAATATTTCACATTAAATGATGACCAACAGCACCATTTAAACCCTTAGTATGTCGAGTGTAGACTCTGATATGGTGGAAAAAAGAATAGATGGGATAAAGTTCAATGTCACAAGCGGTTGTGATTTAGCATAACATGATCCCTGATCAAATTTCAGCACCCCTGAGAATTAAAACGTCGCCAATTTTCAGAGGAATTACAATTTATTCATTAAGTGTTCCATTCTATTAGAGTATGTCTTATAAAAGTTTTTTTAGAAACAATATGGATGATCATATTTTAGCTCCCGCCGTCACCGTAGGTGAGACGGAGGGAACTATGGATTCCGCCTCCATCCGGATTTTTTACCTCTTCTTTTGCCTATAACTTTGTAAGAATAAGCTAGGATAACAATTTTTGGTATGTGGGTTACTTCTAGGTGGTGAATGGACAGTTTAAAATATTTTAAATCTGAATTCAATACGCTAGGTCGCAGAGGAGATTGAATGATGTTACGGTGTTGGGCCGTCCATGAACATTTAGTTTCCGGAGCATATCTTGTACTTGTCCGATTGACTTCAAATTTTACACACAACACCTCTAAAGGGTCTTGTTGTGCCATTTCGGAGGTATATGAACTTTGACCTACTTTTGGTTCAGTACTTTGACCTATTTATATGTTTTGACACACACTTCGTTTTCGGAGCAGATCTCGAAAACTACTGGGCCAATTAGTCATATTGCACATACATGATCTCACAGGTCCCTAGTTGTGCCTTGACCTTGGACCTTGACCTTGAAGTTGAACCAGCACTTTGATCTAATTTATAATATCAGTAAATCCGACTGAAATATTTTGCAAAATATCATGAAAACGCTCAAGATAGCTACATTACTATAAAACAAATTGTAAGGCTTGAGGAGAAGATGCATCTTGAAAAATTTTGATTTGATCAAATTCAAAATGGCCACCTATCGGCCATTATTTACCTCAACAGGCCTGATATTGGGTAAACCAGGCTAGATGGCTAAACCATTACTATAAAACAAAATGTGAGATATCAGGAGAGGATGCATCTCGAAATTTTTTCACCTGATCAAATTCAAAATGGCCGCCTTCAGGCCATTATTTAGTTTCACATGGCTGATATTTTGTAAACTGTGCCAGATGGCTAGACCATTACTATAAAACAAAATGTGAGTTTTCGGGGGAGGATGCACCCTGGGAATTTTTAATTTTATCGAATTTAAAATGGCAGACAGTGGGCATTATTTCTCAAATACAAAATCGCAGACAATCGGCCATTATTTACCTCAATAGGCCTGATATTAGGTAAACAGTGCTAGATGGCTAGACCATTACTGTAAAACAAAATGTGACGTTTCAGGAGAGAATGTATACTGAAAACTTTTGACTCGGATCAAATTCGGCCACTATTTAATTTCACATTGCCATTATTTGGTAAGCCGTGCTAGATGGCTAGACCATTACTATAAAACAAAATGTGAGATTTCAGAAAAGGATGCACCTTGAAACATTTCTACTCGATCAAATTCAAAATGGCAATTACTAAAAACGAAATGTATGGTTAAGATAAATCTTGAAAAATTTTGACTCGATCATAACGGCCGCCTATCATCCATTACCGTATATCCCCGTGTATAATGCGATGTTTTTTCTTAGGTATTCATGTCACAAAAAGGCACCTCGTATTATACATAGATGTAGAATTTAATACAATTTTTTAGCTCTCTAGCGGTAAGTTCTCTAGCGGTAAAACGTATCTTTAAACATAGGCCAGTCAGCGTGTTTGATAAGCAGGCCTATACACACGATACAACAAGATTGTGCCTTTCCAACTAGTAGCAAACAAGAGACGTTCACCCAATGCTGGTACATTGTTGGGCCACCGTCTGCGACGCTGACACAATATTGTACCAGCATTGGGTGAATGTGTCGTGTTTCCTGGGAGCCCCCGTCTCTTATTCCCGCCGACGAGCGTGGCACCTTTGACAACCACGGGCAGATAAATGACGCCGTTAGTCTGCAACCAATTCACACTTCTGACCTGTTCATTTATAATAATAATGATTTAATCTAAGATCGCCTTTCATATGGGAGTGTTCTATCGTGTACGACAAATCTGAGCATGATATTTTCATATTGGAATAAGAGAATGCGTTGACGAAATATAACAAGATATCACTGGTTATATCTCCTATCGCAAATCCCATACATGTAGGCCTCAGAATGTCCATATTGCTGGGATAACATTAACGCCTACCGCTGTTGCCGCGGCTGATACGGTATTGAGCAAATGGTGACCAGTATCTGTTAGCTGTAGTTCATGGAGCGCTGCTGTGTTATTGCACCCTGACACTTATACAACCAAACACCTCTTGTGTCTAGACAATGCGGCTAGTCTGCAAATGTTTTACAATAACATTTCATCTTGGAATGTTCTTATTTAAGCACGACAATATTAAAATATGGTCTTTGCAATAGATAAATTAAAATTATATAAATTTGTCGGCGAAATATAAATACAGGTATTTTAAAATCTGTGTGTATATATATGTAGCCTATGCAGCCCTCAGAATGTCTGCCGATCGAGACAGTCCAGATGACATCCACTCTGCCGTGCAAAATGAAAATATAGTATCTGCTCACTTTATAAGTCAGCAGATACTGCCCTTTGGTTTTGCAGAGATGTACTGTTGCCGCTGTTCCCGTCATTGAGAATCGTCTATGCAGTTACGGCGCTATTTAGTAGAATAAGATAATATCCATGCCTCACATTTAGATGGCCCAGAACGCTGCCGACCGGGACGCTGTCGACATCCAAAATTTGAGGTCGTATTATACAGAGGGGTAGACGTTTTTCAGGTCATCAGAGGCCTCAAATCTTAACTCGTATTATACATGGCGTCGCACTATACGCGGGGATATACGGTATTCACTTTCACATGGCCCTTATTTGGTAAACCGTACTAGATGGCTAGACCATTATTATAAAACAAAATGTAAGATTTCAGGAGAGGATGCATCTTTAAAAATTTCGACTCGATCAAATTCAAAATGGCCGCCTATTGGTCATCACATGTATTCATTTTCACATGGCCGATATTTGATAAACCGTGCTAGATGGCTAGACCATTACTATAAAACAAAATTTTAGGATCTGTGGGAGGATGCATCCTGGAAATTTTTAACTCTATCAAATTAAAAAAGGCTGTCGTTATTTACCTCGACAGGCCTGATATAGGGTAAACCGTGCTAGATAGTTAGACCATTACTATAAAATAAGATGTAAGTTTTCAGGGGAGGATGCACCCTGGAAATTTTCAACTTAGACATTTCAGGAGATTATGCATCTTGAAAAATTTCGACTCGGATCAAATTTAAAAAGGCGGCCGATCGGCCATTATTTATTTTCACATGGCCGATATTTAGTAAACTGTGCTAGATGGCTGGACCATTACTATAAAACAAAATGTGAGTTTTCGGGGGAGGATGCACCCTGGAAATTTTTAACTTTATTGAATTTAAAATGGCAGACAGTGGGCATTGTTTTCCTCGATAGGCATGATATCAGGTAAACCGTGCCAGATAGCTAGACCATTACTATAAAACAAAATGGGACATTTCAGGAGAGGATTTATAATGAAAAATTTTGACTCGATCAATTTCAAAATGACCCCCTATTGACCATTATTTACTTTCACATGCCCAATATTTGGCAGACAGTGTTAGATGGCTAGACCATTACTATAAAACAGATTGTGATGTTTCGAGAGAGGATGCACCCTAAAATTGTTAGGCTAGACCATTACTATGAAACAAAATGGGAGGTTTCGGGGGAGGATGCACCCTGAAAATTTTTAGATCGAATTTAAAATGACCCTCAATCAGCCATTATTTACCTCGATAGGCCTGACATCTTACTCTTTGACTGAGCCTCTTAGACCTAGTTGTCTTGCGCCTTGATTTTTAGCTCCCGCCGTCACCGTAGGTGAGATGGAGGGAGCTATGGATTCCGCCTCCGTTTTTTTTTGCCTCTTCTTTTGCCTATAACTTTGTAAGAAAATAAGCTAGGATAACAATTTTTGGTATGTGGGTTACTTCCAGGTGGCTAATGGACAGGTTAAAATATTTTTAATCTGAATTCAATACGCAAGGTCGCAGAGGAGAAAATGATGATGTTACGCCGTTGGGCCGTCCGTAAACAATTCGTTTCCGAAGCATATCTCTGAAAGTACTTGTCCAATTGTCTTCAAATTTTACACACAACACCCCTAGGGGGTCTAGTTGTGCCTTTTGGTGTATTTGAACTTTGACCTACTTCTGGTTCAGAACTATGACCTATTTAGACGTTTTGACGCGCACTTCGTTTCCGGAGCAGATCTCGAAAAGTACTGGGCCGATGACAGTCATATTGCACATACATGTTCTCTAAGGTCCCTAGTTGTGCCTTTTCAGGTTTTTCGACCTTGACCTTGAAGTTGACCCAGCACTTTGACCTAATTTATAACATCGGTAAATCTGACTGAAAGATTTTGCGGAATATCATGAAAACCGCTCAAGATAGCTACACCATTACAATAAAACAAATTGTGAGGTTTCAGGAGAGGATGCATCTTGAAAAATTTGAAGTTGATAAAATTCAAAATGGCCGCCTATCGGCCATTATTCACCTCGACAGGCCTGATATTGCGGAATATCATGAAAACCGCTCAAGATAGCTACACCATTAATATCAAATAAATTGTAAGGTTTCAGGAGAGGATGCATCTTGAAAAATTTGAAGTTGATAAAATTCAAAATGGCCGCCTATCAGCCATTATTCACCTCGACAGGCCTGATTTTTTAGAATATCATGAAAACCGCTCAAGATATCTACACCATTACTATAAAACAAATTGTAAGGCTTCAGGAGAGGGTGCATTTTGAAAAAATTCAACTCGTCCAAGTTCAAAATGGCCGCCAATCGGCCATTATTCACTTTCACATGGCCGTTATTTGGTAAACCGTGCTAGATGGCTAGACCATTACTACAAAACAAAATGTGTGATTTCAGGAGAGGATGCATCTTGAAAAAATTCAAAACGATAAAATTCAAAATGGCCGCTTATCGGCCATTATTCACTTTCACATGGCTGTTATTTGGTCAACCGTGCTGGATGGCTAGGCCATTACCGTAAAACAAAATGTGAGATTTCAGATGAGGATGCATCTTGAAAAAATTTGACTTGATCAAATTTAAAATGGCCGCCTTTTCGGCCATTATTCATTTTCACATGGCTGATATTTGGTAAACCGTGCTAGATGGCTAGACCATTACCTGATTACTATAAAACAAAGTGTGAGTTTTCGGGGGAGGATGCACCCTGAAAATTTTTAACTTACGAATTCAAAATGGCCGACAATCAGCATTATTTACCTCGATAGGCCTGATATCAGGTAAACCGTGCTAGATAGCTAGACCATTACTATAAAACAAAATGTGACGTTTCGAGAGAGGATGCCTTTTAAAAACTTTCGACTCAATCGAATTCAAAATGGCCGCCTATCGGCCACTATTTACTTTCACATTGCTGATATTTAGTAAACCGTGTTAGATAGCTGGACCATTACTATAAAACAAAATGTGAGATTACAAGAGAGAATGCATCTTGAAAAAAATTGACTTGATAAAATTCAAAATGGCCGTCTATCGGCCATTATTCACTTTCACATAGCCAGTTTTTGGTAACCGTACTAGATGGCTAGACCATTACTATAAAACAAGATGTGAGATTTCAGGAGAGGATGCATCTTGAAAAATTTTGACTCGATCAAATTCAAAATGGCCTTCTATCGGCCATTATTCACTTTCACATGGGCGATATTTGGTAAACCGTGCTGGATGGCTAGACCATTACTATAGAATGAAATGTGAGATTTCAGCTGAGGATGCATCTTGGAAAATTTTGACTTGATCGAATTCAAAATGGCCGCCTTTAGGCCATTATTCACTTTCACATGGCCGATATTTGGTAAACCGTGCTAGATAGCTAGACGATTACTATAGAATGAAATGTGAGATTTCAGCTGAGGATGCATCTTGAAAAATTCTGACTCGATCAATTTCAAAGTGGCCTCCTATCGGCCATTATTTACTTTCACATGCCCAATATTTTGCAAACTGTGTTAGATGTTAGTCCATTACTATAAAACAAAATTTGAGGTTTCGGGGGAGAATGACTAATTTATATCGAATTCTTAGACCTAGTTGTCTTGCATTGTGATTTTTGACCTAGACTAGGACTACATTAATAACCCTATACAAAATTGCCTTAATCAAATTCTAATTCGGAGCGGGAGCTCCTGGACTTATGTAGTCTTGTTGACCTAGCCTTGGACTACATTAATAACCCTACACAAAATTGCTTTTAAATCAAATTCTAATTTGGAGCGGGAGCTCCTGGACTTATGTAGTCTTGTTTACCTAGCCTAGGACTACATTAATAACACTTCACAAAATCGCTTCAATTATGTAGTCTTTTATTTGTATCATCAGAGTGTTATTCAATATTAGCAGAAATAGATAAAGACTTATCTATTTCTGATATTAGTAATATTAGTAAACTCATGATTTCACATTTTTACGGGACTTGGAATATTTGATAAATAAAGTTAATGTTAATACCCCATAAACAGTAACGTTGTAATTAGAAATTCCAAATAACGCAAACCAATAACACCCCCCCCCCCCCCCAATACACCGGCTGCAGTATCTCAGCCAAAATGCATGGCTGTGGAAATCATTTTGAATTTTCAGTTTCTTGTGTCTCGTGCATGCTTAGTTGAAGCGTAGTGCAGATTGAATTAGATTTTGTAGGCTATACTAAAATTTACTGGTCAGTAACATAACCCTATATTATTTGTCACAAAAAAATAAATTATAAAACACCAAAGCAGTACCACGGTAAGGATACAGTACTACTTTTCGTGTCTCTTCATGTCCCACATAAAAAGGCGATGATGTTGTCACCCTCGTGTACGTTGAGTTGCTTACAACAAATGTAATGACAACATGGTCATTGCACTGACCCATTGAGTCAGACAGATTGATCAGCGCAGCTGGCGGTTTATTAGGGATAATACGGTACATTGTTTTAATGCTGGGCCAGAATGGAAAACTATGACACAGTATTTAACCTAATGTCTCAACTTGTGACGTCGGTAGCTATTGGAAGTAGCTGTCACAGTGTCACATGTTTTTGTACTGTAAAGCATAGGCCTACACATTCTCCACACATAGATGTCGCTCAGGTGAACCCACCACTGCATATAGTCTCACTCTCTGAAATCAGAATGAGGCCTACATTGAAATATGGAAAAAAACACTTGCCACTTCCAGTACTTCTTAATTATGTGTTACCGTTAGAACAGGCAATTAACACATGCTGTCAACTGCACTCATTGTGTCACAACGAGAATTGGGCTGTTTAAAGGGTGTTGTCTTAAACATCAAATTCGTCCCCTTTTACAGTTTTTTTCAAAGTTTTTTCACCCCTCTCAAATACGACCACCCCTCTGATGCGACCTCTGATGATGGCTCTCCGGCAGTATGAAAGTCGTATCAGAGGGGACTACTGTAATAAGATCACGTTTATCTGGCTCAGCATACTATTTCTCACTGACAAATTTCAGGTGCCTGTGCTGACAAGTGATAGTCCACTGTAGGCATCCTTGTTAATAATTAAGCATCCCCGATGAATATCGGGATGCCTATAGTGGTTAGCAATTTTTTTCCGCCGCCACGGGCGTATTCTCAATTTAGCTTTAACTAAAAAGTTTACTTATAATTTTTTTTTATTTTCCACATATAGGACCTATGTGACAGGGCAATTCTTCCTATATATTTTTTGGGGGCACCGAGCAAAAAACCTCCCTTTTCCAAGATGGCCGCCCAAAAAGCTTGTGGGCACGATAACTTATGAACCGTTGGTTGGATTGCTTTCAAATTTGGTAGGGTTGTTCTCTAGGTATTTATGATGATCTGATTAACTTTTGGGATGAATCCATTAAAAACAAAATGGCTGCCGCAGCCATTAAAAAAAATTGCCATAGTGGGGGTGGGAGAATTTTTTCTCATTTTTTCATATTTCATTTATTTTTATATTGGAGTAGTCTATCCAAGTTGAGAAAAAAAATTTAAGGGGCGTTTTTTTTTTTTTGGGGGGGGGGGGAGTGAATTTTTTTTTAAAAATGAATTTTTTTACACATTTATTTTTTACATATGACCTATGTGACTAGACTATTCTTCTGATATATTTTTTGGGGGGGCACTGCTCCATAAACAGCCATTTCAAGATGGCCGCCTAAAAAGTTTGTGGGCACGATAACGTATGAACCGTTGGTTGGATTGTATTTAAATTTGGTAGAGTTGTTCTCTAGGAATTTTTGATGGCTGCTGCAGCCATTAAAAAAAATTGGGGGGGGGGCATTATTTTTTATATATATATAGGGGGCCTAGCCCTACTTCAGTGATCATGTACTGACCTAGAAATATCCACACTCTCCTCTCCATGTATAGACACTGCTAACCTTCATCTCTGGCTTGGATAATAATGCAGTGGTTGAAAACCAGGTCCCCTTCTACCAAACCCATGCTGGTCGCTGAGTGGACCTTGCAACCTGCTAACAACTTGAGTTGGCAAGCTGTCATTATCCACAGGAGATCCTAACCTTTCCAGTCTTTAAGCAGACAGAGAGGGCTGGTTTCGAGTCTAGGAAATAGGCCTATCCAACGGGGATGCTTTTTAAATGGTTTCGTGCCGAAAACAGTCACATCTAGTTATAAATATATTTGCTATAATTTATAAAACAGTATCTCATTATATATATATATTCTATCAATATTTGATTTGTAAAATATAGTTAATTTTATTTTTCATCATTGCGTCAGCATGTGTTATGATAGCTACCGGGTGAATAATAATTTAATTTTACTGTGTTTTAGGAGGCAGTAAACCTTTGATTGTGCGGTTTGCCAATGTAAACAAAGTGAGTAGGTTATTTTGTCAGAATTATTCATTGTCCTAAATTAAATATATCATTGAATACGCCAGTGAAGTGAACTGTAACCTTATTATGTAAAGAGCAGTAAACACTATATAGTTTTCCTTCTAATTTTTAGGGTGAAAAACGTGAACAGCAAATCAGACAGCACACTATGAGTTTGGAAGACAAGCTGTTACATGAAGCTAAAAGAAAGGAAGAAGAGTTGCGTAGAGAAGTGGAACGAAAAGAAGAACAACTGAAAAAAGAAGCCCGTCTTGATATCGAGCGTAAGCAAGCTGAGCTGCGGCGAAAAATGGAAAAAATTGAGGCAGAACGTGAAAAATTAGCCAGAGAACGTGAGCAGGAGAAATTGCGTTTGGAGCAGGAACATTTAGATAAGATGAGAGGATCAGAACGTGGGGTGCCAGACTTAAATGAAGATAGATTAAGGGAATCTAACTTTGGACAACACAGAGCTGTCCATGAACAAATGAATGATGAAAGAAGAGCATTTCTACGAGACCAAGAATTACGTCAGACGCAAATATTAGAAGCACAGCTTCGTGGAGCAGGACCCAGATATCATGACTTAAGAGGTGTTGAGAATTTAGAAGATCGCCTACGTGCTGAAGGAGTCAACAACCATGAGATTCAAGAAATTTTGCGTCGCCAATCAGATTTGCAAGCCCGAGAAATGCATGAAAGGGAAATGCGTGGAAATGAAGTGCAAGAATTAAGAGAGCGCCAACTGCATGGTGATATTGCTATGCCAAATAGAAATGCTGTACAAATTCCAGAACCTGTATCTCTACTTGACCTGCCAATGCAGCAACCTTCCAATATGGTAAGCCATTTATATCTATTGGCAAATGACAATAGACATACCACTACCCTATTTAGACATTTTTTCAAACATTTGAAATGGGTCCTATACAACTCCGTTAATTTAAAGGATGAGGGTTGTAATAAAATCAATTAAAGAGTGTTAAAAGAAAAGAATTAAAGAGGCAATGCATTTTTTATAAATACGCAATCAAAATGTTGATTATTCAATTATATTAATTATTATATTAATCATATCAATCCTTCAGAAATTTAATCGAAAAATAATGGCAGCGGCTGCATTGCCTCTCGGACAAGTTTTTTTCTTGTTACCCCTCAGCCATTAAGGCTTACTAAAAAGTAAACTGATGAATTTTGTTTATTTTTTACAGACATGACCTATGTGTCTGGGCAATTCATCCCATAATTTTTTTGGCACCAAGCCATAAGCGGCCATTTTCCAAGATGACCGCCTAAAAAAGCTTGTGGGCACCATAACTTATGAACCGTTGGTTGGATTGCATTCAAATTTAGTATGGTTGTTCTGTAGGTATTTCTGATGATCTGATTAACTTTTTGGATGAATCCATTAAAAACATAATGGCTGCAGCAGCCATTTAAAAAAGATGGCCTCTGAAAAAGCTTGTGGGAACGATAACTTATGAACCATTGGTTGGATTGCATTCAAATCTGGTATGGTTGTTCTCTAGGTATTTCTGATGATCCGATTACCTTTTTGGATACATCCATTAAAAACAAAGCCATTTAAAAAAGATAGCCGCCTAAAAAGCTTGTGAGCACGATAACTAATGAACCATTGCTTGGATTGCATTCAAATTTGGTATGGTTGTCCTCTAGGTATTTCTGATGATCTGATAAACTTTTTGTGATGAATCCATTATAAAAAAATGGCCGCCACAGCCATAAAAAAAATGACATGGTGGTAGTGGGGGTCATTTTTCTCATTATTTCTTGATATTGATGGACAGAGCCTACGGCTGAGGGGTCTTGCCATCAATTGATGGCTATTTTTAAATATGTTGTAAAATAAAATCGCCCAATATTCTGAAAAAATGCCTCGAGTGGATTTTATTCAAACGTGTACACAATGCTTACAAATTACTGATGTGTATAGTGCATGCTCCAGGTGACACAACTTGTCACCACCCTGACACTTTCATATTAGCCTTTGGTGACCTCGAGTCAATAGAGGTTAATCACACTTAAGGCTTATAATTTAAATATGTAAGATCATAATGATCTACACTACTAATCTAAAAAAAAATGTTTTTTCTTATTTGGTCAGACTTATTTGTTATGTGTTTCTTTGTTGTTTTTAGCCTGTTGACAACATACCTTTACAAATGAGACAAGATGTGTTGCAACTGCTAGACCAGCTGGAAATGGCTGGTGTTACTAACATTGAGATGGTGCATAGATTGATGGATGTGATTGGTGAGCTAAACCCACCAACAATGAATGTGCTTGGGGAGATGAATCCGGCGACACTAGAGCAATTTGCAGTTGTAGACCCAGAGATGTTAATGCAGCTGGCAACATCCATGCCTCAACTGAGGAATCTGCTAGAAATGGTGAATCTGCCAGCATTAACCACTTTGCTAAGAGCCATTGGTCCTCGAGCTCTGCAACTAGTATCTCATCTATTTGCTCATAACCCAGAGTTGTTTTTGGCGATGAAAACAATGGTAGAAGCTGCTCCGAACCTACAAAGGGGTGAGAGATCTCATCCTTTTCTCGGCGATGGTTTGCTACCTCTGCCTCAAGAACCTTTAGAAGGAATAGTTGATCATCATCTTCATCTTCTGCAAGAACAACTTAAACATAATGCAGCACCTGCAGCTTGGCCACCAAGACCCAGGATGAACTAAAATAATTATGAGCTATTTACACTTTGGTGTGGCTGGAGCTTAGAATCTATTGTGTGTATTAATTGTCTGTTCTTTTCGTATAGGCTAGTAATTGTTATGTGTATCTATATTAGACTTTGACTCTAGGCCTTTACATGAAACAAACGTTAAAAACAAATTTTAAACTAATTTGAGATAATTATCTTCATTTCTCAGTCGTGATCTTTTTTTTATTTCAAATAGATTACTGACAAATACAATTGTATGAAGTGTTTCAAATAAACTGTTACATGTCCGAGTAATATGGCGTCACCCCGGATATCAGTCGTCTGTCCTGCCATCCGCATTTTCCTTTCGGGAACATATCTTGGAAACCCATGAGGGGGGGGGGGCGTTTATATGGCACACACACATCGCTTAGCACTTTAGAGGTTTAAATATCACCTTTGAGATACATCTCCATGGGCCAATCTCGTTTTCTGAGAATTTCTCAGAAACCAATGGGGGGGGGGGGGGTGAAGGTTACTTTCATATTGCACACACACATTACTTAGGGGGTGCATATATGTGCCTTTTAGCCTAGAGGTTATGACCTTGACCTATTTTTTGATGCCCACTAGTGGCCATTATTTAAATAATATGTCTGATATCCTGCAAACCGTGCTAAACCATTAGCATAAAACAAAATCTGAGACCTCATTGAATGATGCACCATGAAAAATTTCAACTATGACAATGTGATGTAAAGAAGCCTAAATATGTCCATAGACTAGAGCTGTAAAAGGGTTAAAATTTTTGTGCTGTGCATTTACCAGTTAAGCGAGATATAAAGTCGAAATTTCATATTTCGGACATGAATGTCCAAAACAAGAAATACAGGAATTTTGTCTCTATATATCTCGCATAATTGGTAATTGCGCAGCACAAAAATTAGAAAAAACTTTTGCAGCTCTAGTCTATGGACATCATATGGTCATATTAAAAAGCCAAAATAAAATTACCGTTTTTTTATGATTTTAGCCTGATTGTGTCGCTTTAATAGTACCGGTATGAGAACTATGTAATGATTTGGGTGATGAATTTCATTTTTTGTATATATGCGCCCGTTTTAACAAAGCGCTTAGCCCATAAAAAGTACCTTAAAAAGCCTTGGTTCGATCTCCATCAGCTCTTATCATTTTGAAAATCTAATGAATGTTTAAAAAAACATACAGCTAGAGAATTCATGTGAATATTTACAAATAATAATAAATGCATTCAAGCTACATGCACACCTGGCATAATACATTACATATACAGATCTTTATTATTAAAGATCTGTGTATACATGCAAGGTGGGCATGAAAGAATGGTGTATTTAATAATACAGATCTTTATATGCCTGGTGGTCATGTATGGCGAATATACAAATGTGACAAATATACCTTATAATACAATATTAATAATAATATTAATATATTAATATATTATATATATTATTAATAATAATAATTATTACATTAGCCTACTAACAAAAGATAGCTTCCATCAACATCCACTCATTGGATTCTGGGATATTTCACACGCTATCAAAGTGTCACGAATTTTTATTTTGCGCGCTATCACAATTGGAAAAAAAATCTTCTGATTTTGTTTTCTGTCCATTGGGCAACCCTAGTGCCTAGACAGTTATTGGACATCAGTGACAATATGACAAGTGTGCGACGTCAACACAGCATTGAGTAAAAGTTATATGTGGGCTGCATGGTGGTGGAAATGTCTATGTTGGAAGGGCGGGAGAGCACAGAGGGTGTTGATCACAAGAAATTGATTTAATTGAAAAACAAATTTTAGATGAATGATATAATTTTGCGTCCAGTATTTCTAAAATGTTTTGTGTAAATTCAACAATCCATGCGCAGAATCATTGTGTGTCAAGCTCGGCAGCTGTGATGTCAGGTTTCCCAGCAAACGGAAGACCAATGTTGATTTCATGTTGGCCCAGCGTCATAGACGAAGCAATAAACCGGCATTGTTTGAATGTCTAGTGCTTGTTGCATTGGACATGTCATATAGGCCCTATGCTACGGTAGTATGAATATAAATGAAATGAATCGGGCTTTAGGCCACCTTTGTGCACATATAGGCTAAACTGGGCCAGGAGAACCTCCTGAGGATGGCGAGATGATTGAGATGACACTGTCCTCCAGACACAAGATTCAAAATTCGAGCCCTGGCGGTCTGAGGCCGAGCACGCTACCTCTCAGTCACGGAGGCTCCCCACAATACTGACTTTCACACGTGGATGGGGAAGAAACATTTTTGTTTCTTTCAAACCGCCGAGACCGGGAACCGAGCCCCGAACTCTGGCGTGGAAGGCAGCGGTGCTAACCACTACCCTAGGGCCCCCGCCCCTAGTAGGTGATGAAGATCCACAACTTAAAACTGGGGTTTTTACACGAACATGTTGATTTGAAGAAATGCTCTCATTGTCATCTGTCTAAACAAAATTTTAATTCTATGGAAGTAGACATGCCTCAGTCTTCTCCGGATCAGTGCTCATACCTTTTTTAGAAACTGTGTACCGTCTCATTGTCTTCCTCGGGTCCTGTCGGATCTCTTCTTGGGGCAGTGCCATCTTCCTCTGTTGTTGCTGCTAGGCCTACACCTAAATCACCTTAAACCGCTAAGCGCGACTGTACTCGCTTTAATCCGTTTTATTAGCCATTTAAACATCAAGATTTGTAAATTTCTTAGTCTTAAATTACAAATTAAACAAATACAAGTTGTTTTGATTTCTCACACCTAAAGTTGTGGGTCAAGGTAGTGAGACACAACAAGTGTGTGAAAATTTAAATTATTTTATTCAGCGGTTTAAGGGTTAATATGTTACTACTATTAGTCACAATAAACAAATTTTCTACAATATTTGCTGTACAAGATAAATTTGTAGGCCTATTATTATTCGTTATATATTGGTCCATCTTTAAGAATTTTATTTTAATGGCACATATAGTCTTAGTCTATATAGACATCTACACCACGTTCAAGGTAGACATGAATTTCGTCTCTATATCTAGCCTAACTGGTAAATACACAGCACAAAAATTAAAAAAACCTTTGCAGTTCTATTCTATGGACATGTTTACATCATATGGTCATATTAATAAGCCAAAATAGAATCACTGTTTTTTTATGATTTTAGCCTGAGCCAGTCCCTTTAATTCAGCAGGCGGGGCCTAGAACTTATCTTGAAAAATCCTATGGCCCACTAAAATTAACTTGTTGCGTCAAAAACAAAGATATTGCTCAAAGTGTGGCGCAGCGATAGAATGATGTCGGGCCAGTTTTATTTTTTGTGGGAATCCCGCAGTTAGGCCTATTCTTTATAAGTCGGGCACTGGGTATTCTTTACATCAGGCGCCAGAAACACCAGATAACACGATACATTGGCCCAATGCTGATGTAATGCTGGGCCACTGTCTGCGACGCTTGGCCAATATTATTCCATTCAAAACACTTTAAAGGGACTGGCCCAGGCTAAAATCATAAAAAAATCGGTAATTTTATTTTGGCTTCTTAATATGACAATATGATGTAAACATGTCCATAGACTAGAACTGCAAAAGTTTTCTTAATTTGGCTTCTTAATATGACAATATGATGTAAACATGTCCATAGACTAGAACTGCAAAAGTTTTCTTAATTTTTAGAGACAAAATTCCTGATTTCTAATTATTGACAACCATGTCAAAAATAAGAAATACGGGAATTTTGTCTCTATATCTAGCCTAACTGGTAAATGCGCAGCACAAAAATTAAAAAAAAATTGCAGTTCTAGTCTATGGACATGTTTACATCATATGGTCATATTAAAAAGCCAAAATAAAATCACAGATTTTTTCGTACACCTAATGCTAGTTTGATGCTGGCCCATCGTCTACAACCATGGCTCAGCTGTAAAACTGCACTGGCTAAAGGTCTAATTTTTGCAGGGAACACAGGCAACTCGATACCCTGACACAACGTTGGAAGAGTGTCATAAATGATGGCACAACATTTAACCAACATTGGGTCAGTGCAAGCGGAAAGGAATATATATTTGATTTACAAGTGAGCAAATATGGCAGCGCTATGGCAGGAAGAGACGGGACGCTAGTTAAAAAGCAGCAAATGCCTAGTATACCAGGGAGCAGATATTGCCTTCTGACATTGCACAGACAGAACAGATAGTAACGGAAGTTAACGACAGACGTTTGCCTGGAAGTCAACCTAAAATTTTGTCGACAGAGTGGATAAACTAATGAAAAATGATTCTCACTTTTTTCCAAAGTACTTAAAAAGTATTTTGCTCCAAAAAAGTATATAATGGCAGCACTGAATTAGTGCTTAATTAGGTCATAAATTAATAAATAATTGAAATTTCTCAAATCTGTGAGGAATTTTAATGCACAGGCCCAAGCTCTTTCAAACAAACCAAAAAGAATTGAAATTGAATAAGAATTGAGGGAGAAGCATTTCTTGTGAATTGTGGACAGACGACAGATGCATCACAATGGCATAAGGTCATAGAGGTCACAGAAAGGTCAAATGTGAAAATAGTCAAGCTTTAGTCATGATTACCTGTATGTGAAGTTTAATGTGCATTCCAGTTACGTGAAACAAGTTATAGTGCTAAAAGTGGCCATACATTAAAACAACATTGGTTTTGAAAATGTCCTATTTTTGTTGGGTAGAACTGAACCAAAAGTAGGTCAATGTTCAATAACTTCAAAAGGCTCAACTAAGGCCACACAAATTTATTTAATTGTTTTACCGAATCGCCGCCGAAAATTTCCGTCGTGGATTCATTCATTTCAAAGTTAAAAAAAAATTAAAACTGTTTCTTTCTTACTGTGCCAATGCAATAAACAGTCATTACTTTCGTTGTAAGCAAAATTGACACGCTGCGGTCAGTCTGACACAGCTCAACGTGCAGCCAGGTGCCGACATCAGGTGTGAAAAATAGCTGACAAATTAAGGCTGATACTGTGCACGCTATGGTTCTGTTAATGTGTAACACACATTACACTCCAACTCAACCCGAAACACCTGGATTGATCGATAATACATTGCCAAATAATAATTAAAAAATAAATGCAATGGATGACATGATTCTCATTGATATATTCAATGGCAAACAGGCAGTGTCAACTCTGGGCCGGTATCTTAGTTGTTAACCCAGCATTGAAGTTGAAGGCAGCGCACGCACACAGACGCTATCTGTATGTACGTGAATGTTGTCGGCGCGAGACGTCGCGGCAGCGTTGTTCTAATGCTGGGCCACGACCTACATTGGACCGGCATCGGTTTGGCATCTAGTGGTGTCGTGTGCAAATCCCGTCCTACATCCAGATCTGACACACAGCGTCTTGTTGTGCAGTTATCCAGCTGGCTGCGGCGGCTATTCATTCACGTCTTATCTCTCTCAGTTTGTCCAGGGAAGTAGTCAAATAGAAAAAAATGTTTTTTTCTTGACTTTAATAAGACTAATTTTCTGTTAAATGAACCTGACCACAACGAACGAACCTGTATGCAAAATCGGCCGCCGTTTTAGCAAACGAAATGGTTTGATGATATTAAGGACAGGATAGTAAATTTTATTGTTTTTTTCAAGCCAGTTTATAGGGTAGCCTACCAGAAAAACGGGGGGGCGTTTATTAGAGATAATACAGTATGTCAGCGTTCGTAATTGACCCAAACCTGGACCAATCTAAAAAAAATTAAACACCTCTTTATCTGATTTTTTTTTTTTGCCGCCACCCGACAGCCCCAATGCTGAAAAAAATCGGTAAAACAATTAAATAAATTTGTGTGGCCTAAAGGTGTTGTGTGTAAAATGTGAAGATCCCGAAATATGCTGCTTAAGCAAAAAGTTGACAGGACTACCCAACACTGTATCATCATTCAATCTGTTCTGTGACATATGTATTGAATTGAGATCTAACATATTTTAAACTGTCCAGTATCAACCTGGAAGTGACCCAGATAAAAATATTGTCATCTTATTTTATTTTCTTCAAAAGTTGTAGGCAAAAGGAGATGTAAGTCTACTGGATGGAAAGATCCCTCAGTCGCAGCTTTGGTTAGGGCAGAAGCTAATTAAATCCCCAGGCGGTTTTCCTGGATATGCTCCGGAAAAACAGAATGCAGTCTGACTAAGCTGTTTTAGCTTGAGAGATGTAGGTTCCAAAGTAGACCAGAGGTAATAATCCCTGAAAGGCACATCTACTTCGCTGGACATGGGAATAAAGATTAAGTACAAAAAATAAACACATTTAATCTGGTATCCAAAGGGTAACCTTCTTGTATAATATTACATGTATTTACTGAATGCATAAAAATAAAATTGTACATATGGGAAATGATGAGGCTGCTTTTTTAATAATATAATATAAAATGCAACCTTCACATGAAAACCAATATTCAAAGCATAATTCTACATATTGTATTCATCATCAATTTTTTTTATTCTACAGCCATGATCAAAATATTGACTCAACTATTACGTATGATGTTACATTTACCAATAATTATAACATAACATTTCGACCAGATAATCAGCACTAAAATGAAATGGAGATAGTAATTTTCTTTAAAATAAGTGGTAATGTTACATCATTTGTTACTCAATCTTGTTTGAATGTTTCCACTACTTTAAGGCAATTTGACATCACATACTACATCAGATAAATTGGAATAGTGATTTGTGTACCCAACAAAGAGGAGTCTCTTAAAGTTGTAACATAGTTAACTTCTATAATATTGACTTAGCTACTTAACAATTATACAGTTTCATAATGTTTCTAATACACAAACTCTTCACACTTTTACAAGAAATTGATGTCCCTTTTTAAGAGATTTCAATTATATAGGCGATTGTTCATGTTAATTAATTTATTGTTCAGAATAATAATAAACACTGCTGGGTCTCTCATAATCTATGAAAATTTGATTGAAACATATTTATGTTCACCTGCCATGACATTTTGTTACCGGAGAATGAAAATCCAACTGGAGTGCTGAATAATGTGTTTTTGGCTGTGATAAATAATGCTTTTTATTTTTATGTAAATAATACAATGTCTAATTGAAATGTCTATGTCATTGCCTGTAAATCACAGACAAACGTTTAGCCTGTTTTTTCTGAATACAATGAAATTCAGTATGGTACATTATTATCAAATCTAATAGTTTTCATGACAGTTACTCCACAGTTAAAAATCGATAATAATTCCAACAGTATCTGTTTTTCACATATAATATTGTAATGGTAAGGAAGGTACGTACCATTGGTCATATCAACATATGTGAAACTGTTCAACATCCTTATTTGGATATATAATTAAAGAATCATGCAATAACATATCCGGGTAAAAATACCACATATCTAGCACTAATATTAACACAAACATGACAATGATTCAACTTCATGATGAGCAAGACTCATCAACTGGGAAGAAAAAGGGGCTGGTTGTGTAGATGAGCTTCCTGGGTTTCACGTACCCAGCGGATTCTGTTCAACATTTTTGAGAGAGAAGGTTCACCCAAGGAGCCTGTGGAGTACCACACTGGGCTGTCTGGTACACATGATCTCTCAGGTATGAGGTAAAATACATCGTTGCGATTTTTTATACTTTCTGGGCTGAAAAATATAATTAAATACAATGAAATGTCGATAATACAAATACAACACAATGATCATATTCATAAAATTATGGCTCTACTTTTCAAATTATTAATAAATGGCTTATTTTATGACATATAAAAATATTATTACAATCATAGTACAGCCTGAACATTCAAATTTTCTAATGTCACAAAAAAACAAATTAGAAAACATTATACATGTATTAGCATATAATTATAATATATATATTATATAATTATAATATATGCCGTACTTATTCTGATAAACGCCCAGAATATTCCCGAGATTACAGAGGAGATGAGCACTTATTAAGAGTAGTTTTTCAATGATCATATAGTGTACATGATCGTGGGTTTTATTTTCAAATTATATAAATATATATACAATAGACTCTCGCCTTCCAGTCAGATCACCAATGCGGTCGGATCGTCATTACGGTCGATTTTTTCAGGCCCGAATTCGTTCTCAGTCAAAGCCATATCAAAGGCGATCACCAATGCGGTCAGACCACCATTGCGGACTACGGTCACATATTTGTGGCAAAATGGCAAGTTCACTCTCGTCATTGCGGTCAAATGAGTATTTTTATTATATCGTTATGACCATTTTGCGAGGGGATTTTTATGTTGAAAAACTGTCGCCAGTTTTCCACACATGTACAATGCGTACATTACAAACATGGCGAATAACTTTATTATCATTTAGTGACGATAACATCAAATCACGCATTGCTATATGGAAAATAAAATGAAATGTTCTACATTGAAATATACGATTGATCCGTTAGTTATATAGAAGTTATATATAGAAGATTAATTGTTTGTTGATAAAGCGTCTCGCTACTTCTGGTCATACACTGTTTGCGTATCTTCAATAAGCATAATTAAACATGTTAACTAACGCAAGCACAATACAATTAAAAAAATTATTTATGACAAGGTGGCATTAAGCAGCAGCTATATAGTCATTATTTTGAAAACTATTTGTTATTTAAAAGAAATATCTGCGTTAGTTATATAGAAGTTTAAGGGTTAATTGTTTGTTGATAAAGTGCCCCGCTACATCTGGCCATGCACTGTCTGCGTGCTGCAGTAACTATTTTATTTCAAGCGTTAATTATCTGGTATCGTCAATAAGGATGATTAAACATGTTAGATAATAAAAGCACAACACAATTTCATAAATAAATTTATGACAAGGTGTTATTAACCGACAATAATGCAATAGTTAATATTTTTAAAATTATCTGTTATTTTAAAAAACTGAGTGCGTTAGGTGTATAGCAGATTATTTCTTGATAAAGCGTCTCGCTACAGCAAATAGTGTTCATGTTGTGCTGAGGTAATGATGGACTATCATTGCAGACAGTTGGCCAACATTAAAACAGCGTTGGTTCAAACGCCCGTGATAATAATAATTAAAGGCGTGGGAATGTCGTAATCACACAACTCAAAACTGTTCATTTAAGATAGTGTCTATATAGATTTTACAATTCAACAATTTTTTTGTAATTATCATTACATGTTAAGTTTTAGTACAAATAATAGGCGTAGATTATTTTATATCGGGACGCATAGGGTTAACCCTTTCAAGCCTGAATTTATCATTGTCATCTTCATCCACTACAAGCCGCGAAATTCTCGACTTGTGGTGGATGAAGATGATTTGAAGTGGGCGAAAAAGTAAAGAAAATTGCAATGTATTGGTGAACCAGTTTTATGGAAATTTTCGTTCCAAAACCCTCAGTTGTGGAAAAATTAGGTCTGTTTTCAGGAATTAAAAATGATGCTTTACAGCCTTATGTGGGCTTAAAGGGTTAATGATCCGCTAAGTCTACATTCGCGCCTGCCGCGAACCGTCGGCAGTGAGGGGACACATATTAACACCTAACTCTAGTACAAACACTTTAAACAATGCGAATAAGTAGACAATGGTAGGCTGTTAGTTTCTTATCGGAACACTTCTTTGAACTTGCATTCCCAGTTACCTTACATGGTTAGCTCCATGACATGGAGTAAATTTTAACTCCGCGAACATGGCATCTCAACTCAGTTGTTACTCCATCACGGTGACCAATAAACATTGGGAAGCCATGAACAGGGTTCACAGGCCGATAAAAGAATACGCTTTTGAAAGTGAGAAATCATTCAATCATTAATTTTTATGCTGCACATAACCATAATCATGTCTGCGCGTAAGCGTGTATAACTTACCCTAAGGGATAAAGTGAGACTTATCAAAGCTAGTGCCGGCAAATCTCGTCGTCAACAAGTGACAGTATGTCAGTGAATAAAAAATACTCATTTCATGAGACTATGGCAGCGGTTTCTTTACAGCAAACCGTGGCCTAGACGGCATTCTACATTCTATGTTCAATATTGAGGATAAATTACAAGACTCATGTGAAAATAGAATCCACCGGTCAACAAATCTCCATCAATTCATTTTTCAAACTGCAGTAAGCTGTTTTGTGACATTCATTTAAAAATAATGTTTTTATTAAATTTTTTATTTATTTAATTGTGCATAATTATATAATCACTTTCAACTCTGTACTAAATAAAACTCAATAAACTCAATAAATTTACTATTGTAATTATTCATTTCATTATTTGGAGCATATAGACATAATTGATTTGATATCAAATAGCAGGACGCCACGTAGTATTTATTGCCTGATCACTAATGCGGTCGGACCGCCATTACGGTCAAAACATTCTGGCCCGTACTTTACCGCATTGGCGGGAGTCTACTGTATTACTTATTCTAATAAACACCAGAGGCGTTAATTAGAATACACCAGAGGCGTTAATTAGAATACCCCCGAGATTACGGGGGGATAGGCGCCTATCAGAGTATTTTTTAATGATCATATAGTGTGCATGATCGTGGGTTTTATTTTCATCAGAGAGGTAGGTGTTTATTTGAAAATGTTTATTAGAATAAATACAGTATATATAGATAATTTTGAGTGAATTAAAAGCAACAGTAGACATGATAATTATTTACTGTCTATGTGTGGTGTCAAATGTAGCCTATGTGACAGCTTAAAAACATTCATAAAATTTAGTAATTACATGATTATCAAGCTGTGATCTTACCATTTCGACAGATAAAACTCATAGAGTTTTACAGGACATCTCAGTGGATTGTCCAGATTTTCTGCTTGTTCATAGACTGGTGCTTCCTCTTTTTTCCTCTTCGGTGTGTTTTCAGCTGGGAATATAAAATTATAACCAGTTAGAGATCATTTCCCGCTATAATTGCTTACGTTACTCATAATTTAATATGGTACATTTTGTTTACCTGCTGTCGGTGCATAGTAGCGAAGATAAACACTTCTACCAGTGCCTTGCCGTCCAGGTAATTGAGTTTTCTTCCAATGCTTCATGATATGCGAGAAAGAGAGGTTCAAATGATCTTCTGTAGTTTTCAGCATAAAAAACTTAGTGTTGAAGTAAACTAGTGTGTTCAGTAATACATGAGGTGAATGAGCACCCAGCTGTTTGGCTTCCCACAGATGTTCTTCTTCTATACGGCACACAATGAGACCTAACCATCAACATAACATTAAAATCACAATAAATAATATATATAAATATAGGAGATAAGGGTAATATGTAATGTTTCTGTAGACGCTAAATAAAAATGACAGTGTAGTTAATGGTGTTATTATTGTTATCATCAAAATACGCCAATCCACAAATTGTTATTTGACAGCAATCTTGGAAAATGGCTGACAAATTGCTCAACCCACTTGAGGTTGTGTCTCGCTACTGCGACCCACAGCTTCAAGTGGGTGAAAATTACTCATATTTGTTTAATTTGAGACATATCCTTTGCAAATCCTGATGTTTAAACACACATTTTGTTCCCAAGATCAGTGATTTAATCGGCAAATAAAACAAATTAAAAACGACAATAGTCGTGATCAGCAGCATAAGGGTTAATGGGTAGAAGGGTGTTAAGAGACGCATGTAAATATAAACAATATAAACGAAATTTTCTGATAATAAGAGAGTATGTGCAATAACAAAAGACTGTGGCGGCGAAAACAAAGCGAACGATATAAATCTTAAATATGCCATTATATCGAAAAGTAGTGTCTGAAAAGTAATGAAAACAGCATTTAAATGTACAAACTATTTTACAAGACCATCCAACTAAAAATTAGAATATCGTTTAAATTGTTGATACTTCCCTTTTTTCAAAGTATTAGCTCTGTCCTAAGCTTCATTCATATACAATTCGAAATGGAGCCTACCGGTGTAGTCGCAGAGCCACCACTACAGTACAATTATGTTGCCCTCTAATACTGTCCAGTAGTATATTAAAAAAAATGTTTCTAAAGACAAATTGAAGAAAAGGTGAAAATTGTTTAGAAATTTTTCATATTATCCATACACTATTTTTGTGAATAAAGCAGAATATTTATTACCTTGTGCATTTAAACGCACTTCGTAGTTTTCCAGAACCTCGTTCAATGTATCTGTGAATCGTTCAAAGTAAATGTCTGTAAAGATGTTGTCAATTCTTGCCTTTTCAAATATATATGCTTGTATACCTGTAAACATCATTTAATTTCTGTAATGAGCAAGTGTTTCATGGATATGGGAATATTATACAACAAAAGCTTTATCTCATATCAGGCTGAAAACCCCCTCCAGAACCATCCATAAATTGATGGAAGTACCAACATTAGACATTCTGACTCCAGCAGATCCTCAAACTCGCTCCAACCACAAACTGAAATACAAGACCATTAATGCAAGCACATCAGCATACAAGATCTCCTTCTTTGTGAAGACCATACCTTTGTGGAATCAGCTACCCTCTGAGATAGCAGAATGATGCATCATCAAAGCCTTCAAAAAACAATTAAAATATTTTAGTGACCAATCATTTATCCCCCTTTACTTTTCATCAGCGTGATACACCCTAAAGGAGTTTTCATGATTATCCTACAGATACAGATCATTGCGTCAAAGAATATATATACTGTAGGTCCGTTAATATTTGCATGTTTAAATTTTCGCAATTTTTTTATTTTGGGACTTTTCACGAAGTACAGAAATCTCGAATTTTCATTTTTCTTCAGTAGTGCTATTATAAAACTAATTTTCAAGAGATTCCTATATTTGCAAATTTATCATCCTCGCAAAAAGTAAAACCTCGTGAATATTACCAGATGTACAGTATATATATATCGATATACTTATAATATAGTAAGATTCCTCCAAAGTTGGAAAATATAGACATAGCCACCCTTAATCCTAGCAAACATGACATTTACATATATAGTAAGATGCCTCAAAAGTTTTATAAATAGACATAGCAACCATTCATTCTAGCGAACACAACACATGGAGCTGACTTAATTCTGCAGCACTTGCCCAGCATTAATCCAACATTGGTTCAACGTATGTTTGCTGGGTGTGTGTACTTGAGAATAACATAAGGAAATAACCAACCTAAACACAAGTAGTAAATGCTGTCAGGTGCATATTCTTCACCATTTGGCTTTCTGACTTCTTTGACAAACAGGCATAAAGCAAAGTTTAGTTCATCGGCAGTACACTGAAGAATCTCCATCTTAAAAGGTTTAACCTTTCCACGATTTGTAGTAGAAGCCCGTGCAATCTCAGCGTTCTTATTAGTCACCCAATGTTTCCAAGCATTAACACCATATGTATATTTTAACATAGAATTTTCATCAGGAGCCGGAGTTTCAGCAGGTGGGTCTTCGGAAGTGTCTTCCAGTTTAATTTTCTTCGGACGACCTCTTCCACCAGTGGATCCACCACGTCGTTTACCTCGTCCTCGTCTAGGTGATGGGGTTACAGATGACTGTAGTGTAGGAGGATCTGTATATTCACTCTCTGTTATACCTGATCACAAATAAAATATAATTCAAGTCGGCGAAATAGAACAACATAATTTTCATGGTAGTTCACTCATAGCGGGCCATCACAAATGTTTTTAATGCCCTAATATATAAATATATAGGATTATGTATCAGTGAGGCAGTGGTGTATAATATTGCCAGTCTCTAGTACAGTAAACCGGCTTTAAAACTTTTGGGAGTTAAAACAAGAGGCCAGCCGGCCACCATAGGAAAAATATTACATAACCAGTCTGTGATATGAGCACTTTGAAAAATATCATTTATAACCTCATTATCTACAACAAATGTTTTTACAATAAGTTACTGTCTTGAAATACTAGAGTACCGGTACTAGAAATCAAGCATAGTGGGCATGCATCCAGTTTTGAAAAAAAAATTTAATGAAAATTAAACAAGGCCCGTCGGCGACGAAAAAAGGCCTCAGCCTCTAATCATCGTTTAAAAGTGAAAATCATTTGAAACAAGAGCACATTGACAATAGCCCGCCGCGATTATTAAAATTGTCGGTCGGCCATTTTGAATTTGATCAAGTTTAATTTTTTATGGTATATCTCTACCTGAAACTGCACATTTTGTTCTATAGTAATGGTCTAACTATCTGGTCGGGTTTTCCAGATATTACGCATATTAAAAAAATAATGGCTGATAATCTGCCATTTTCGGCGCCATGACCTAGTTTCTGTCCGAATCTTTTCCAATTTCGAACTCATTTGAGCTATTAGTGAAATGAATATCTGGTATAAATTTTGGAGCGAAACATAAAAAATTGTTGAGTGAATCACGTTAACGAGAAAATTTGACGATCTGAAGTGGCTGCAGGTCGGCCATTTTGAATTTTTTCATGTTGAAATTTTTCATGGTATATCCCTACCTGGAACTGCACATGTTGTTCTATAGTAATGGTCTAGCTATCTGGTCCGGTTTTCCAGATATTACGCATTTAAAAAAATAATGGCTGATAATCTGCCATTCTGGCCGCCATGACCTAGTTTCTGTCCGAATCTTGCCCAATTTCGAACTCATCCGAGCTATTAGTGAAATGGATATCTGGTATGAATTTTGGAGCGAAACATAAAAAAATGTTGAGTGGATCACGTTAACGAGAAAATTTGACGATCGGAAGTGGCCGCAGGTCGGCCATTTTTAATTTTATCATGTTGAAATTTTTCATGGTATATCCCTACCTGGAACTGCACATTTTGTTCTATAGTAATGGTCTAGCTATCTGGTCCGGTTTTCCAGATATTACGCATATTAAAAAAATAATGGCCGATAATCTGCCATTTTCGGCGCCATGACCTAGTTTCTGTCCGAATCTTGTCCAATTTCGAACTCATTTGAGCTATTAGTGAAATGGATATCTGGTATAAATTTTGGAGCGAAACATAAAAAATTGTTGAGTGAATCACGTTAACGAGAAAATTTGACGATCTGAATTGGCTGCAGGTCGGCCATTTTGAATTTTTTCATGTTGAAATTTTTCATGGTATATCCCTACCTGGAACTGCACATGTTGCTCTATAGTAATGGTCTAGCTATCTGGTCCGGTTTTCCAGATATTACGCATTTAAAAAAATAATGGCTGATAAACGGCCATTCTGGCCGTCATGACCTAGCTTCTGTCCGAATCTTGCCCAATTTCGAACTCATCCGAGCTATTAGTGAAATGGATATCTGGTATGAATTTTGGAGCGAAACATCAAAAATTGTTGAGTGAATCGCGTTAACATGAAAAATTGTCGATCGGAGAAAAGTCAAAGTCATAGGGGTCACAGAAAAGTCAAATGTGAAATTGGTCAAGCTTCAGTCATGATTAACCTGTATGTGAAGTTTAATGTGCATTCCAGCTATATGAAACAAGTTCTAACAAGACTACATAAGTCCAGGAGCTCCCGCGACGAATTAGAATTTGATTTAAGCAATTTTGTGTAGGGTTTTTAATGTAGTCTTAGGCTAGGTCAAAAATCAAGACGCAAGACAACTAGGTCTAAGAAGCTCAGTCTAAGAGTAAGATAAGAACTAGACAGTCTGTCAGAGATTGCAAACCTCCATTGAAATTAATGATCCTAATCAGTATCCCAGTAATGGTCTACCTATCTGGCACGGTTTACCCGATATCAGGCCAATCGAGGTAACTAATAGCTGATTTACGGTCATTTTGAATTCGATATAAACTAGTTAAAAACTTTGGGTGCATCCTCCCCCGAAACCTCAAATTTTGTTTTATAGTAATGGACTAACATCTAACACAGTTTGCAAAATATTGGGCATGTGAAAGTAAATAATGGCCGATAGGGGGCCATTTTGAATTTGATCGAGTCAGAATTTTTCAAGATGCATCCTCAGCTGAAATCTCACATTTCATTCTATAGTAATGGTCTAGCCATCTAGCACGGTTTACCAAATATCGGCCATGTGAAAGTGAATAATGGCCTAAAGGCGGCCATTTTGAATTTGATCAAGTCCAAATTTTCCAAGATGCATCCTCAGCTGAAATCTCACATTTCATTCTATAGTAATGGTCTAGCCATCTAGCACGGTTTACCAAATATCTCCCATGTGAAAGTGAATAATGGCCGATAGGAGGCCATTTTGAATTTGATCAAGTCAAAATTTTTCAAGATGCATCCTCTCCTGAAATCTCACAATTTGTTTTATAGTAATGGTCTAGCCATCTAGTACGGTTACCAAATAACAGCTATGTGAAAGTGAATAATGGCCGATAGGCGGCCATTTTGAATTTGATTGAGTCAATTTTTTTCAAGATGCATCCTCTCTTGTAATCTCACATTTTGTTTTATAGTAATGGTCCAGCTATCTAACACGGTTTACCAAATATCAGCAATGTGAAAGTAAATAGTGGCCGATAGGCGGCCATTTTGAATTCGATAGAGTCTAAAGTTTTTAAAAGGCATCCTCTCCCGAAACGTCACATTTTGTTTTATAGTAATGGTCTAGCTATCTAGCACGGTTTACCTGATATCAGGCCTATCGAGGTAAATAATGCTGATTGTCGGCCATTTTGAATTCGTAAGTTAAAAATTTTCAGGGTGCATCCTCCCCAGAAAACTCGCACTTTGTTTTATAGTAATCAGGTAATGGTCTAGCCATCTAGCACGGTTTACCAAATATCAGCCATGTGAAAATGAATAATGGCTGAAAAGGCGGCCATTTTAAATTTGATCAAGTCAAATTTTTTCAAGATGCATCCTCATCTGAAATCTCACATTTTGTTTTACAGCAATGGTCTAGCCATCTAGCACGGTTGACCAAATAACGGCCATGTGAAAGTGAATAATGGCCAATAAGCGGCCATTTTGAATTTTATCGAGTCGAATTTTTTCAAGATGCATCCTGTCCTGAAACCTCACAATTTGTTTTATAGTAATGGTGTAGCTATCTTGAGCGGTTTTCATGATATTCCGCAAAATCTTTCAGTCGGATTTACCGATGTTATAAATTAGGTCAAAGTGCTGGGTCAACTTCAAGGTCAAAAAACCTGAAAAGGCACAACTAGGGACCTTAGAGAACATGTATGTGCAATATGACTGACATCGGCCCAGTACTTTTCGAGATCTGCTCCGGAAACGAAGTGCGCGTCAAAACGTCCAAACAGGTCATAGTTCTGAACCAGAAGTAGGTCAAAGTTCAAATACCCCAAAAGGCACAACTAGACCCCCTAGGGGTGTTGTGTGTAAAATTTGAAGACAATCAGACAAGTACTTTCAGAGATATGCTCCGGAAACGAATTGTTTACGGACGGCCCAACGCCGTAACATCATCATTTTCTCCTCTGCAACCTTGCGTATTGAATTCAGATTAAAAATATTTTAACCTGTCCATTAGCCACCTGGAAGTAACCCACATACCAAAAATTGTTATTCTAGCTTATTTTCTTACAAAGTTATAGGCAAAAGAAGAGGCCAAAAAAAAACGGAGGTAGAATCCATAGCTCCCTTCGTCTCACCTACGGTGACGGCGTGAGCTAAAAAGTGGCAGACAGACGGACGGACGGACGGACACGCCTGGTGACGACAAAAGGCATCCGCCAAAATTTTGGCCGAGGTCTAAAAAGCCATCTCTAAAGACAAAACAATGCATGATGGTGCAACCAATGTGTAAGATCATAAGGTGTGCTATGATCAGGGCGCCTAATTTCAAGGTAATTCAGCAGCTGGTTGGTGTATCTCAGTAAACCGAGGCACCAAATAATACATTACATTGCAATTGTTGGTCAAAATCATTGAGTGATATTTTACATATTTTCACACTTTAAAATTACTCAAATTTGACAAAGAAACAAAATCAGATCCGAAATAATCACATCCCATTATTGTTCTTTTTAAATAGAAACAAATTCAGGCAGCTCTACCTGGTGTTGATGACAAAGAATTATCCATGGCCACTACATTTTCATCTGGCATTTCTGATGCCATTCTAAGAGCCATTTGTAGCATGTCTTCTCCAAACTCTTGTGGTGGTTCATCTTGATTTTCTGGAATTTGATCTGGAATTTCATTCGCAATTCCACCTGAAATTTCATTAAATTAACACATAAATACTCATAATTGAAGTACATACACAGATTACACTGGAAATAAAAGTAATAAATACATAAATGCACATAAAAATAATGTTGAGATAAAATATAACCAGAGTGTCAATGACACAAAAGCTCATCCTTAATTAGCGCAAGTTGATTACGAATTAAAATTTCTGAATATCCGTGAGGCAGTTCTATGGACAGGGATGAGCTCTTTCGAATAAACCAAACAAAATTTAAATCCGATAAGAATTTAGGGAGAAGCATTTCTTGCGAATTGTGGACAGAGTGCCCTAATTGGGTCTTAATTAGGTCATAAGTTATTTAATAATTAAAATTTCTGAAATCCATGAGGAATTTAATGCACATGCCCGAACTCTTTCAAACAAACCAAACAGAAATGAAATTGGATAAGAATTAAGGGGGGAGAAGCATTTCTTGTGAATTGTGGACAGAGTGCCCTAATTAGGTCTTAATTAGGTCATAAGATAATTAATAATTAAAATTTCTGAAATCCGTGAGGAAGTTTAATGCACAGGCCCGAGCTCTTTCAAACAAACCAAACAGAATTAAAATCGGATAAGAATTGAGGGAGAAGAAGCATTTATTGTGAATTGTGGACAGAGTGCCCTAATTGTTTCTCAATTAGGTCATAAGTTAATTAATAATTAAAATTTCTGAAATACATGAGAAAGTTTAATGCACAGGCCCGAGCTCTTTCAAACAAACCAAACAGAATTGAAATCGAATAAGAATTAAGGGAGGAGAAGCATTTCTTGTGAATGGTGGACAGAGTGCCCTAATTGGGTCTTAATTAGGTCATAAGTTAATTATTAATTAAAATTTCTGAAATCTGTAAGGATGCTTAATGCACAGGCCCAAGCATCGGATAAGAATTGAGGGAGAAAAAACATTTCTTGTGAATTGTGGACCGATGACAGACAACAGACGCAACACTATGGCATAAGCTCATCATGAGCTAAAAATTGATATCTATAGGTGAGGTTTTGTTTATTTATTGGTGTTTGTCTAATTTACGGTACCCTTATTACCTCTGCCAAACGAGGTTAATGTTTTTGGTCGTGTGGGCTTACATCTGTTCGTTTGTCTGTCTGTACACAGGATTAGTTAAAAAGTAAATAACAAATATGAATGAAACATTTACCTTGTGTCTCAGGCCAATTTAATTTTGGGGGATGATCCGGGTTACGATCCGAATCTGTCGGCTTATAGAATCTGACTGACTGTCTAGTATGTTTTTCAATGGTAAAAAAATTTGATAGATTTTATACATAGAATAAAAGTTTTTCACCTGCTGCTTCACCATCATCATCACTAGTGCCCTAATTGTTTCTCAATCAGGTCATAAGTTAATTAATAATTAAAATTTCTGAAATACGTGAAGAAGTTTAATGCACAGGCCTGAGCTCTTTCAAACAAACCAAACAGAATTGAAATCGAATAAGAATTAAGGGAGGAGAAGCATTTCTTGTGAATGGTGGATAGAGTGCCCTAATTGGGTCTTAATTAGGTCATAAGTTAATTAATAATTAAAATTTCTGAAATCTGTGAGGATGCTTAATGCACAGGCCTGAGCTCTTTCAAACAAACCAAACAAAATTGAAATCGGATAAGAATTGAGGGAGAAAAAACATTTCTTGTGAATTGTGAACAGACGCAACACTATGGCATAAGCTCATCATGAGCTAAAAATTGATATCTATAGGTGAGGTTTTGTTTATTTATTGGTGTTTGTCTAATATACTGTACCCTTATAACCTCTGCCAAAGGAGGTTAATGTTTTTGGTCGTATGGGCTTACATCTGTTCGTTTGTCTGTCCATACACAGGATTAGTTAAAAAGTAAATAACAAATATGAGTGAAACATATACCTTGTGTCTCGGGCCAATTTAATTTTGGGGGATGATCCGGGATTACGATCCGGATCTGTCGGCTTACAGAATCTGACTGACTGTCTAGTACGTTTTTCAATGTTAAAAAAATTTGATAACATTTGATATACATAGAAAAGTTTTTCACCTGCTGCTTCACCATCATCATCACTAGTGTCAGAGTCTGATTCATCGTCAGCTTTGGCAACAGCTTCAGCCATTCTCAGCAATTCAGCTTCAAAAGGATCTGCTGGAATACGCTCCTGGATTTCCTGTTCAAATAAAATAACTGGCTGTGTGAATACCAATTCAACAAGTAATCAGAATTAAATCATTATTAAAAGATGAGCCGACTTACATGTAGCATGTGGTCTATAGCGAGTGGCTATAAAGTGTCAGATTGTTTAACACTCCGGGAAGGGGCAGGTGATAGGCTTGCCTTGATCACCTGCAGTGCATTCGTTGTGTGGTCGACGGTGACATGGCCCAATATGTCCAATGAAATATACTGCGGTCACTGTTATTATAAATCAACTGAATGTGTTTGTCAGTAGCTATAACCTAGATTCAAATTTGCAAAATGAATTATCCACAACAAATATTCTTCGCATCTAGGATTCCAACGTTACTTTTTACATTTGATCCCATATCACGCGGTCACAGAATAGTTGGTATTTTAGGCAGTATAGTCGTGCAGTATAGTTGTGCCACACAGCACTACTTTGCGCACATTATTAGCTAGAAGGTATTTTTCTTTCATAAAATAGGGTCCATAATTGGACCAAGTTATAATACTTATGGTTGTGTACAGAATCACGTTATAAAGGGATTCTACTGCAGGCCTTTCGGGTATAAACAGGTTGCGTTGCACATAAAATGTATGCCTATAGTATTTTCTCACCTTGACATGCTTGAGAATACTCTCTGTGTTCTTCTTGGTAGTTGGAATAAAGCATGGGAAAGGGATAGGAACAGGTATAGGCATAGGATGTGGCACAGGTGTGGTATACATCCTCATCGGTACTGGTACATAAATCGGTACAGGAACTGGTATAAGCACTGGTTTTCCCATATTTTCATCTAAAACACAATCATAGATCTAAGTAACTTAGCCATTCTTTGTGGGGATGAAGTAGGCTACTCTATAAACTTGTTTCATAATATTGCTTTGTTTATTACATATAGTATATTATATCAGCTCAATTGGGTAAGCTTAAGATGACGGAAGACATCAGACTTTTTATCCTAAATCTCTGTGGTTCTTAAAATAAGAACCGAAACCATTCTCGGTCAGAGATACTGCAAGATGTTAAATGAAGAATAGGAAATACTGGGTATGTATTAGATGTTCTAGTGAATCAATGTAAGTAACACAATTAAATTTTTTAAATATGATAAAATTGTGGTTTTAAGCACCTGTCTGTGTTTCCTTGGTCTGTGTGTGAGGACGACATGAAGTAGCCTTTGTCTGAGTGTAAGGCCTACAAAGCACAGACTTGTTCTTAACTGGTTTCGGAGCTGGAGGCTGAATTATTATCTGTTGCGTCACTTTTGTTTGTACACCTGTAGTGCCCTACAGAACAAAAACAGATCCCTTCACCATACAATGGTTGTTTCTCATTTAAACTAGATGTAACTAAACACATTAAAAACATTCATAGATGAAAATAGCTCCCAAAACATATTTTAACAAGACTACATAAGTCCAGGAGCTCCCACTCCGAATTAGAATTTGATTTAAGCAATTTTGTGTAGGGTTATCAATGTAGTCCTAGGCTCGGTCAAAAATCAAGACGCAAGACAACTAGGTCTAAGAAGCTCAGTCTAAGAGTAAGATAAGAACTAGACAGTCTGTCAGAGATTGCAAACCTCCATTGAAATTAATGATCCTAATCAGTATCTCAGTAATGGTCTACCTATCTGGCACGGTTTACCCGATATCAGGCCAATCGAGGTAACTAATAGCTGATTTACGGTCACTTTGAATTCGCTATAAACTAGTTAAAAAATTTAAGGGTGCTTCATCCCCTGAAACCTTAAATTTTGTTTTATAGTAATGGACTAACATCTAACACAGTTTGCAAAATATTGGGCATGTGAAAGTAGGCCTAGATAATGGCCGATAGGGGGCCATTTTGAATTTGATCAAGTCAGAATTTTTCAAGATGCATCCTGAGCTGAAATCTCACATTTCATTCTGTAGTAATCGTCTAGCCATCTAGCACGGTTTACCAAATATCGGCCATGTGAAAGTGAATAATGGCCGATAGGAGACCATTTTGAATTTGATCAAGTCGAAATTTTTCATGATGCATCCTCTCCTGAAATCTCACATTTTGTTTTATAGTAATGGTCTAGCCATCTAGTACGGTTATGAAATAACGGCTATGTGAAAGTGAATAATGGCCGATATGAGGCCATTTTGAATTTGATGGAGTCAATTTTTTTTAAGATGCATCCTCTCCTGAAATCTCACATTTTGTTTTATAGTAATGGTCCAGCTATCTAACACGGTTTACCAAATATCAGCAATGTGAAAGTAAATAGTGGCCGATAGGCGGCCATTTTGAATTCGATTGAGTCGAAAGTTTTTAAAAGGCATCCTCTCCCGAAACCTCACATTTTGTTTTATAGTGATGGTCTAGCTATCTAACACGGTTTACCAAATATCAGCAATGTGAAAGTAAATAGTGGCCGATAGGCGGCCATTTTGAATTCGATTGAGTCGAAAGCTTTTTAAAGGCATCCTCTCTCTAAACGTCACATTTTGTTTTATAGTAATGGTCTAGCTATCTAGCACGGTTTACCTGATATCAGGCCTGTCGAGGTAAATAATGCTCATTGTCGGCCATTTTAAATTTGTAAGTTAAAAATTTCAGGGTGCATCTTCCCCCGAAAACTCACACTTTGTTTTATAGTAATGGTCTAGCAGTCTAGCACTGTTTACCAAATATCGGCCATGTGAAAATGAATAATGGCCGAAAAGGAGGCCATTTTGAACTTGATCAAGTCGAATTTTTTCAAGATGCATCCTCATCTGAAATCTCACATTTCGTTTTATAGTAATGGTCTAGCCATCTAGCACGGTTTACCAAATATCGGCCATGTGAAAATGAATAATGGCCAAAAAGGCGGCCATTTTGAACTTGATCAAGTCAAATTTTTTCAAGATGCATCCTCATCTGAAATCTCACATTTCGTTTTATAGTAATGGTCTAGCCATCTAGCACGGTTTACCAAATATCGGCCATGTGAAAGTGAATAATGGCCGATAAGCGGCCATTTTGAATTTTATTGGGTCGAATTTTTTCAAGATGCATCCTCTCCTGAAATCACACATTTTGTTTTATAGTAATGGTCTAGCCATCTAGCACCGTTTGCCAAATAACGGCCATGTGAAAGTGAATAATGGCCAATTGGCGGCCATTTTGAACTTGGTCAAGTTGAATTTTTTCAAAATGCATCCTCCCCTGAAACCTGACAATTTGTTTTATAGTAATGGTGTAGCTATCTTGAGCTGTTTTCATGACATTCAGCAATATCAGGCCTGTCGAGGTGAATAATGGCCGATACGCGGCCAGCTTGAATTTTATCAACTTGAAATTTTTCAAGATGCATCCTCTCCTGAAACCTGACAATTTGTTTGATAGTAATGGTGTAGCTATCTTGAGCGGTTTTCATGATATTCCGCAATATCAGGCCTGTCGAGGTGAATAATGGCCGATAGGCAGCCATTTTTTATTTTATCGACTTGAAATCTGCTCCGGAAACGAAGTGTGGGTCAAAACGTCTAAATAGGTCATAGTTCTGAACCAAAGTAGGTCAAAGTTCATATACCCCAAAAGGCACAACTAGACCCCCTAGGGGTGTTGTGTGTAAAATTTGAAGACAATCGGACAAGTACTTTCAGAGATATGCTCCTGAAACGAATTGTTTACGGTCGGCCCAACGCCGTAACATCATCATTTTCTCCTCTGCGACCTTGCGTATTGAATTCAGATTAAAAATATTTTTACCTGTCCATTAGCCACCTGGAAGTAACCCACATACCAAAAATTGTTATCCTAGCTTATTTTCTTACAAAGTTATAGGCAAAAGAAGAGGTAAAAAAAAACGGAGGCGGAATCCATAGCTCCCTCCATCTTACCTAGGGTGACGGCGAGAGCTAATAAGAGGCCAAAGGCCACCATAATCCCCCGCTCACCTCTTGTGATAGAAACACACAATTGCACATCTGGGCCTACACCCTCTGGGTGATGCGAGTGTGAAATATAAAAGGAATCCCAAGAGATTTTTAGAGATATGCTCTGTAAATGGTAGTGTACTGCTAGGTCCTAAAAGTTCTATTGGCCCGAAAATCTAATATCATAAGCCCCAAATGGCACATACTGCAACTGTAGGTGATGCCATGCCCCACAAGGGAGGGGACAAGATGCATCAAAATAAAGCCCCTGGCAGCTCAAGCCTTGTGGTCTGTAATGTGAATTTTGGTCTATTTGTATGCTACATCCCTACCCAGCAAACATGAGGCATTGACCCAATGTCGTTCTGATGTTGGCCAGCCGTTTTCGACGTCGGCCCAACATTAAAACAACATTGGGTCAATGCCTTGTGTTAGCTGGGTACACGATGCGGGAAGTACTGTGTGTGTGCAATACAAAACCAAGGGGTTTCAGATATCTGCTCTGAAAAAATATATCCTTAGTCTGCAAGCTATTTTGCCTGAGAGATGTAGGTCGAAGGCCATAATTTCAAAAGAGCACATGAATAAAATAGTTTGGGTCAGATTTGGTCAAGAGATTCTTCAACCATTTGGTAATTTTGGATCAGAAAAGACAAAATTTTAAGCTCTGGAAATGAGATTGTTAGTGTCTAAGCTTTTTTGGTTCATAAATGTAGGTCCTTACCTCAAAAGGCATCTCTACATCCTTAAGTGATGCGTGAGTGCAATATGAAAGAAATCCCCTCATGGGTTTCAGAGATCTGCTCTGGAAATGAAACGCGGCCAGAAGGATGGATGCCGGGACATCCGAGGCAACGCCAATACCCCCGCCCCAACTTCATAGGGCGGGGGATGAAAATTGAAGGAGATATATGGAGCTATGAAAATTAATTTTATAAAACAAATATATCAAAAATGATTTGCAAAATTGTTTGCACATAACTCAAAATATACAAACCTTCAAATATGACACTAGGAATAGCTTAGTGATACTCGAAAAATGCAACTTAATACTTTGGGGGGAAAAAAACTTCAAATTACACCTTTAAATTAGAAGAATAAAATTTTGAAAAAAGTTTCAAAGTATCAGCTGCATTCCCAAATAAAGATATGTTGTGAATGTATGCAGGTGGATTTTTTAATACGGCAGTGAAGTATTTTAATAGCTTTAAATATAGCTGTTGACACCTGCCTAATGATAGAACAGTTCTTGATGTCAGATGGTTGTTAGGTTAATAATCACTGACAGTCACTTAGGTAGAGTACGACACTAGAACCAATAGACATATCAAATTTATTCGAAAAAATGCCCATATTTCCAATAAAAGCCCATAAAATAAATGAACGTGGTACACTATATAGACATTAAAAAATATACTGAGCCCCCCCCCCCCTTCCCTCCCGTAGCCTCAGGAGTATTCTAATTACCACCCGGGTGTTTATTATAATAAATACAGTATATTATAAAGAGATTAAGATGAAACAATAAAAAGTATACTTCAATATTGTTTTACATATATGTATATATCCAAGTGTCATATCACCAACCTTGGGTACTGTCTGAGTAACATTTATGGTTTGTGTTCCTCTTGGTGATGGCGTGGTTTGTGTTCCTCTTGGTGATGGCGTTATTGCCTTATTAGAAACTACAAGAGAAATGAAAAAATAAGTTACAGAAAAGTAGGCCTATAATAAATCTAAAAGATGTATACATAGATATAATAATACATATCTAGCCCTTTTAAAATTGTATTTCACAAAACAATATATATATTATTATAGGAACTAGATGTGACAATATTCTGCACAAAAACATAAAAAAAATATCCCTGAAAACAACTTCAAACTCCCCTGGGTCTCACCCACCCAACAAAACCAATAATATTCAAAATATTTTGTGCACCACCCTACACATGGTGTTCATTTTTGTCAAATGACCACTGCCAACCATCTTTTTTAAATGTATTCTTCCCCAAAGGTCATTAACTATTTAAAAATATACAGGTAACTGTTACATCAAATTTTAAAACAAGAAATTATTGTGTTATCTTTACCAGTATCTATCTTGGACAAAAAACAAAGAATTTGTGGTGATGCCCAGGGTTGGGGCCAAGTACATCTGTACTTGTACTTACCTGTACTTAAGTACATTTTTTTCGAGTACTTGCTTGTACTTGAGCTTGTACCCAAGCACTTGGTACTTGAAGACAAATACATTGCAAGTACATCCCGTTTAGTTTTAAAAACTATATATTATAATTTACTTTTTCAGTTATTCAGTGCAATTTTTTCTAGAATAACATAAATACAACAAGACGCAAGACAACTAGGTCTAAGAAGCCCAGTCTAAGAGTAAGATAAGAACTAGACAGTCTGTCAGAGATTGCAAACCTCCATTGAAATTAATGATCCTAATCAGTATCCCAGTAATGGTCTACCTATCTGGCATGGTTTACCCGATATCAGGCCAATCAAGTTAACTAATAGCTGATTTACAGTCATTTTGAATTCGATATAAATTAGTTAAAAACTTAGGGTGCATCCTCCCCCGAAACCTCAAATTTTGTTTTATAGTAATGGACTAACATCTAACACAGTTTGCAAAATATTGGGCATGTGAAAGTAAATAATGGCCGATAGAGGGCCATTTTGAATTTGATCAAGTCAAAATTTTCCAAGATGCATCCTCAGCTGAAATCTCACATTTCATTCGTCTAGCCATCTAGCACGGTTTACCAAATATCGCCCATGTGAAAGTGAATAATGGCCGATAGGAGGCCATTTTGAATTTGATCAAGTCAAAATTTGATGATGCATCCTCTCCTGAAATCTCACATTTTGTTTTATAGTAATGGTCTAGCCATCTAGTACGGTTACTAAAAACCGGCTATGTGAAAGTAAATAATTTGATCGAGTCAATTTTTTTCAGAATGCATCCTCTCTTGTAATCTCACATTTTGTTTTATAGTAATGGTCCAGCTATCTAACACGGTTTACCAAATATCAGCAATGTGAAAGTAAATAGTGGCCGATAGGCGGCCATTTTGAATTCGATTGAGTCGAAAGCTTTTTAAAGGCATCCTCTCTCTAAACGTCACATTTTGTTTTATAGTAATGGTCTAGCTATCTAGCACGGTTTACCTGATATCAGGCCTATCGAGGTAAATAATGCTGATTGTCGGCCATTTTGAATTCGTAAGTTAAAAATTTTCAGGGTGCATCCTCCCCCGAAAACTCACACTTTGTTTTATAGTAATCAGGTAATGGTCTAGCCATCAAGCACGGTTTACCAAATATCAGCCATGTGAAAATGAATAATGGCCGAAAAGGCGGCCATTTTAAATTTGATCAAGTCAATTTTTTTCAAGATGCATCCTCATCTGAAATCTCACATTTCGTTTTACAGTAATGGTCTAGCCATCTAGCACGGTTGACCAAATAACGGCCATGTGAAAGTGAATAATGGCCGATAAGCGGCCATTTTGAATTTTATCGAGTCTAATTTTTTCAAGATGCATCCTCTCCTGAAATCACACATTTTGTTTTATAGTAATGGTCTAGCCATCTAGCATGGTTTACCAAATAACGGCCATGTGAAAGTGAATAATGGCCGATAAGCGGCCATTTTGAATTTTATCGAGTCAAATTTTTTCAAGATACATCCTCTCCTGAAATCAAACATTTTGTTTTATAGTAATGGTCTAGCCATCTAGCACGGTTTACCAAATAACGGCCATGTGAAAGTGAATAATGGCCGATGAGCGGCCATTTTGAATTTTATCGAGTCGAATTTTTTCAAGATGCATCCTCTCCTGAAATCACACATTTTGTTTTATAGTAATGGTCTAGCCATCTAGCACGGTTTACCAAATAACGGCCATGTGAAAGTGAATAATGGCCGAGTGGCGGCCATTTTGAACTTTGACAAAATGAATTTTTTCAAAATACATCCTCTCCTGAAGCCTTAAAATTTGTTTTATAGTAATGGTGTAGATATCTTGAGCGGTTTTCATGATATTCCACAATATCAGGCCTGTCAAGGTGAATAATGGCTGATAGGCGGCCATTTTGAATTTTATCAACTTCAAATTTTTCAGGATGCATCCTCTCCTGAAACCTTACAATTTATTTGATATTAATGGTGTAGCTATCTTGAGCGGTTTTCATGATATTCCGCAATATCAGGCCTGTCGAGGTGAATAATGGCCGATAGGCGGCCATTTTTAATTTTATCGACTTGAAATTTTACAAGATGCATCCTTGTGAAAGTAAATAGTGGCCGATAGGCGGCCATTTTGAATTCGATTGAGTCGAAAGCTTTTTAAAGGCATCCTCTCTCTAAACGTCACATTTTGTTTTATAGTAATGGTCTAGCTATCTAGCACGGTTTACCTGATATCAGGCCTATCGAGGTAAATAATGCCGATTGTCGGCCATTTTGAATTCGTAAGTTAAAAATTTTCAGGGTGCATCCTCCCCCGAAAACTCACACTTTGTTTTATAGTAATCAGGTAATGGTCTAGCCATCTAGCACGGTTTACCAAATATCAGCCATGTGAAAATGAATAATGGCCGAAAAGGCGGCCATTTTAAATTTGATCAAGTCAATTTTTTTCAAGATGCATCCTCATCTGAAATCTCACATTTCGTTTTACAGTAATGGTCTAGCCATCTAGCACGGTTGACCAAATAACGGCCATGTGAAAGTGAATAATGGCCGATAAGCGGCCATTTTGAATTTTATCGAGTCTAATTTTTTCAAGATGCATCCTCTCCTGAAATCACACATTTTGTTTTATAGTAATGGTCTAGCCATCTAGCATGGTTTACCAAATAACGGCCATGTGAAAGTGAATAATGGCCGATAAGCGGCCATTTTGAATTTTATCGAGTCAAATTTTTTCAAGATGCATCCTCTCCTGAAATCACACATTTTGTTTTATAGTAATGGTCTAGCCATCTAGCACGGTTTACCAAATAACGGCCATGTGAAAGTGAATAATGGCCGATAAGCGGCCATTTTGAATTTTATCGAGTCGAATTTTTTCAAGATGCATCCTCTCCTGAAATCACACATTTTGTTTTATAGTAATGGTCTAGCCATCTAGCACGGTTTACCAAATAACGGCCATGTGAAAGTGAATAATGGCCGATTGGCGGCCATTTTGAACTTTGACAAAATGAATTTTTTCAAAATACATCCTCTCCTGAAGCCTTACAATTTGTTTTATAGTAATGGTGTAGATATCTTGAGCGGTTTTCATGATATTCCACAATATCAGGCCTGTCAAGGTGAATAATGGCTGATAGGCGGCCATTTTGAATTTTATCAACTTCAAATTTTTCAGGATGCATCCTCTCCTGAAACCTTACAATTTATTTGATATTAATGGTGTAGCTATCTTGAGCGGTTTTCATGATATTCCACAATATCAGGCCTGTCGAGGTGAATAATGGCCGATAGGCGGCCATTTTTAATTTTATCGACTTGAAATTTTTCAAGATGCATCCTCTCCTGAAACCTCACAATTTGTTTTATAGTAATGGTGTAGCTATCTTGAGCGGTTTTCATCATATTCCGCAAAATCTTTCAGTCGGATTTACCGATGTTATAAATTAGGTCAAAGTGCTGGGTCAACTTCAAGGTCAAGGTCCAAAAACCTGAAAAGGCACAACTAGGGACCTTAGAGAACATGTATGTGCAATATGACTGTCATCGGCCCAGTACTTTTCGAGATCTGCTCCGGAAACGAAGTGCGCGTCAAAACGTCTAAATAGGTCATAGTTCTGAACCAGAAGTAGGTCAAAGTTCAAATACCCCAAAAGGCACAACTAGACCCCCTAGGGGTGTTGTGTGTAAAATTTGAAGACAATCGGACAAGTACTTTCAGAGATATGCTCCGGAAACGAATTGTTTACGGACGGCCCAACGGCCCAACGCCGTCACATCATCATTTTCTCCTCTGCAACCTTGCGTATTGAATTCAGATTAAAAATATTTTAACCCGTCCATTAGCCACCTGGAAGTAACCCACATACCAAAAATTGTTATCCTAGCTTATTTTCTCACAAAGTTATAGGCAAAAGAAGAGGCCAAAAAAAAACGGAGGTAGAATCCATAGCTCCCTTCGCTCACCTACGGTGACGGCGGGAGCTAAAAATAATTCAATTGTTGAACGCAAAACATATGAATTTTATCTAGATGTATCTGCTGTTTGTAAAGCGTTATGACACTTTACTGTTCTTCTCGGTGCATATTGTTCTTTGATCTTTAATTTAGACTTCTAGTGAGCCGGCCAGATAGATATACTGATAAAATTGTTAAACAAACACACAGGCGTAACAGCAATGGTTATTGTCCATCGTTATCTAACAAAGCTACACAAGCCTGACCTGGCAAAAAAACAAGATACTAACCCAGTGTTGGTTTATTGTTGGGGTAGCGTTGCAGATGATGGCACAATATTGAATGATTGTGTCTGCTGTAGAAGAGGTTCGCTTTTATTGTTTGCGCGTCACCTCTTATAAAACCCTACAATTGCGAGGGCCATGTATGTTCACGTTTCAAAAAATACTGTTTAATCGATATTGTAACATAAAAAGCTTTACAATTATATTTTAATTGGTCTGAGACACCTATATTTTCGCCTGTTGTGCTAAAAATATTACAAACACGTCGCATAATGAAAGTAAAATGTTAATTGCAGACATCTGAGAGTTAGAAGGGTTAAGTGTCAGATTGACAGGGCGCGAATGAGAGCAATTAACAGCTGCGTTAAGAATCACCACGCCTTAAGTAACACTTTCAGTGCGGCGAGCTATTATCATGATTATATTCAAGTGTCAAAACACAATAAATGCCCCTTAAGATCAAATAAATGGACAATAATTCTGAAAATATATACACTGAATTTTTCACATCATTTGACTTTACAACACCAGACCTTATCAGCACTAAACACATTATTGACATCAGCCACAGGCTCACTTGTAAATTTGACTTGTTTTCATAACATAGCCATAAATAAAGGGGTGTTTAAATTAAATAGAGCGGCACACCTGGTATTTTTCATCGGCCCCCAGGGCCAGTATCTCATGTGATTTACTGGCCCTTGCTGATTTCTAGTGTCGATCCCTGGACATTATACTAATTTTATATCCTCTAGTTAATTATTTTAAAGTTAAATGATATTATTTTCTGCTGAATTACTTAATATTTGATGTGCTTAATAGAGTGGAAAATAGGGTTGACCATGGTGTTTTTGTTGGCAAATTAAGAATTCTAAAAAATGAAGCTTAATCGTATTTCTTTCTCAAATATGCGATGAATTAACAAAATCATTCGTTGCATGAATATGCAATGAATAAACAATTTTTTTTGCTCACATTGACTGTTAATAAAATACACCAATATGCGACGAACAAAGTCTGATCTTTGTTTCTTTATTTATGCATTTACCATTATATTTTTTTTGCGCCATATTATACATTTGTACTTGGTAGTACCCAAGTACTTTTCTCAAAACCCTGTACTTGTACTTGAACATTTTCAATGTACTTGTACCCAAGTACTGAGTTGATGTACTTGCTCCAACCCTGGTGATGCCGGTGTCAAACAAATGCAAAATATTATTTAAATTAGCATCCTGATACTATCAGAGAGGCTGAATTCATTCAGCCAACTTTTTAAAGAGAGAGCTTAATAAATACACTGAAAGGCAGAAACAATTAATACACTAATTAAAGGGACCCCTTGGGATGAGACATTTTCAATGTTGTCAATTTTGAAAATTTAATTTATATGAAGCTATATAGCCTACTGATCTTAGCTAAAAATACAAAAAAGGCAAAAAACAGTTTTAAAGCACCGAAAAAGAGTGAAATAGTTGTATTTCCAGGTCGTGTATTGCCATGTAAACAAAACAAGTCAGCAATATTGAGCACTTTCCATCACATATTCCCACGTATCAGATGGTAAGATCAGAGCAGTCGCCACTAATTGGGGGATAATTGGTGTCTCATAGTCAGGACACGGGAGGACACACCTGCAGCACTGATTGTCTACCCAACGCTGGGCCGATGCCAACAGCATGTGGCCCAATGCTGTGAAAACATTCAATCGTCCTTCAGGAATACAAATAGTTTGTTTGGGTTTCTTCTGGTTTCATAAATATTTGTGAAAATATGAAAATTCTGAAAAAAATAAAAACATGATCCGTGGGATACACTACATCAGTGCGGAAGTAAAACCAAAATTGATGTCATCCCAAGGGGCTGCTTTAATACAGAATTATTACATTTTAAAAATTCTGTGTTGCCATGTAAGATAAATAATAAGTGTATACCAACCTGGTGTAGAAAAATTGTTTATTTCTGGACCTGTTTGTGGTGCAAGTGACACCACACTGCTAATAATTGGTATGCTACCCTCTATTTCACTGCTAGTACCGCTATTTTGTTTGGCAGCTACTGTGAAAAAAAGGAAAATGGTTCACAAAATTAGTGTTATTGCACAAACTATAAAATTGACAGTTTAACTGGCCTAAAAAAACCATTAACAGTCAGCTTAGTTCAAATAAAAGAAATGAAAACAATAAAAAAAAAATGTTCAGCAGAAATGAATCCAACTTGCTGTAAAATATAATCAATGTAAAACATTACCTTAAATTTAAACTTTTATTAGTCAGTATATATTATAATAACTTGAAACATTATTTTCATTCATTGAAATAATCTTTTTTGATCAAATTAAAAAAAGGTAAAAATCAAATATTACACAGTATATTTTCACATAGTTTACAATTTTTTAATCTGAAAAGGAGGGGTTCATTTTTTGGAAAAGTGGTTTTAAAGATATGGGTTTGAAAGAAAAGTGGACAGATAGCCGAACTTTCTTCAATCACCTTTTTATGACATTAGGAATTCAAATGAGATAAATAAAATAGCTGATTGTAACAATTGGTAAAAAAGCAAAAAGGAAAGGTGTTAATTGCTAATTTAGGGTACAGAAACAATTTCTGATTTGAAAAGTAAATATTAGTCATTACTCACTATTTTGTCTAGCATCTTTACAGGTACATGTATGCATTCTTTTTGAAATTTCCTGTCTTCTTTTTGTTCATAATATAATGTTTGAAATTCTTTTGAAGGTTATTACTTACCTTTGGTTTCATTTTCCTTGAATTCTTTAAATTTTTCAGTCACTTTACGATCTCTGCGTGATCTACGAACAATGCTATCACAGTCTCTGTCATTTACCAATGACTGACCAGCAGCCTGTAAAGAACCCAATCGTAATCTACCTTTGCCTGGTCTATGGCCCCTTCCTATGCTGCCACGAAAACGTGTCCCAATACTTGAGTCAATAATTTTTGAAGATATACCCTTAGTAGACGGAATGCCCTCTTTTAGCCGGTGCACCATTCCACGTTCCCGCCGAGAAACTAGGCGAGCCCGTGTATGGTGTGCTTTGGTGTGTATGGAAGAATCTGGTTGACCAGCTGTTGCATTTTTAATACCAACAGCTGGAGCGTTTTCCTTTTGACCATCGACAGAATCTTTTTTCACAGGTGTTTTACTTGACTTCCTCGTAGCTACTCTGCCCTGTTGATGAACACCAGTTTGTCTTTTCAGTACAGCAGAAGATACAGGATCAGTCACTTGCGGTAAGGTGGCTGGGTTTGTAAGAGACCCATGTGTAGTCATATTTTTATGAGGAGTCACCTTAGTTCTTCGTGTTGATGTGGTAAATAAAACAGGAGATGCTTGAGGAATAATTTGTGAAGAGGACAGGTTAGTTAAGTTTGAGACAGGTACTTTAAATAACTTTTGTGCATTTAGTTGTATTGGCTTTATTTCTATGTAATTTTGAGGTATGACAGCAGCTGAAGTCCCTCTGCTTCTGCCACGTATTTTACTTGATGATTTCTGTAATTTAGGACTTGTTGATTCCTCATCTCGTCCCGGTGATAAAATCTGCACAACACCTATGATGCCACTATAAGGTGACCCACTACTAACAAACTGAGGGCTCTGGGGTGAATTAGGTAATTGATTACTCAGCGACGATGAGACTAGTGACCGTTTGTTTATAGGTGTGTTACCGGATACTTTTCCTTTCACAGAACCCCTTTTTATTTGTGGAGTGTCAGGGGTATTGTCTTCATAATCACAGACTGATGGTGAAACTTGCAATTGTTTTTTGGATGTGGTATTAATCCCTCGTCCCCTCCCTCTTCTGCTAACATTCCTGGACTGTGGGGTGTTTGGTGAATTAGTTATAGGACTCTTCAGAAACTGTGATATGAGGGATGCCTCTTTTATGTTACTAAACCCTCTAGCTTTGCCTACAGGCTTCCCTAACTGTGTAGCCTGGGCTGACTTGGCTATAGGAATACACAATGATGGTGAGAGAGGAGATTGTTTCAAGGATGTGCTACTAGACCCCCTTCCTCTTGTGCCACCCTTTCCAACCTTTATTTCTGAGTCCACATGTGAATTGACTGAACAGTTATTCAGTGATACATTTGTTGTCTTACTAGAGCCTTTTCCCCTTCCTTTTCCTCTGCCACCACCTTTTTCTATCTGTGAGGTCTTAGGTTGTGATTTCGAAACTAATGGTGGTTCAACAGAGGTATTTGATACGCTAGTAGTCCCCCTTGCGACACCCTTCCCCCTCTTACTCACAGCTTGTGATTTCTCCTTTATAAGTGCAGACGCACGACCTCTATTAGATCCTATGACTACAGGCAATATCCGGGATGCCTTGTCAGGTTTACCCTTCCCAGTCTTCTGGCCACGGTTGGCACTTAGCTCATTTTTGGAAACACGTGGGCAGAGTTGCATATCAATTGGAGTCTTTATCAAGATCTGACATGGATGGTTTTCTTCTGCATGAGGTATTGTAACATGACGATTCTTGCACTCCGCACATATCAGGCTCTCTCCAATCTACAACAGTAAAACAAATGGCTATTACATGTGAACACTCACCTCTCGCGGCTTGACGAGCACTAGTGCGAACAGGGTTGGTAGTTGGGGTAACATCATTTGTTGGTGTGGTAATATTTTTTTGTGGCTGCTTTACTGGGGACGGCTGCTTAGATCCTGGCTGTGGATTGGTAAACTTCCCCTGGAAAGCCATAACACACTGATACGCACAGAAGTTGCGGACAGAGGCATCACTCATTGTTAGATGATACTGTGCAGGTGCCATCATTTGGCACTGGTCACACTTTATATTTTGGTTGGAGGTTGCTTGAAGGTTTACTCTGTAGAGAGAAAGACAGTTCAGAGAGCAGAATAATTGAAATTTACCATTAGCATCAACTCTCTCTATCATGTCGAAGTTGTTCCTCTTATTGTTGCACCATGCACAAGGCACAGTCTTTTGGCGTTTTTTCTTAAATGTATCCACACATTTTGTAGTGCAGAATCGCTTTACTTTTCCTTCAAAATGAATTGTTTGGGGATTATTCTCGATGTAAACTGCCACTCCACAATTGTCACAAGTATTTAACGTCAGTTTGTTAGCATAACGAAAGGCTGCGAAACAAGGATCACTACAGAGCTTGTGAATTTTCCCTCCAAAATTCACTTCATGCTTTACTGCTGACAATTTGCTACAGACAGAACACTTATTGATACCAGTCGCAGAACGCGTTTTTGGCCCAGCTACTCGACTCGTGCCTACTATCTCCACTTCATCTCCATCTTCTTTTGCTTTCTCTGCTTTTTTCTCTGAAATTTTCAGACAACTCTGACTACAGTAGTCCTTAAAACTACCATCAGGGGAAGGTGCCATGAATGCGTTCTTGTTTCCACTGAGGTCCTTCTGACATGTGGCACAAATTCTCTGATTTTTCTTGAAATGTTGGATACAGCTATTTTGACAAAATTGCTTCATTTCTTTTCCAACTTGGAGCTTGAACCACCCATGTGAATTGTTTGTAATTCGACTTGAGCAAAAATCACATGAGCCCAGATCTACTGCATCGCCAACAGACATGTGCGCATCTTGCGAGATTCCCTCGTGTTCTTCTGTGCTAATTGGTTCAGGAGAAGGGCTCTTAGCTTTCTTATTTTGGAGAAAAGAAGTGGGCTTCGATCTAAAACGTTTGAAGCAGCTGTCATCACAGAGGTGTTTGATGTCACCATTCCGCACTATGTTATACTTGCACTTCCCAACCTGTAGGCCAGAAACAAAAAAATCTCTATTAGAGTTTTCCAAGAAAAATTAGATGTTCAGAAATGGTAACTGATGATCTGAACAGTTTCTCAAGCAAAATAGAAATAATAACACCCTCCTGGGCAAGAGGAAGAACAATTTTTTTGCAAGAATTTTGTCTAACTGCAGAATGGCAACATCACGTACACAGGGGGACAAGCTGTGCTGCAAAGTTGAACAATGTTCATTTCCATGAAATCTATACAATCTGTAGTAGATCTGAACTTGGCAATCAAACATATAAAGCAGAGGTTCCCATTTCTTTTAAAAAATAAAATTCTTCTCAGTATTTTTGCTTGAGTTGGTTATCAATTTTGGGTGTGCATGAACATACATGTGCCAGTTGTCTCATCAACATGCATAACCATTTTGTGGAAGATGTCCACCAAATAAGATTCTTTGAGCACTTGCTGCACAGTATCTAAACCGTAATTATGTTGATTACCAGTTAACTGATGCTCTTTAGAGCGAAAATTGTGCAATATATATATTTTTTTTAAAACTTGTATATAAAACAAATGTTAGAACATGGCTGTGTTTTGCATTAATTATGTGTACACAGTATTGTGTTATTAATATTAAAGAAGTGGTCAACTGTATACGAACAGTGGGACACATCTGTACCCAGAAAGCACCACGCTGATTACAGAAATAGAGGCGACTGGGGTACAAGTAAAATCAGAAACATTTATAGAGTGGGCCAAAGCTTTAATAATGTTTTTTTGTCGAGAATGAGACATTGGCCTATTACATGTTATGCAACTAGGTATGAATACTTTTTAATTTAGTCATTAATGCCCTAATTCTCTAAGCTCAGTGAATTAGGGCATTAATGACTAAATTAAAAAGTATTCATACCTATAGACAGGGCTCATACTCCCATGAAGAAACAGAATTCCAGGACTTTTCCAGGACTTTTCCAGGACCTAATAAGTTTTTTCAAGGACCGCTTACGTGTACACAATAATTCGTACAATTATTTCCCCAAAACAGTTTGAATCTACATTTTACATATCTTTTAAAATTGATAATAAAATTGGGCAGGTAGATCTATATCAACTTGTTCTAAAAAGGGTAACTTAATTATTAGACTCAAGCAAATACTATTTTTGCAATCTCTTTTCTCATTATTTAAAATCCCAGGACTTTCAGCACTTTTAACAAAATTCCAGGACTTTCAAGGCCTAGATTTTTATTTTTCAAATTCCAGGACTTTCCAGGACCAGTGCGAACCCTGTATAGAACAAATTTTAGCTTGTGCACAACTAAAATTTAGCTTCTGCACAACAAATATACAAATCTAATCATTCATTCCCTGGTACTGTTAAAGTACATGAATCTGATGATTAACATGAATTTAGCATTATAAGCAATACAGAAGGGAAATATACTTGAAACCCCCCACCACCCAACATATAAACAAGGTTTCAAGGCAAAACTGAATATAAGGTTGATTTATTCAAATCAATAAAAATATGGACGACACAGCCTCATTTCTAGTCAATCATGAAAACGAACCTGACCAATAGACTAACAGACACACAAAAAAAATTACCTACATGGTTTCAAGGCATTTTTACTGAACATAAGATCTATTTATTAAAATTGATAAAATCAAGGTGGTTGCCATAGCCACATTTGAGGTCGTACATGAAAACAGACAAAGCCAATAGGCTCAAAGACCCAAAAAGCTATACCAGTTTTCAAGGCACTACTGTGAATTATATATATAAAAAAATCCTATTTGAAAAAAAAAATAGTTGCCTGCTGGCGATTATTTTTGATTATTTTCGTTCATTATTGATCTATGACCTTCGGCAAAAAAAATTGCCATGCGGGTTGAATGTTTGTTTGAATTATGAATTCAATTTGTTAGACCATGTTGGAGCAGTAGCCAAAACAAAGGACGAGGGATGAAAAACTGCACTGTATTTTCAATTTCCAACTTTTAATTTTTTAAAATATTTTTTTAATAGACAATAGGCCTGATTAACATATGATGTATCTCACTTATCAGATAGCTAATTTGGTATGTTTAAATGATAATCCTATAAAGAGATGCCAGCCAGTATCAGTGCACATGTATGTTAGTCCCTACGAATGCCCATCAGTACATGCTGTTATTATCGTTACACGACGGACCCAGGGAAAAAAACTAAAACTTTTTTGGGTACTTGCCCTCTTACAAGTTATCATGACCAGCCACAACGTGCACAGCGCGTTATTAAATTTTAAATGATGCACATTGCCGCACTGCTCAACACTAAAAGTTGTTTGATTGCTGGCTGCTCAATGGCTTGTTTCTAATTTTCATTCATTTAAAGCTAGAATCTTTAAGCCAATTTCCAGATTCAAACGAAGAAAAAAATCTATTGATGCAGATTAGATATATGTGAAATTGAATAATTTGATTACCTGAGCAGATACAAAATAACATTTAATTAAGTTCAGTGACACTTTCTTTGGTTTGAAACCTTGAAGAACAAGGGTTGAAACAGAAGTTTCAACTTCTGCCTCTCCAGACATTTTGAGACCCAGACGAATATGTGCTGATGGTAAACAAAAGTTTGCTTGATACATACTATTTTGCTGACATTTAATTATAACAGCTATTCAATGCACAAAACTATTCTTCTTTTATTGTACACACTAAAAAAAGGTTTAGAAAAAGGGGAAAAAACATAAGGCAACACAAATATGGTGGCAATTGGTTGATAAAATAGAAATACCTTTTTGCATACAATGCATTGCTGTGATGATTTGGCATTCAAACTTTTGGAATCGCCATCAGATGGATCTGGAACAGCATCAGCTTTGGCAGGAACCTCAGTAGTGGATTGAGGGGATGCTTTATCCATATCTGAGAAAAGAGATACAGATTAATTATTCCAAAATACCACAGTAAAATCCTAAGTTAGGAGGCGGTACAATTTTCCTGTAGTATATTACTCCAATCGCAGATGAGATGGCAACAGTACACATAATTGAGAGAATAACACCCTTTTTTTTTAGCTCAGTGCGTTTTTCATAGATCCACACATCAGTTAAACAAACATTATCAATATGCGACGATGCAGGCGAGTCATGTCACAATATTATTGTCAAATATTGGCAGTGTATCGGTATCGGTGTATTTTCAAGCCACATGAAATCTTATGACAGGCACAGGACAAACAACAGGAGAAACTACATGTGGGCTAACAGGCTACTTGTTCTTTAAACCACAATCATTCACCATTGTTAAAGCCACACAAAGAAAACGTTGCAGTCTCACTATAAGAGTCGTTGAAAATTGAAATATTACACTTACAACACTAGACTATTACATTTAAATTTTCAGTCACTTGAATTTGTGTCTTGCTATTGTGATCCACAAATTCAAGAAAGATAAAATTTTAAGTCCTAATAAATATCAGTGTTTCATATTTACATCTGGATATATATAGGTCTAATAAAAAACAGAGAAGGCTACTGTACTCTACATCAGTGATCTAAGGGTTATGTCAACTGCTAGACTTTTTGTCATACACCATTTTTGATACATGTACCTGAAATGTACCTAGTCCAGGTACTTAAAACTCCCAGATACAGGTATATGTTCAACCCTCATTGATGTGATAGTAGAATTCAGGTAGCGTAATTTGCCCCGCTTGGAATCAACGTTTCTACACCCTTTAACCCCTCACGATGCATTGAAGCATCATTTTACATCCATAAAACATCCTTAATTTTCCCAAAACAAAGGGTTTTAGAACAAGAATTTCCATGAAACTGGTTTACCAATATATGGTGATTTTCTTAAATTTTTAAACCACATCAAATCATCTTCATCCACTACAAGTCGAGAATTGCGACAGCAATTCGCGGCTTGTAGTGGATGAAGATGACAATGGTAAACCCAGGCTTGAAAGGGTTAAACACTAATCACAACTATAATCATTTTAAATCTGTTTTATTAGCAGATTAAATCACACTCATGGTCATTGGCAATGGAATGTATATTTAAACATTAAGATTTGCAAAAATCACAGCGCTCTATTTTTTTTCTGGGCAAAACCCTGATCTGTAGCTGCAGCATTAAAATTGAGTAGTGCCGTGTGATGCACTGAAATGAATTATGTTTCAATTATGCAAATATTCACCTTTCATAGCATACTTTTAAAAATGCATAAATTCATAAATAGACAAACTTTTGTTGATTGTTGCCTCAGGGGAAGTGGATACCTTGCTTGCCTCTGGAATGTCTTCAGAGGAAGCTCCTTCAGATTGATCAACAACCCCATCCTCTGTAACATCATTGCCATTTAAAACCTGAAATTCAAAATAAGCATTGTCAACAGTTCAAGAAATAACACAAAACACTAGAAGGGTCAACCTTTTTGTAAACAAGAACTGAAGACGTCTCCCCGCTCTAGTGCAGTTATTACTAATATTCCACTGGTCAGCCAATTTGAAGCTTTAGAGGTGATTGAAATTATTTAAATACTGACAGTCGGCCATTTTGAATTTCATAGTTGACATTTTTCCAGGGGGCATCCTTCCCTGAAATCTCAGATTTTGTTTTATAGTAATGGTCTAGCTATCTTTAGTGTGTATATATATGAAATCATGATATTCCTCAAAATATTTAATTGAATATATTTCTGTTGTAAATAATAAGGCCAGCATGCTGGGTCAACATCCAGGTCAAGGTACAATAACATGAAAAGGCACTGGAAACAAAAAGTATGCACACTGACACCAACAGAAGTAAAACAACACGTCTCCCCCATTAGGTATGGGGGACAAGGACTTAGCCACAGACCAATCCTGCCGTCTTTTGGATGGCCTATTTTCAGCCTGGACGTAGAAAAATATCACCAAATTGCATTGTCGGAAGATCCCAGACCCCGTCCTGGCCCAACAATAAGTTAATTTGGACTCCCTTTTATCATTTCCTGGCTAAGTCCTTGAAGGGGGAGACATAAGGAAGAGACATAATAAGGCCAAAAATGGTTCATGCTTTCTCATTCCCTTTGCATGTTATTTGCTGACTGTTGAGTGAAGATCTAAATGAACTAGAACTAGATAAGCACATACTTGGACATTGCCCCCACCCACAAGATAAGCACATATTTAGACACCCACAAAAAAATTGTCCAATTTTTAAATTGTTTTTAAAGCTGAAGATAGACTACTATATGTGTGTATTTACAATAGTGATAATAAGTAAGTTTTCTTCATCAACCAATTGACTGACCTTCTGCAAGAAAAATCACATGTCTCTCAAAAATTGCCCCAATAAATTATAAAAGTTGAATGATTTTACTTGAATTGAATAATTTCAATCAGTGTTTTATCTAGCTATTTATGACATGGCGCAGCGACATGCTGCATTTTGTGAGCGCCATGTAGCACTTCTGCATGAGCGCCATGTTGCACTTCATGTGCGCCATGTTGCCCTTCTAACATTCAGAGAGCGAAATGCCTCTTTGAGCTATTGTTACGTCATATTTAACACACCCAGGCCATTGTGACAGTGGAAAACACCCTGGTCACTGATGTTCACACCTATTACGCAATACCTCACAATGGCCTGTGTAGGCCTACATAGTGGTTATAACTGGCAATGTTTACATAATTAACTGATTCTGCTTGTATCCTTAATTGGTGAGGGTGGGTAACAGACTAATGGTAATGCCTAACAGGTCAACTGGGTGCCCGGCGTGCATGATAAGGTGCCCCCAAATCTGAAAACAGATGAAAGACTGTCAATTGAAATTATTTGCTTTCAAACAGTATTCGCCCCAAAAAAGCTTTCAAGATCTATTGCCAAAACAAAGCCATTTTATTATGAATTTGCTTTCAAGCGGACCATCTATGGGGAAGACTGCCTAAGAATACCATACCAGGATATACAGCAGAACCTGCTATGAGCAGCCACACAGGCAACCTCCTATGGGAGGCCACTTAGCCATTCCAAAAAATGATATTTCGTATACAAATGAACCTCCTATGAGCAGACACCTGTGGTAAGAGGCCACTTTTCCTGTATCACAAGGGTGGCTGCTCATAGCAGGTTCTACTGTTCATACATTTACCTTTGTACTGACCGGTGAAGTATCATTTTGTTCGAATTGTTTATTTTTCTCAGCATCTGTATCTTCAGGTACAACTGCCTCAGTATCTTGGTTGCTGTTTGCTGTTTCCTGTTCCACACTTTCATCAGTAGTTCTCATTTGTTTCTCAGCGGGGTTCAAACTTGAATCAACTGGTTCGTTAGAGCTAGCATCATCAACATTTTCAATAGTTCCTTCCTGTACTTCTTGAGATATATCTTGACTTAACTCTTCTTGTTCTGGATCAGCATAAATATTTTTATGTAAGCCACTAACACTGATTGCTTCTGGTTCAACAGCATCATCTGGTGAAACATACAATGGAGCAGATGTCTCTTCATACACTTCGTCAGCCTGGCTACTTTCTCTCAAATCTTCGGTGGCACCAGAATATTGGTCAGGCAGTTGATCTTCAGAGACATCAGCGGAAAGTGAGGCTAGGCTGATGGTCTCCATCACCATGGTTGGCACAGCGACATCTACATTGCTTTCTTCAGTACTATTTACCAAATCAGATTCTACAACTGAAGATGACACAATACAGAAGTGGTTTAACACTTTTACCCTTGCACTGCAGAATTGTTTGTGCGTATTTTTCATTCATTTGAAGCTGGAATTGCTAGTAAACGCAATTTCCAGCTTCAAATGAATGAAAAATAACATTATTTTTGAAAACTAGATATCTCCAGAATTGAAATATTTGATCAACCGAGCATTTACCAAAAACTCTTAAAATTATCAAATTTAGTGATATCTCTATTGATCTAAAACATGTTTGAAACCATAACATTTGATATATCGTATTATCCCTAATAAAGCGGTTAGCCCCCCCCCCCCGTTTTCAGGTGGACTACCCTGTACACGACTTGAAAAATCAATAAAATCTACTCTATTGTGCCTAGTAGACTAACCAGTTGAGTTAGTTTGCTAAAACGGCGGCCTATTTTGCATACAGGTTCGTTCGTTGTGGTCATGTTCTTTTAATAGGAATTAGTCTTAAGCAATGATAAAAATTTGTTTTCCATTAGACTATCTTCCCTGGACAAACAGAGAGATTAGACATGGATGAATAGCACAACACACGCCGCCACAGCTAGTACTGTGTGTCAGATCTGCTGTGTAGAACGGGGTCTTCACATGCCATCAGGAGACGCCAAACGATGCCGGGCTAATGTAGCCTAGGTCACTATTGACAATGGTGGCCCAGCATTAGAACAACACTGCCCCGACGTCACTTGCCACCCACATGCACAGCCACATGCATGTATATTGTTCCTCAGAGGATACAGATCTATGAGAATAGCCTCTGTGCTGGTGCAAGCGTGCGTTGTCTAACTTCAAGGCTGGGTCAACATCGAAGATGCCGCCTTTGCCTTTTTCAGTTTGCCATTGAATATTTCAATGAGAATACATCCATAACATGATTTGTTTTTTAATTCTTATTTGGCAATTGTTTTATCATCAATCCATGCAGGTGTTTCGCGTTGAGTTAGAGTGTGATGTGTGTGACACATTAACCAGGAGCCATGTAGCGTGCGCAGTGTCAGCCTTGATCTGTCACAGCTATTTCTCACACCTGATGTCGGAACCTCTATTGAGTAGACGGCATATTGAGTTGTGTCAGAATGACGGCAATGTGTCAGTTTTGCTCACAACAACAGTAATGACTGGTCATTGCACTGGCTCAGTGATCAAATGAGTCGGACAGATTGAGTAGCGAATCGCGGTATCGTCCAATGATTTCATTGCACATAATAAATGCGCCGTGTCTCCGCACCCGGTGCGTTTATTAGGGATAATTCGCTATACGGCTCCCGTAGCTCAAGGGTCAAGTAACTGGTGGGTTTCAGTTCATTTTTTTGAATGATGACACATGATAACAAAGACGTTGCATAACTATTCCCACTGGATTGAACATTTTGTAAACTGGCCTAGATTGTGTTCTTGAATGATCCAAGGTTAAAAATACTGTGCTTGCAAGCACTCAAATACCCCTCGGCTAATGCAGTGACTCAAAATGTCCAAAAATTTGACACAACTGCTTCAAATATGTTATGCCAACTAGAAAGAGTTGTTTGGAAACGAGCACAAAAGCAGCCCTCCATTATGGCTAGACCGCAATTTTTAAATTCTTTGCTCCCAAGTTAATCAGGTCATTGGCTGACATTGCTGTGCATATTTGCCAAATAAGAAGATCTGATGGAAACTTTTTCCTGAAACGCGCTAACAAGTATTTCTTTGTTAGTGGCCCTAGTAATTAAAGCGTTGATTATATGGGGATCAAAAGGTCACGAAAAAACCCCCCCAGTGGTATATGATGGCTATGTAAATTATGAGGAAGCAGAAATTCATAGATCAGCTATCGTGCAAGAATTCCAAGATGATGAAAAAAAAATTAAAAGGCCGACTGGCGGCAATTCATAGATCAGCTATCGTGCAAGATTTCCAAGATAATGAAAAAAAAATTAAAAGGCCGACTGGCGGCAATTTTGGATTTTATTAGTGTGAAATTTGTCATGGGTTATCCTTGTGTGAGACATTACATTTTGTTTTATATTCATGGTCCAGCTATTTTGCATTTTTTGCGTTAAGTAAATATCACAGAATTGAAATTGTTTTCTCCTGAAAGTTAATCAGGTCATTGGCTGACATAGCTGAAAATATTTGCCAAATTAAACGAAGATCTGACGGCAACTTTTTCCTGAAATGCGCTAACGAGATGGCCACCACAGCTTCGTTTTCAGTCGCACAAGAAAATGGACTATGCCAATGGCCTCGCAGACCATGAAAACCAGGTATACCAGGTTTCAAGGGAATTCTGAAATAGAATTTTTGTTCAATCTTTGACCTTGCCCTTTGACCTAAGGTAAAAAATTGGCCAGAGGGGTTGAATGTTAGTATGAATTCTGAATTCAATCTGTTGCACCATGTTGGTGTAGTAGCCAAAAGGCTGCGAGCGGCCTTTAAAATTCAAACATGTTGTAGGCTCTTCTATGACAAGAGACAATGGGAATGTACTCAGCACATTCAACAGCTAACCAAACTGGAGCAAGGTGCAATTTACCAGCTTGTACTAAGAACAGCCTAGAGAATTAACAAAGTTGATACATGTAGGGCCTAATATCAGAACTGCTTATCACAGTGACACTACAAGTATTCAATTTAACTCAGATGCCAAAACATGGGAACTTCACATGAGCAAAGTTTTAATATTGGGAAGTCAGTTGTAGGCCTACAAAGTTCCATGTTAACTCTGCACTTCTCGGTTCATTTACCTTTTTCTCTGGTTTTAGAGAAATGATAAGAATATTGTAATTGAGTAGGTTATATTACCTAGCATAAAATTGATTTTAAAAATCAACATAGGGGCCTATCAGGCCGCATAGCCTAATAATTTAAACATAGACATTTTAATGCAATTTTATGCCTATAGAGCTCTGTATCACTTCCATTGACCATACAAGATTTTCTGTTATATATTTACTCCAATCTAGTTCATTTGTCGTACAAATGTTCTTGGTTGAACGACAAATTAAAGAGATAAAAACAGCAAAAGACAACTAACCTGGAACAGGTGGAAAGTCAACATCATCTAGACCCATTGACATATCTTCTTCAATCTGGTCTTCATCTTTTTCCAGATGGTCAACTTCTGATTGATTAGCTAACAAATGATCATCTCCAACTAACAGCTGGGCAGGTAATTCATCAGCTACAGCACCTACTTCATTGTTCATATCTTGGTCCATCTGATTCTCATTGAGAATAGGCTCAACTAGCGATTCTTGATTCTCTGACATTGGGGCATCTTCAGTTGAACCAGAATTCTCGTTCTCAATTGTCAGGTTACTTTTCTCCATATTTTTCTCTGGCAGTTGCTCTTGATTACTGGGTTCATCAGGAAGATCCATATTGTGTAGGTCTATTTCTTAAATTAAAATATATTTAAAATTAATGAAAATATGCAATATTACAGTATTTTTTTGTGCATAGCTCACTTCGGAGGGTCAAGTTACCTGGTAGCCTACAGTAGCCCAGACCAGGTGCGGATCCAGAGGGGGGCGCACACCCACCCCTTTTTGCGTCAAATTCTTTAAAAAGTAGGCCTATCCTAAATTGGCAAAAAAATTGTTGGGGGCCCGAACCCCCTGCGCCCCCTTCTTTTTTTAAATCCTGGATCCGCCCTTGCAGACAGCAACGTAAAGGCCCACCACCGAATGCCACGTGCTGCCAGTGGTGGCCCACCACACGGATGTCTAGCTGATAGCGGGTGGCCCACCAGCTACATTGTTTGCCGGTGGTGGACCACAAAGTATATTGAGAAAGTGTCCTGCTTTCCAACTTGAAATTAGAAAGCAGGACATTATCCCACATATGAAATTGTTAGAAATCATGACACTTTTTCAAAATACTTGTAGATTTGGCTAACAATATTGGAGAATGTGAAATAATGTTAATTTTTTCTAGATAATAATGTTTTTTCAATTTTTTTTTAAGCTGCAGGTTTGTCCTTGTTGAAATAAAATCAACAAAGTGTCAATTTTCATGCCCATATTTGGTGAACAGCCATCTATTTCACTTTAGGTTCACACCAAATTGACCTCAAATCATACATGTGTTTTCAAGGTGGTACAACATCCTTAGAATACTTTTAAAACAAAAAATAGGACACTCTTAGCATAGCTGAATATGTGAAAACTCTGAATTTGACTGATCTTCAAATATGCATATGTAGATGACTCATTAGAAAACAGGACACCCTGTTGGAAAGATTATCATGCATGACACCATGTTAGAAAGAGTATCTATACATAACAAGTCAACAGAGCATGTATTTACAAAATAGCATAGGTAGTAAATTTGCCTATGGAAATACATAACAAATTATAAACAACAACAAGATAATAAAAAAACATTATCTAATTTTCAATTCATACATAAATGATGATGTCTGGTGGCTCATCAGTTTTAAATAAATAAATTAGATTCATTTCCGCCAGCTGCTCGTATATGCAAAAGCATCAGACTAGAATGTAGTTTGCATACCAGTCGCCTGTGGTAACCAAGTTTCTCAATTGTCATAATATAACAAATGCTCACAAAAAGTGAACAGTTCGACTAATAACTATGGCAGTGTCTTGTCCATGCTGGTTTTTGTAGGGCTCATTATTTTAGAACAGTGTAGTGAACATAACGGTTAAAGTTGAAATAATTGCTTATGCTAAGTACTAGTATTAAAATTGCTTATTTATTTATGTAAAAAAATGAAGCTTAACAACTTTTCTTCTATTACTCTACACATCAAATTGTTTATTTATTTATGTAAAAAAATGAAGCTTAACAACTTTTCTTTTATCACTCTACACATCAATGGGGGATAAAACATGAACCCTTTTTCTCCCATCCAAAACACAATTTACTTTCTGAATTACTTGTTCAAAAGAAATCCAAGAAATATCACCTTCTTGATATAGGAACACGTCTCCCTTACCAGTTTCAGATTTACTAAGAAATTGCACAAAAATTTCAGAATGTGACTCGCGACCATCAGGGCAAGGTATTACTTGTGCAAGAAACCTGCGCTTGGACTTGCGCAAGGCATATTCCACAACTATGAAATCACTCATACACACTCCTAAATCAGGGATCAGAGGGTTTTTTTGTACAACCTCTGTATCAACAATAGCACAACTCGTTTCAATTTGACTCTCAATGTTTTCAATTTGAAGATCAGGTAAGACTATATGGTTGAAAAGTGTTGCATGTGTTTCATCAGAAAAATTAGTTACTCTTGAAACGGACAGACTTCCTCCTTGATTTGGTTTTACAAAATGTACATTGAGGGTCCCAGGAATGGGTTTCACTAATCGCCATCTCTGTGTTAATACTTGGGCTTCAGTTTGAACTTCAGCTGCTGTGACATATAATACAGTGATTGTTTTGGAGATGCTATCAGCTACCTTGGCGAACTGTTCTGCGTTTACTATGACTTCCCGTCTCTGTAAGATCACTCTCCACACAGCCCTTTTTATTTCACCACCAATTCCGTCCATAGGTCCTTTTCCATGGGCCGTTTCATGGAAACTCCATGTGGCTTCACTTTTGAAGTCTTCAACGTGATATATTAAATTGCTAAGCGTGAACTTATTCTTGAATTGACTTGCAGCACCGTCACTCCAATAATGAACTTTTGTAAATTGGGTTTGCTTAGAAATATCTTGAAGAATTGCTTTGTTATAAGTAAACACAGCATTTTTGTCATGATTCAGCTCATTGGAAATAACAGCATATGACTTGTGCTGAAGAGCCCCCTCTTGTAAAAAATAAACAACTGCAGTAAAAATAGTGACTTGTTCTGCTGACCAATGAGCTGCCATTATTTCATCTTGGTGCTTTAATGTAAAATTTTCTGAAAAATCTTCCTGAATTAAAATTTCATCAGACCCAAGATGTTCTTTTTTCCATCTCAGCTCCGTATGTTGATGATGGGAAGTGTATAGGTGTTTACTAAATCTTTCCAACTGACATTTTAAATGATCCTTAATTGTATCTGCAGCTGACTTTTCTACTGGAATTTTTTGTACTATTCCATCAACAGTCACCCACTGGTAAAAAAACACATCTTCATCTTCATCATCAACAAGATTTTCAAGAATATCATCAACCCCACAGTCTGGACATGTCCGGTCAATACAGTTCTGTTTGGTTATATCACATACAGAAAGTTTAACAAATTCCTCCGGATTAGTAGAAATTTTCTCTGTTGTGACTTTAGAAAGACCCTGAAGTAGCAAGCTGAGGTTTTCGTGTTGTTTACATAGACAAACGTCTTGATCTTCATTTGTCAAAGGTATGACCTCTTTAGGTCTTAAGTCACAGAATTTAGAACGACCAACCTTTACTTTATCTGCATACTCAGCACAGAAAAGGGCATGCACTTCTCCAAGGTTATATCTCAAGAGTCTTTTTTGGCGATGTTCTCTACCATTTGTGGTTTTTACCGAAATAAATTCTTTTTTTCCTGGGCACATTCTACTTACATCATCACGGCGATAAAATTCTTCTATGGTGTTCACCTCGTCCTTTGTCAAAGCATCTGACCTAACTTGGCGGGTAGAGCTACTGAGGGCCTTTGGATGAAGACTAGATAAGATAGTCTGGCGCTTTGTGGGTGACATTTTCTGCACAACACCATGCAGAACAGGTGCCATTTTTAGTGGGTCTTTAGGAAGAGATTTCTCTACACGACTGACAGCTTTCCCCAGACTTTGTGGTGTGTATGGTTTATTTTCTTCGTCAACATGTTCAGCTGGCTCTGTTTTTATCTTGTGTAACGCTTCTCGTTTTCGTTCTCGTTGTCGATATTTTCTCTCTCTTTCCTTGTGTTGTCTTTGCTTTCTTTCTGTGTCTGTTTCAGATTCTTTCTTCCTTTTGCGTGCTAGCTGTTTCCTCTCTCTGTCAGTTTTTCGATAATTCTCAAGTTTTTCATCGTCATCTTTAAGTTTTTCTCTAAATTTGTGTGATCTTTCTGTGTTACTTGCCATTTCTAAAAAAAAAAAAGGAATATTAGGGATTTGAGGTGGAAATTAAGATAATTAAAAATGTGGAAATCAACCCTTATCAAGCTCATATAAACCAGCAACGTTATCTTTTAAATAATGTATAAATTGAAGACAATAGAGTGGCCTCTAAACAATGATTTTAGAACTGTTTGTTGCGAAAAGTTTATTAGGTGAATGCCTGATATCGCTAAACATTACATCAAATTAAATAATCCTCATGCGATAGTGAGCATTTCTTTGTTAGTCGCATAACAGTTAAAGGGTTGATTGTGTGCGGATTCAAGGGAGAATAAACATGTATGTAATGACACTGAATTATTTAAGAACAGTTTATAGTTTATATATATATAGCTGTGTTGCGAATAAAGTAAGACAAACAAAACCCTGTGTTTCCGATTACACTGCCTCCCCAAACAGGGCACATGTAGGTGGGAGATTTTTATTTTCTTATTTTTTTTATTCCGGGTTTACATGGCCCCCGGCCCTCCAAATTATGGTAGGTAAGGAATTTTTTTTGCAATTTCACTTTAAAAAAACAAACTTTAAAATTGCACTAAAGCCCACACAAAACTATAGGCTGATAAAAATCATTTTTAATTTTTTTAATTTTTATTTTTGGGAATTGCTATGAAAACCTCCGGATCAGGGGGGGGGGGGGGGGGTAGTTAACTAGGGTAAGTCTGCTAATCTGAAACAAAAGTATTTTTTTGGCCTAAGTAGTGACTGTGAGCGGATCGCATTCAAATGCTCAGGCATGCTTATTATTTATGTAGGGGGGGGGGGTTCTGACAATGTCAGGGGGGGGGGTGCTAGGGTGCCCCTTAGGCTTATACATGTACTCCTCTTATTCACTAAAATTTGCAAGTGGTTTAAAAACTAAAATTGATGAGTATAGTAAAAAAAATCACATAAATTTGGAAAAAAGCCTGCCGATGGGGGGGAGGGGGTGTTGTACCCCCAAACATCTAGACCCCCCCCAATGAGCAATAAGGCATTTCTAAATAAATTTATTAGATTTAGACAATATACAGATATATTGGGGTCCTGGAATACACATGTATTCAGTTTGCTCTTGTTCACAAATATTTGCTCCCAATACTACCTTCTGTTTGATACAATCAGACAAATTGTTGCAGTAATTTTCTCTGCATACCTCACATTTCTAGACACTCCTTGGTTAATAATGTGTTATAGTCTTACAAAAATAGATAAATATAGACATATGATAAGTGGATGGAACTAGATTTTAAAAATCTAACCTGTTTGTCATGCCATGTGCTCTGTGTGGCTTTGAAGCTAGTGTACCACTTCTGTGTGTCACATGATGTGTCACATGATCATTTACATGATCTGGAATTCAGTCACCAGATGTCCCCGGTGGTGTAAACTTAGCAGAAATGTCCCGTCCGCAACGATTTGTCCCGTCCGCAACATGACTATTTTCACTTTTTGAACAGTAAGTGTTCATTTTACAGTCAAAATTGTGTCAACTCTCAATGACCCCCATTGTATGTCAGAACAAAATCTGAGATTAATGGATGTAACCCTTATATCTTTCAAGCAAAAAATAAAATAAGCAAAATTTTGTTGCGGACGGGACATTTTAAATTTTCAAAATGATTGGTAAGCTATCATCCAAAGCAAATGTCTAGATAACACAACCATATACTTTGTTACATATCACAATCTTTGTCTATGAAAACCAAATAGCTTCAATCATTTTAAAAAAATTAATAATAAGGAAAATAAAATGTCCCGTCCGCAACGCATAATTTCTGTAAATCCGACTATTCAATGTCCGCCTGGTGACAATTTTTTTTAAATGTGATCAAATGTTTAAAAATACATAACTTCTATATGTTTTCTCTCAATACATATCAGAATTAATACACCAGCACTGTTTTAAAAATTCATGCTACCATGTCCAAAATACTGTGGAATGCCCCCTATAAGACACCAATTAGCGGCGATTGCTTTGATCTTACCGTCCAAGACGTGGGAGTATGTGGTGAAAAGTGCTGTATATTGCTGACTTGTTTTGTTTACATGGCAGTATAGGCCTGCCTACAACCTGGAAATATAACTACCGGTATTTCACTCTTTTTCTGTGCTTTAAAATTGTTTTTTTGACTTTTTTATTTTTAGTTAAGATCAGTAGGCTATATAGTCTAGCTTCATATGAAATAAATTTTCAAAATTGAGAATGTCTCATCCCAAGGGGTCCGTTTAAAACTAGTTAGAAGGATCTCGCCCTCCACTGTGTTCCGGGCTAGAACGCAGCATGTATCTGAAACGTAAGATAGGCCTACTCGCAATCATCACTAATGGTTGAAATTATTGGCCGAAATATTTTTCATGTGTTTAAAAAATGCTCTCACATGAAAAATAACTGTTTCAAATGCATAAATGGTCACTAAGTTTAAGTCAGGTGAACTCAATTAAAATGTATTTAGAGGAACGCCATCTTATGGCTCAGATATGGAATGCTTGCTAACCCGTAATTGCGTAAACGTTGTGGAAGGTGGCTTTTGCTAACTACTAAAATTGACCATGTGACTTTAGCCTAGGCCTAACTTACTCCATTGTTACTGCACCGTTTAATGTGCACCCTCTTTTTAATGCCTGTGCTGCACCAACTTAGCCTTAGCCTAGGGCTAGGCTTAGGTGCATAAGATCACCTGCATAAAAAGTGCTGCACCAAAAGTTGTAAAACTGTAACGTTAACACTAGGCAAACACTAACAGTAACAGCTAGCACAGTAGAATGCCTGATACTCCACAATGGAGGGCTGCTGGAGTATGAAGGTCAAATAGCGTTGCCGTAGGCCTACTCAGCCACTGCATGGATGATGGATATTAATAATTAATCAAAGCTTTCTTGTTTCCGTTGTCGATATCATAGATATAGAAAGCTCGGAATCTTACTGACCGCCATGAGGGAGTTCGGTACACATCACTGTCCAAAATGTGAGATTCCCAACTTGTCTATATAGGCTAATACATCTAGCAACGGAAACAGGTGCGGTAGGCCTAACTCAGTAACTGTGATATTAATGAGCGATAATCATAATGAATAGGTCCAGGCTATTTCAAGAGTGACGTTTACAATTATATTTAGAAGTTATAACTCTACAATAATAAAGACTCTTCTAAAAGTTCTAAGTTTAACGTTATCAAGTTTATGCTATTTTTACTTGTTTACTGTTTGAATACCGACGTTTCAATACTTCATTTCATAAATGTGCGCACCAGCATGGACTAGACAGTCTAACCACACCAAAAGACATAAAAAAAGTAATGCACAAAACGCCTCGTTTTCATATCAGCACCGCTTCACATCACAAACACCACATCGCGCTTTACCAGGTTGCTTGCATGAATTTGCCTTATCGTACATTTCGACATCAAACGTGACAAGTGCCATCTTTTATACTTATTCGTCCGTAGACTAGACTATTTACTCTTAATTATCTTGAATAAAAAATAGTTCTATTTAGATTCTTATAATATAGATTAAACCGTAATTATTCATAAAATAATTCATTATAAAATAAAATTATAGCAATTGTGTCGACCGATTTATAATCGCAGCCAAAATAGGAGCTAAGGACTAATAATCCATGTAAAACTTGTAGTATAAAGTTACTGCTGCTTCGTTTTGAGAACATGTGTAATAATTTTTTCTCTTCTTCCTATTTAAGGGATTCTATAATTTTAAGCCCCAGCACTGTCCGCACCTTGTAATATTTATTATTCAATATTTTGATTTAATTTAATTACATAAATGCAATAAATGACCTTTATTTTACAATATAGCAATATTACAACTCAAAAAATTCTAACATAAATGCGCTTTTTGAAAGAAATATTATGTAAATTTAGCCAATTTTAGCTAAAAAGCCTTGTCCCACATTCTAAATCCCACATAAACAGGCGATTTATTCTAGACTTCCTGTATTATATATTATATTTGTTTCTGATATAATGTTAGTGCAAAACATTATCTATGAGATTATATACGAGTTTTTTAAAATAATTTTATTATTTTACCACTTTTTATGCAATTTATGTCTGTCCCACGTTGCAGCGACTCTCCATAACGCTTATAGTTTTCAGGTAATTTCTATACTTTGTCTGACCAAAATATCACTTGTCTGGTGCAAAACAGTTGCGCGAGACCTTCATGCAGTGAATCGTGAAAAACAAGTTAATGTGTTTTTGTTTAGAAATAATGTAGGGGAGAGGCGGGTTAGTTGAGCCACAGGGTTAATTGATTCACCCCCTCGCATTTCCACACATGGGATTTTAAGGAAGTTTCAACACCACCTGGTGATTAACTGTGATATTATTAACATGGCCACGTTGTGAGCACAGATCATTTTGCAGGTAGGTAGTTTTGTGGTTCAAAAATGCATTTTTCGCTGTAGTCAGTAGAATTCAGATATTATAATGTTTGCATTAATATTACGGAAGCAGTAGGGATTCTGTAAATTCTTGCTATAGGGCTAGGCAGTCAAATACATAAAGATAGCCTATGTCAATGTAGGCCTACAGAGGAGCATTTCCATGGATCAGATTCACCAAATTCATTCTTTTTTCACCATTTAGAACCACTTGACGGTTGCTCCCTTGTTTAATCTAAATAATTAAACCTGTGTTGAAGCTATAAATTAACAGAATTTTTTCGATCCTAAAGTTGTAAATTTTTGATCTTTATTGAGACGTTTTCGCTAGCTCATTCACAAAATCCCCTTTCATGATTACACTCTGTACAGGGAACATGATATACTTTTTACCTCACCAGCATTTTCTTTTGGCCCGCCGGCAATACATGTTCATGTTTTTCTAAATTTTCGAAATTTTCTAGGGGTAAAACCGATTCAGGCTATGTCCTAGTCTTGTGTCAAGTCAGCCTAGCCCACCTAAATTAGATTTTGGTTCAGCCTTATTTTTAATTTTACTTTCTGGCCAGGTTGAACACAATCCAGGTCCCCCATGTCTGGAAGCCTAAATTTGTAATCAATCTTCCCATGTGGCTTTTGCGAAGACCCAGTCACATGGAAGCAGCGTGGAATTTGCTGTGATAGTTGTGATATGTGGTTTCACAAAGACTGCGTCAACATGGGATTTTTCACCTTCCTAGCGTATTCCACATCTAGCGTCTCGTGGATATGCTGTCGATGCAATCATTCAAATTTTGACAGAAATTTATTCCATTCGTTTGAAACCACTACCATTTTTCAGTAAAACGTTACCTCCTGCAGAGACACGCTACAGTGCTTTTGACCGTGAGCGTTTAGCAGTATACGCCATGATAAGACATTTCAGACATAATTTAGAAGGCCATATTTTTTTTTTGAATACAGATCACAAGCCTTAAACTTATGTAATGACATCAACCATCGAACGCCCGTCACTCCGCCAAACTAGGAATTCGGCTTACATCGCAGAGTTTACAACCGATATCAGATATGTGAAGGTGAAATAAATTTTGTAGCCGACACTCTGTCGCGACCGTCTGTGTCAGCTATTGGCAGTGCTTCAGTAATCAATTATAAAAAAATGAGTGAAGATTAGGCTTTAGACACTGAATTCACACGGTTGCGCCATTCACGTCTTCTACGCTGGATTTTTCAGCTACTCAAATCATTTGATAATAATTTGATTTGGTGCGACGTGTCAACTGGACACGCTAGACCGTACTGTACAGCCAAATTTTGGAAAAAAGTTTTCACGAGCCTACACGGATTAGGACACCCATCGCATAGAGCTACAAAACCACTGATTAATACCAGATTCGTTTGGCACTGCATGAACATAGAAAGCGAATTGGTGCCGTTCTTGTTAAGGTTGTCAGACGGCCAAGACTTCTCGATATAATAAACTGGCCTTTGGCAAGTTCACTGAACCAAACTAGAAATTTGATCACGTTCATAGTGACATAGTCAGTCCTTTGCCATACTCCGATGGTTTCAAATATTTATTTACCTGCGTCGATCATTTCCTGCGCTGGCTGGAAGCTATACCGTTATATAGTGGATATTAAAGCCGAAACGATCGCGTAACTTTCTTCAGCGGGTGGATAGCTCGTTTTGGGATGCCTGCCACTATCACCACAGATAGAGGCGCTCATTTCGAATCCAAATTATGGGATAATTTGTGTAGCCAATTTGGCATAGTCAAAAACTGCACGACGAGCTACCACCCCCAGTCGAATGGCTTTTCCACCGTCAACTTAAAGCTGCCATCATGGCACATGAGTCACCGAATCCATGGACGACGACATTACCCACTGTAGGCCTACTATTCTGTGTTCGTTCCGCCGGACAGATTTAGATAATTATTCTGACAAGCTAAGGGTAGCGATGTCGCGTCTCTGATTGTGCCCACCGTACGACACACCACAAAAAGACATTTTCCAATATATGGAAATCAAACCATGCTCGCAATAGCACCGCCTCCGACGCCCCTTACGATGGACCATACAAAGTCATCTCTAGGAGTGGCAGAGTAATGAAATTCCTCATGGAAGGCAAGGTGGAGACGGTCTCTATAAATCGCGTTAAACCTGCACACTTTGAGTGCGAGCCTGAAACAGGTACAGAAATAAAGCGTAAAACGCAACCGAAAAGAACGCATTCAAAGACTGCTGAGATTGCTCGCGGGACTCGAAGGGACCCGAAAAGATCCAGTAGCACTTTTACTACGAAGTCCGTTAGGACAGGAGTCGAACCGCAAACGAGAACAAAGATAGTCTTTGATGCCCAACATTGGTACGAGTCTGGCAATCATTTTACAGTCTCAAGCAACTAGAGCACACTTGCCTGGACAACCCACACCATATATAGCGCTGAATTCTTGAACCCTCGCCGTTTCTCGCGCTAACGGGAACGACGGCGGTTTGCGAACGTACTCACGTGTACCTTTACACTTACAAGGTAAAATTCTTGATCGAAACGACACAAACAAACGTAAGGATGTTAGAAGTAACTCGAACATCGCCGACAGCGACAAAATCATGTCGGATAATTCTGTGAAACGGACAAGAGTTGGTCGCAAAATCTATACTCCAGCCCGATTCGTGCAGATGGTCCACGCCGTAGTGGCGCCTAACGACATCAGCGGCGGGACCAACTCCCCGTATCTTAATTTGTGAATATGAATTTCGCCAGGCCTGGCATAATTAAATTATGTGAAATGTTACCTAATTAAGTTAGGCCTATATTCAATGATAACTTTATTACTCAATATTCGATGTATTAATTAAATTTCAACAGGGTCGGACGACACACATTGAGCAACAGTACAACATATGAAATAAAAAAACAATGGTGTTAGGAGGATAGGGAACAAATGGACTTTACAATTTTTTCTGCTGTGCGCGTGATGTTCGCCACCTACCCACCCTGTATTTTTTACACCCAGCTAGTTTAAATGTTTGGTTAATTAATGTTGGCTTAGGGCACTGTTCAGATGGACCGACGAACCGACGCGTTACCCACAAAATTAGTTTGTGATCATACGTTGTCACTTGGCCCCGGGATGATGTGGGGACAGCGTCTCATCCCTTCTCAGTCGGCCAGACCACTCGGGTTTCCGGAAACTGACGAGTGGACCCCTCCCCGAGCGGCCTCTCCCACGCTAGCTTTTGCCGCCAATTCTAATCGCGCACCACTCTCATCTCCGGCATCGTGGTAGACAGATGCGTTGTCTAGCTCACGATGCCGAAGCCACATGGCTTAAGGCCGTCGCGTTCTGTCCGATATGTACACAGCGCATTTTATGTCAAGATAATCAATAAAGAAAGAACAAGAGAATTACGGAGTCAACACAGTTATTTGTTCACCGTCGCCCAGAGGGGAAAAGAGATAGAAAGAGGATCAGAGGTTGCAGTGGACGGTCCGCCAACATAATAAATTATTTTAAAGATCGATAACCTAATCTAAGTATCTGACAATTTCTAATTTTATCTGATCTCTGTGAACAAATCGTAATTATTCACGCTGTCAACTATGTTGAGCACATCAATGTCATAGATTATGCACTGAGCCGTGAATACCTTGTGTTTCGGTTAATAGCACAAAGTGTCAACACATATCTGAGCATTAAATGTTTTTACCAACAAGACGAGTATGTGAAGCCCTACAGTAACAGGAAGACAATAGTCCCACGTTCGGCAAAATGAAGTTGGAGCAATAAGCCACCCACCCAAGTAGTGATATGCATGTTGCTACACACAGTGGAGTCTGTTAGATTTGATCACGGTGATCTGTCAACACCTGAGCTGAGTGATAACTGAATCTAAGTATCTGACAATTTGTAATTTTATCTGATCTCTGTGAACAGATCGTAATTATTCACGTTGTCAACTATGTTGATTAAATTAACAGATTAAAGAAATTAAAGGGACTAAATCAGGCTAAAATCAGCAAAATAACACGAAATTCCCATATTTCTATATCTAGCCTAACTGGTAAATGCGCGGCACAAAAATTTAAAAACGTTTGTAGTTCTAGTCTATGGACATGTTTACATCATGTGGTCATATTAAAAGGCCAAAATAAAATCACTGATTTTTTGATGATTTTTAGTCTGATTGAGTCCCTTTAATACTTCTCTGTTCTATTACTGTGATAAACAAATTAAATGCATAAACGACAAAGTTAGTTTATGGTAGTCATTCAGTTTCACATGTGTTACTGATTTTTTCATCAATTAAGTCACAATGTAAGCCTACAAATATGTTAAACAATAATCATATAAATATATTTAAAATAATAAATTTATATTTGTTTCCCATTTATTTCCGTCATATTTCTTGGGAACAGATGATGACGGAACATCGAGGTCACTTTGTATTAGTGAGGCGCACAATGGGACCAAATAGGTCAAAACTGTGATTATTAACTCTGACCGATTTACCTTCATACTTTACTATATTCATTGTAATCACAATATTAAACTCTTTAAAAAAATAAGCGATAAAAACGTGTTTTTTTTGTGAGTATTACAAATAAAATGTATCCCTGCTTCTATTCAGTATAGATATGATTTTATATAGTAACTACTAAAATTTAAATTATATGACATGATAGATAGATATATTCGAATAATTCGCTAAATTATTTAAGTTGAAAAAAAAAACCCCATTAGAGTGAAATGATGAAATATAGGTCCGAGCGACCGATTGTGTCGGCACAAATACGTGTAGTGATTCTTATGGGCGCTCAAGGCTAAGGCTTGGCCACAATTTATCAAATAAAAAATACATTTGTTAGAATCGGTAACATTTTACCTATATTTAGCCATTTTAAGCTCATTTTCAGCCAAGGCGTTAAGATTTTGTGAGAATGTTGTCAAAATCAGTGTGTAGATCGCATTCACGCACTGCCATGATAACTAACATTGATTTCCCTGTTCAAACAAATTTCACAATCCACACCCTCATCTTCGCAGTGTACAGCTGTCTACGATTACACTTCATAGACCCCAACAACATATAAACAGAGCAAAACTTTATTTTCTCATATTGTTTCAGATGGCTACCATCTTAATATTAAAAATGATATAAGAAAGTCCTCCAATTTTGACAGCTTTATCTTTTTTTAAACTATCAGGTCAAAATGTTGAGCTTATTACATCTAGGGCATACAAATACAGGTATGGTGCCAAGTATGTGCTTTCGGGATGTAAAAGGTCGCTTTATTCAGCTAACTCGTTTTTACACACGTTTTTAATTAATTTATAACAAGCAAACTGGCAATTACTCCATAAACCCTTATAGATAATAAGGGATTTAGAGTATATATTATCATAAATAAAAAACATTTCATCATTTGCATTATTTATAAACTTTCATAATCATCTTATATTTCATGTAGTTTGAGGCAGTTTCTGCCGGTCCCTCGGCGGTGCCTCGCTGAACAGGTCATACACGCGTTCTCTAGCGGGATGGTGGAGGGTGTGTGGGGCTGGTCTCGAGCATTGTTCGAGCCGGTTCAGGTTTGGACCGGCATCATAGATGTTGGTCCAACGTTAATTGTACCGTGATTAACCTTTTCACTACTGGCAGCAATTACTCCCAGAGTAGTGTACCCAAATGTATGACGTCAAATAATTAGGCCATCGTGGCAATGGCCCACGTACTCTAGTGTACACAATTTATTTATGTGCAGCTGCCTGGTTCACGGCTTTGGGTGGTATGCGGTTACCTTGTTTGGAACTGGAAACTGCCTTTTGACTAGGTGTGTGGTCAGAGGTGCAATTTCTTAACCAATCACATTGCAGTGTCTTCAATATAGATCTCTTTCAGGCGCTCTGTGAAGTACGAGGCTTGGTGTCTTCACGTAAATAAAACTATGTAAAAATCAACCAAGGACTCTTGACATATTCAATGCCAAAATCATACCAAGTCGCTGGGATTTTAACAACTTGGTTCAATGCTTGACCGGGGTTAAAACTAAAACTAACAGGGGTGGGAGCGGTCACCAGGATTGGTCCACAAAACAGTATTGACAGAAACAAGCAAATGTTTGTTCAATGCTAGCCTATCGTCCACGATGCTGGAACAACATTATTGGCATTATTGTCTAATCGTACATGATTCTTTGCAATGTAATAATGTGGACAACCTCGTTTATGGAAGGATGGGCTCCCAGTGACTGCCATTATGGCTTTGCCATAAGCTAAGAATAGTATAATTTACTGTTCATTATACGCTGGACACTTGGGTCCCACAATTCCAAGCATGACCCGTGGATATTCCACAATGACGTCACAGCCCCGACCAATAGTCATGAAACAAAATCATATCAGGCATCGTATTGAGAACAGGCTCTTAAATCACAGTGAGACTATATGCTTTAACAACATGTATGGGTAATAATTCGAACAATCAGTCAGCTAGAATCAGTGGTAATCAGTTGGGTTTTCAGACAGAGTTGGGTTAAAAATGGTGCATGTAGGCATGTTGTCTTGACATGTGCCTCAGCTTTGTAATCAGGTAATTACTCCAGCACATGCAGGCATAATCAGGCTAAGGCTTGGCCACAATTTATCAAATAAAAAATACATTTGTTAGAATCGGTAACATTTTACCTATATTTAGCCATTTTAAGCTCATTTTCAGCCAAGGCGTTAAGATTTTGTGAGAATGTTGTCAAAATCAGTGTGTAGATCGCATTCACGCACTGCCATGATAACTAACATTGATTTCCCTGTTCAAACAAATTTCACAATCCACACCCTCATCTTCGCAGTGTACAGCTGTCTACGATTACACTTCATAGACCCCAACAACACATAAACAGAGCAAAACTTTATTTTCTCATATTGTTTCAGATGGCTACCATCTTAATATTAAAAATGATATAATAAAGTCCTCCAATTTTGACAGCTTTATCTTTTTTTAAACTATCAGGTCAAAATGTTGAGCTTATTACATCTAGGGCGTACAAATACAGGTATGGTGCCAAGTATGTGCTTTCGGGATGTAAAAGGTCGCTTTATTCAGCTAACTCGTTTTTACACACGTTTTTAATTAATTTATAACAAGCAAACTGGCAATTACTCCATAAACCCTTATAGATAATAAGGGATTTAGAGTATATATTATCATAAATAAAAAACATTTCATCATTTGCATTATTTATAAACTTTCATAATCATCTTATATTTCATGTAGTTTGAGGCAGTTTCTGCCGGTCCCTCGGCGGTGCCTCGCTGAACAGGTCATACACGCGTTCTCTAGCGGAATGGTGGAGCGTGTGTGGGGCTGGTCTCGAGCATTGTTCGAGCCGGTTCAGGTTTGGACCGGCATCATAGATGTTGGTCCAACGTTAATTGTACCGTGATTAACCTTTTCACTACTGGCAGCAATTACTCCCAGAGTAGTGTACCCAAATGTATGACGTCAAATAATTAGGCCATCGTGGCAATGGCCCACGTACTCTAGTGTACACAATTTATTTATGTGCAGCTGCCTAGTTCACGGCTTTGGGTGGTATGCGGTTACCTTGTTTGGAACTGGAAACTGCCTTTTGACTAGGTGTGTGGTCAGAGGTGCAATTTCCTAACCAATCACATTGCAGTGTCTTCAATATAGATCTCTTTCAGGCGCTCTGTGAAGTACGAGGCTTGGTGTCTTCACGTAAATAAAACTATGTAAAAATCAACCAAGGACTCTTGACATATTCAATGCCAAAATCATACCAAGTCGCTGGGATTTTAACAACTTGGTTCAATGCTTGACCGGGGTGAGTTAAAACTAACAGGGGTGGGAGCGGTCACCAGGATTGGTCCACAAAACAGTATTGACAGAAACAAGCAAATGTTTGTTCAATGCTAGCCTATCGTCCACGATGCTGGAACAACATTATTGGCATTATTGTCTAATCGTACATGATTCTTTGCAATGTAATAATGTGGACAACCTCGTTTATGGAAGGATGGGCTCCCAGTGACTGCCATTATGGCTTTGCCATAAGCTAAGAATAGTATAATTTACTGTTCATTATACGCTGGACACTTGGGTCCCACAATTCCAAGCATGACCCGTGGATATTCCACAATGACGTCACAGCCCCGACCAATAGTCATGAAACAAAATCATATCAGGCGTCGTATTGAGAACAGGCTCTTAAATCACAGTGAGACTATATGCTTTAACAACATGTATGGGTAATAATTCGAACAATCAGTCAGCTAGAATCAGTGGTAATCAGTTGGGTTTTCAGACAGAGTTGGGTTAAAAATGGTGCATGTAGGCATGTTGTCTTGACATGTGCCTCAGCTTTGTAATCAGGTAATTACTCCAGCACATGCAGGCATAATCAGGCTACTGGCGACAGTTTCACGGCCTGTAACCTGCTGATTGCAGTTGATTTTCAATAATTATTTTTAACACCAGCGTGAATCAACATGTTAGCCTACAGTGATTCAGTGTTTATTTACATCATCTTATTATTCTGGAGGAGTCCCTTGTCGTAGCTATTTATAGACACCTGCTTGACACCAGCCTGCGCATGGCGAATCCACAGTAGACTACTGGTTTAATAACTGAACAAATACAGGACTAATTTCTTATTCAGAAGCACCATTTCTTGGGCATAATGTAATGACAAATACCTGAAAACATATGTTAACGTTACAAGTTAGTTCTGGCCTAACGTTTTTTTCTATTATCAATTTATATATGTTTAGCTTGAATTTTAACATTTGCCCGATTCCTGGGCAGTGCCCACTTCAAATGATAAATTTTGTTACCAAAGTTATTGAAAGGGTTAGGCAAGGTGTTATCCTCGTGTGTAGGCTTGCACATGAATCTGAGGGATGAATGGTGATGGAGATTATAAACTATATAAGCTGAAATAAGTAATTTACATACCGATAGGCATGGAGCAGCTGAGTAGGCCTAATGGGTCATAAAGCGCCGCCACAACTGAACGTAATGTTAGGCTGTGTTTGGCTATATGTTTATGGTCGTGTTTTCATAAGCACCTGCAGCGCACTTCCGGCGAGTTTTTATAAACGCTCAGCCAATATGACTAGTTAACTGTACATTTTATTCCATTATATCAGCTATTTTCTCATAATTATACCAGACTTGGTATAATGTATAAATTGACACAACACATCACTACTTAGCAATGTACTTGGGAAGCAGAATCTGTGGAATACGATGCTTTAAACCTATACATTCGCGTAAAAAAATTGATCCATTATTACACCTGAAGATATAATGTCATAATATTGGGAGCTAGATAAACACTCTCATTACCTGTAATTTATACAATATGATTCAAAAAGGTGTGTTGAACACCTTCCATAATAAATCGACGTCACCAGTTTTATAAATGGTATATTGACATATTTATAGCTGACTGATTTTTTTAATATTCATTAATATGACCTATTATTGTCCACCTTTCACCAATCTTTTTTATGGATTTACAGGCCTATCCGCAGGACAGATTTATTTATTCTAAGTGGTGTTGATCTGGAATATACTGAGAAAAATACTTTTAAAATTTGATGGTGAATGATACTGTATTGGAGTATATATTTTAAAAATAACAGGAATTAAATACAAAATGAAAATAAGTCATCAAAAATACAGTCAGCTAGAGTGACTATCAGATAAAACTAAGTTTTGTATATCATGTATTCAAATTATTATTCATGTTTATCTATTTTTCAGGTGTGAAACTTTGTAAAGTTAAGGTTCTTCACAATCCATCTGGCTCCCAGCATTATGATAGGTATCACTAAAACTTAAGGTGTATTATTGAATACAAATATTTTACGCGATAATATACCTTAAATTGGTGAAAATCGCCAGAAGTAAATTTTCTTACCACTGACCCCCACCTCCTTAAAGTGTCATTGCTAAAAAATGTATACGTTGTCGGTACAATCTGTTAATACTATGATGTGGTAGCTAAAGTGATGAACCAACTTCTATGCGTAATTTAAATTTTCTATGTGCTAATTATTTGTACACACGATTAAGTGCACAAAGCAAGAGCTAAACTCACAGATTTCGGGCATTGATCTTACTTCCTAGGTGAGTTATACAATAATGTACCTCACAAAAACAACAAGACTGTAGATTATTATCTGATTACATATATATTGATTATTATATATATACAGAGAGACCTCGATGTTCGTCATCATCTGTTCCCAAGAAATGTGACGGAACTTGGAATATTGCGGAGTTTCGGAGCAGCTCCCCCACCCCCCTCTAAGCTGTGTTGGGACCGAGGAATTTATATATCCGAATCATACTGTAATGTTATTATATTAGTACGTGTATTGGTTGTGCGAACAAAATAACAACATAAATATGGTACAAATAAAATTTTATTATTTCAAATATATAATTGCATGATTTTATTATTTCAAATATATAATTACATGATTTTTTAAAATAATATTTGTACATTCTGACTTTATTTTTAGAAAAAGTCGGTGACACATGTCTGTTTTCTAGATATGGTAGAGGTAGTGTCTAGTGCACGAAGGGTGGACCATAATTGTTCAGGGTGAGAAGGGGATAAAGACGGATGTTGTTCATTAAACCACAACATAAGTGCTTCTTCAAGCTCGCCATATTTTGCTGCTCTACCAGAGCGCTCATGAGACATCAACTTTTCTTTGCTGCGTAAATATCATCCACTGCTGTGCGACCCACTGTCACGTCCCACTCTTTGGCAAAATGAGCGGCAATATCAGAGCACATAGCTTTAGGATGAGCGTCTTTGTAAACACAAATTTCTCGTTTTATATCTCCATTGAGGTCAGTGCGTCGTTGTTTGCATGGATTCGAAGCCATGGTAAAACTGAATGACTACCATAAGCCTATTGTATCTTTTATACACTTAATATGTTTATCGCAGTAAAAGAACAAAGGAGTATTAATTGCTTTAATCTGTTTCAATTGTTAATTTAACCGAATAATAATGTTTTCAATTGGTAGTCGAAATGACTCCAAGCAATATCACTCAACTCAGGTGTTGACAGATGGCCGTGATCAAATCTAACACATTTCACTGTGTATAGCACCGTGCATGTCATTACTGGGGCGGCTGGCTTACTGCTCCGACTTTCATGTTGCCGGAGGTGCGACTATTGTCTTCCTGTTATTGTAGGGCTTTGCATACTGTTCTTTTTCACTATGGTAAACCATTCAACGCGCAAATAGGTGTTGACACTTCCTGCTAATCGAAACACAAGGTATTCACGGCTTAGAGTATAGGCCTAATCTATGAAATTGATATCCTCAACGTAGATGACGGCATGAATAATTACAATCTCTTCACAGAAATTGTTAGATACCTATAGATTTAGTTAACAAAATCAAACATTTCAATACTGATATCTACACCAGACATATTGAAGGTCAAATTAATTAATCTTTATCGGCTTAACTAGCGGCTATATACACACAAAATTAAACATTGTGCCAATCAGGCATATGACTGAAAATTGTTTCAATGTGCGAGACGTAGGCTTTGACCCAGGAAGCATTAACCCAATGTTGGTACAATGTGAACCCATAGTCTCAGACACTGGCCCAACATTGTACCAACATTGGGTGAACGTCTCGTGTTTGCTGGGTTGTATCATATTACTGTCGTCAAGAAGTGTTATGTTGAACGAGCGGTTCCTCCTTTGTTGGGGGTACGGTGTCAAAGGCAGTGGCCCAGCATTAAACCAATGCTCACATCGTGAACATGTGTTTGCCGGGTTTTATTTGCTCATTAGCCCCCCACTAATCCCTTACACGTTAGGTGCATTTAGCCAGCGTTGGGGAAATGTTTTGAAAAGGACATAAGCAATGCCACAATCACTATACAAACAAGTGGCGTTCACACAATTAGCGTGACTGACCGTGACAGAACAATGAGACGCTTACGTCATGCATTGATTTAATCCTTTCGTCACCGAGATTTGATGACTGAGGCGGACAACGTGAGGGAACAAAGTGACACTTATTCATTGATTTAACCCTTTCGTGTCCGAAATTTGATGACGGAGGCGGACATCGGAATGACGGAACATAGAAGCAAAAATACATTGGGCAGATCCGTTCCCATCAAAACCAAGACGGATGTAGAAGTAGACGGAACATCGGAGGACGGATCTGCGAGGCCTGTCTGTATTGCATGCCCTTTTATAAACGCACGGCTGTTTATATGGCCTCACCACCCTGAATGAGCCAAAATCTAAGGGGGTGGCTACTGACTAGAGAGTCCCTACCCAAATTGCTGCTTTAAATGGCTGTTTTTTCCGCTCCTGATGAATCAAGAAAAATACAGGAATGTTGTAATTCTGTGAATAAATTGTAAGCACACACTGTTTTCGCTATCTGTGATATGAGATATAACTTTTATGTGAGATTTTCGGATCGACACAGGAGGTGAGAAGGATTAAGCAGATCTGGGCAAACTGAACCCTTTTCCACAAAAGGGGGCCTAGTTCAAAATCTAATTGGCTGGCATACCATTCTCGCAGCTGTTTTTCAAAAAGGACGGCTTATGCCTTATAATGGTGTGTCACATTGGAGTGTAGCTAGGGACGAAAGTGATGAAATTATACATGCGTTTCAATGGGACTGGCATTTGGGGTGGTGAGACCATATGTTCATAATTAAAAGCACTTACCAGAAGTGTGCCGCGGCGACCGTTTATAAATGGCTAGTATGGTAGTCTGTTAGGCCCATAACGCGTAAAGTGGTACGCGTAAACGAACGTCGCTAACGCGTAAGCGAAATAACCAATCACATGGAGCTTTCCCTTACGGGTAAGCTAAAGACCCAATCAAGTCCTATGTTTTATGATGCGTAAGCCATCCACCAATAACACTGTATATTCTCTAACGCGTAAACGAATTTTGCTTACGGGTAAACGAAAGAACCAATCACGTAATTACGCGTAAGCCAAAGTACCAATCAAATTCTACATTTTGTAGCACGTAAGTGATTCACCAATAACAGTGTACGTAGGCCAAAATTAATTTAAATCTTACAAAGCGGGGATTAAACGTCAGAATATGACGTCAAAAGACGTCAGATTATGACGTTTAAACTCGATCGTCGCACAGTAGGCCTAAGAGTCAAAATCTTTACAATGGCCGTATACCCAATGTCCCATAACATCCCCAGCAAACACAAAACATTTGTATTACATTTGTACGAAGTTGGCCCAACGTTTTCGACGTTGGTGCAACAATGTAAAAATGTTATACAAAAGTTTTGTGTTAGCTGGGTTGGTATTCAATTAAATGCAGCAGCACATTCCACACTAAACAATACTCTGGTTACACTAAACAATACCCTGGTTCCCAGAGCCACACTACGCGATTCCGATTTCCTATGTGCACAGGTTGTGCAACCATTCTTGGCAACAGACACACATGAACCAATGTTCACTTTTTCTGTATTTTTTATCTTAATAATTACAATCACAGTTTTTACAAATGCAAAAAAGTAGGAAATGAACGGTTACTCAGAATAAAAATGCCCTTCAGCGGCTATCCTAAATTTAATCACTAAATTACACTATGACTTTTATATGTAGAACTAGATATTTTTTATTTTCCCCAAAATATCACTAACATAATTTATGCTGTATTTTCAGCCTCCCCTGGTAGATAAATGTGTAAATATAAATGTTTAATAATAAGTCAAATATGATTTTGACGTCACACTTGCTTAAACATACCCAAATTATCCAGCCCAACACAACTTCGCATTGGAGTCCATATTGACAATTAATAAAAATTATATCAAGCTCTATTTCAGCTTTCGCTTAAAAACGGGAATATAATATTAGGCCTACGTAAAACATTGTCGTGTTTTATGCAATGTGAAATAGGCTTTATATAGGCATATGGCCTCTGGTAGTTAAAAAAACGAGCCAAAATTATCACGAAAAGAATGTCACGTAATTTTAACTCTTTCAAAGTCATGCACATTTACTACACAGTAAATACTAAAAATGAATATAGCAGACAAATATATATTATGCTTTGATCTCTAGGACTGTTAAGGTCGCTGACATAGAGGCCACGCTCAATAAGAAATGTATATCTAATTAAAAAGTAGGCCCCACACATCACTGCCAGCTTTTGCTGGTGCTCTGTATTTTACGCATCATGGAAAATACAATGTTATTGGTGAATCGCTTACGCGTTACAGGACATAGAATTTGATTGGTACTTTGGCTTACGCATAAGAGAAAAATCCACATGAATGGTGCTTTCGTTTACGCGTAAGCGAAGTTGGTTTACGTGTGTTACAGAATATACAGTGTTATTGGTGGATGGTTTACGAGTCATAGAACATAGGACTTGATTGGTTCTTTAGCAAATACGCGTAAGGGTAAGCACCACGTGATTGGTTATTTCGCTTACGCATGAGCGACGTCCGCTTACACGTTTCACTTTATGCGTTATGGGCCTAACGGCCTACCATGGACTGGACCTGTACCTGGTTGCAGCCACAGATCTATAGGTCTGTGGTTGCAGCCATATCGTCTCACCACACATAATACCCGTCCCATAGACTTCATGTATTATGACCCATAGGCTCAGGCCTCCCAGCACTCCTAAAATGGGGAAATGTAAATAACCCTATATATCATTTTAACCATTCTGCTGTTTTCTTTCAAAATACAAAATAAAAAAGGTAGGCCTATATGAATCTGCTTGCTTTTCTGCTATTTTAGCCTAGAATAAGCTCTTGCCCCACTCTCCCCTGGGCGACCTAGAAAAAATTGACCTCGTTTTTTAGAAGAGCCTTGTTACAGTCAGCGCAAGGACTTCCTGTTAGATCTATCTTTTATAATTTCGATGCTTTTGCTACAACAAAACATCACAGAATCGATTTAAATTGGTATCAAAATGATATTTCCGTAATAATTACCACGGGAGCTGCTGCAAAGAGCCACAATTTTTAAAAAGAGACTGACTTTCTTATTCTTAAACTTTATAATGATATGCGCGAATGAATTTGTGTGGTGAGACCTTAAATATAATAGATATTCCAGTTTCTCAGGATATCTTGCTTGCAGCCCTGTCTAGCTGACTGATTGGTTTTTATTCAAGAAATGAGCGATATTATGTCTTATATGGAATTATAACCTAATTTTTATGATGGTATTACTAATGATTTGTACCAGTAATTTATTGCTTGAAAATTAAAATACGTAAATGCAACATATGTGCATCTTTTCTACCATTTTACAAAATAATTCGAGTCTATCGTGCCCAAGCTGAATTGCTATGTGTGTGTCTGTTGTATGAAAACATGACAGCAAAATAAATGCATAATTTACTCACGTGACCTGCCGACAGCTTCACAAAGACTGAATTTTCTGAAATTCTGATACGTCGACTTGATAATTTCTTTGGAATATACTTAGGCCTATATTTGATAAAAATTATATCGTCTTTAAGAATTGATTCTTTTTAAGTGATACGTATTTTGTTATCGCGGTATAAATAAACACCAGTAATGACTGGCAACGATATTATTAAAGCTGCGTCCAAAAATGAGAAGAAAATGGACGAGAAAACCAATTCTCAAAGCTTTCATCACGGCATGCACGGGGGTAATCCGAAATTTCGAAATGAGCGCAATCAACAGAACCAAGGGTCTGCTGGTCGAGGAAGACGTGGACGTGGACCATCTGGTCATCCCGCTTCAATGGGTGGTCACCATGCACCCGCTCAGAACGCGGAAGAGACCCTTATTAAAGGTAGGCACTTGACAATAAAATATAATTTACCTTTTTCATTAACTCTTTGATTAATTTCATTCTACAGGGTCTTACGATTTTAAAAAGGCCCCATTTTTCAAAATCGGATAAGGAATAAAAAAGTTACGGCAAAAAATGTATTTTGAAACAGGCTTTTTTTTGTGTGTGATAACATAGAAACACATTGAAATAAAATTGTGATTTTTTACTGTTTTTTTATGGTCAGCACTGTACTAAAATGCTGTAGCTGCTCCAAAAAATGTTCAAATTTGGCACAGCGATATAGCTATAAAAAACAGGAACAATATGCTGTTTAATTTTTTTAAATATCTCAAATAGTTCTTGAGATATTGTCATTTTCACCTATGCAAATTTGCCTTTTTACCGGTATTGTTAAGAACCGCAGAATTTTTGCAGGAAAAAGCCTCTTTTTAAATAAAAATGAAAAAACATCACAACTTTTCTTAAAATTAACAATACTTTTTCAAATTTAAATATATAATAACCTGACATTTTTAGGTTCGGTAAATATCAGGAACGTGATTGCACATTTGATTATTTTTTTCGGTGACCTTGACCTTCAATAATGTCAGTGAAAGGTCAAGGTCAAATGCAAAAAAATGCTAAATTTTACTTCATGCCAATTTTTTGTGGCCTGGAAAAAAGTATCTGCTACCCCTTTGATTCTCATAAAATTGTACAGACATGTTCGAAAATATAATAGGGGCCTACTTTAACTGTACCAACACGTTATTTTATTGTACTAGGTCCCAGAACAAAATATTTAGTTATAGTACAAGCTAATTTTCAGAAATCTGTACATTGGGCGATGATACAGGTTTCGTTGTTATTTTTCTTCCAGACCCTGGAAAATTTCCGAAAATGACAAAAAAAAATTGAAATTTTGATTTTTTTTTTTTTTTTTTTTCCATCGTCGTGGATTTATTCATTTCAAAGTTAAAAAAAAAATGAAAACTGTTTATTTTTTACTGTGCCGATGCAATAAACAGTCATTACTTTCGTTTTAAGCAAAACTGACACGCTGCGGTCAGTCTGACACAACTCAAGGTGCAGCCAGGTGCCGACATCAGGTGTGAAAAATAGCTGATAGATCAAGGCTGACACTGTGCACGCTATGGTTCTGTTAATGTGTCACACACATTACCATGATTACACTCCAACTCAAACCGAAACACCTGGATTGATCGATAATACATTGCCAAATAAGAATTAAAAAACAAATGTTATGGATGACTTTCTCATTGATATATTTAATAGCAAACAGGCAGTGTCAACTCCGGGCCAGTATCTTTCTTGTTAATCCAGCATTGAAGTTGATGTCACCGCACGCACACAGACGCTATCTGTATGCAAGTGAATGTTGTCGGCGCGAGACTTCGGGGCAGTGTTGTTCTAATGCTGGGCCATCGTCGTCAATGGTGACCTACATTGGACCGGCATCGGTTTGGCATCTAGTGGTGGCGTGTGCAAATCCAGTCTTACATCCAGATCTGACACACAGCGTCTTGTTGTGCAGTTATCCAGCTGGCTGCGGCGGCTATTCATTCACGTCTTATCTCTCTCAGCTTGTCTAGGGAAGTAGTCAAATAAAAAAACATGTTTTTTTCTTGACTTTAATAAGACTAATTTTCTGTTAAACGAACCTGACCACAACGAACGAACCTGTATGCAAAATCGGCCGCCGTTTCAGCTAACGAAATGGTTTGTCGATATTAAGGACAGGGGAGTTTTTTTCAAGCCAGCTCATAGGGTAGCCTACCTGAAAAACGGGGGGGGGGGGGCGTTTATTAGGGATAATACAGTATGTCAGCGTTCGTAGTTGGCCCAAAACTGGGAAACTCGTCGCCACCGACAGCCCCAATGCTGAAAAAAATCAGTAAAACAATTAAAAAAATTTGTGTGGCCTAAAAGTTATTTTTTTAAATAAATAGAACACATTTTTATGCCTTCAGAGACATTTATACATTTATACCCTTTTTCTACATGTATGAAAAACGACGTCATAAATTTCCTTTTTTTAGACCCCAGTTTCATGTTTACACAAGTGCCTAATAAAGGTTGGTAGACCTTGCCAAAGTTTTTTTTGTCAAAAATCTAATCTCTTAGCATTTTCTGGCGCTATGAACAGATGAATGATAGTCTAGGTCTAGACTAGTCAGTCGAACGGTGGAGGTCCAAAATGAAAGTTAGCTTTTCGGTATCCAGTCAGTCAATTGTCAAGGGATTGTCACAAAATTTTCTAATCATTATTATCTATTTAGTTTGCAGCAGCCCTGAAAATTTCGCGATATTCCATTAAGTTTCAAAAGTTAGGCAATGTGACATGTAACGCAATTCTGAGAATAAACACTTTTTCCAAAAGAATCCCAACAGCAATGACAATTTTGTAACATTATCTAGCGTATTTCTAAAGCTAGATCATTTGACATAAAATTCTAAAATTAGTTTACTGGGTTCATAGAATTTTTGCAAAATGTTTAGTGCTGTAACCTGTTAATGTTAGCACTGGTTGGGATTTGAATAGAAAATCACCTTTGCAAAATGTCAAGAAAATCGGTTCAGAATTAACGGAGAAATCAGTGGAAATTATGCGATCCTGGTTGATCAATTTTAATGTGTCTTCCACTCTTTGGGTTTATGCGTATACAGCATTCGCCCACACTGCAAAATATACTTGCTGTCAGATTAACTTGTATCGCATGTTTTTCGCCGATTTCTCAGTTAATTCTCAACCGATTTCGATGAAATTATGCAAGGACTATTGTCGAGTCACGTGGCGTCTACCATAAAAAATTTTCATAAAAAAATATTATATAGTTCAAAAGTTAGACCATTTGCCATGTAGTAAATTTGTAATTACTTTTTAGCTATTCAATATTTTCTGATGAAAATTTCACGGTAGTCGCCGCGTAGCTCGAAAGTAGTCCTCGCCAAATTTCATGAAAATCGGTCGGGAATTGACTGAGAAATTGAGAAAAACATGCGGTACAGGTAAATCTGATGGCGGGTATAGTCATTGAGTCAGCTCCTGAAAAAAAGACAAGCAGCATTTTCCATTTATAATTATGCCGCCGCTCTATAAACCCATTACCTACATTCTGGTTGATTCTCAGAATTGTGTTTCATGCCAACATTTTAAAGCCAATCACAAAAATTTAAGCATTTCACATTGAAAAGCATAGTGTGTCACTTCACTCTGACGAAGACTCTGTAAATAGGATTTAAAATCTAACCACAGGGCTCTAATTAGGATGATTGGTCTGATTGTCCCCAGGAAAACCAGACTAACTTTTCAGGTTGTCTGCAAAATGGTTTAGTTGTCCGAATTTTGGGACATATAGAAGGTGGCCTGTCCCACGATTTTACAAGCAGCACATCCCATGCCATACTGTTTTAAAACATACAAATTGTGACGAGATAATCTGCACAATACACTGAAACAATGCACATATTAATTTTTGGTAAATCTTTATTGATTTTTGACTGGTTGTCCGACGGAAACCCTGCGAAATGACATTGGGTTGTCCGGTGGCAAAATGGGTTGTCTCGGACGCTCGGAATGCCCTTATTTCATGCCCTGAACCAGGGTTTGAAATTAAGGGTCCGCTAGTCCGAACACTAGTAAAAATAGCTGCGGACTTGTAAACATATGTTTACTAGTACCGCCGGCCTAGTAGTAAAGAACGACGCCTCAGTGATTCCATTTATCCGTAGAGGGGGAGACGTAACTGATTGTGCAGTAGGACTAGCGGTATTAAGACAACCACGGCCGTTGTCTCGGCATATATACGCTTGTACCCCTAAAAACACAAGCCGTTGTCCCAATGTTCATTAAATGTTGTGGACGGTGGACCAACAACAAATCAACGTTGGGTCTTGTGCTCACTGGGACAAGACAGGCGTGCTGGGGAGAGGGTTTTATCAGAACCGAAACGAGGCCGTGTCAGTGTTGAGGCATTTATAAGAGAAGGTGGCCCAGCACTTCACGGCTCAGGGCCATCGTCACATGCACATTTAATCCCCAGCCGACACAGGAAACATCATGACTTGATGATGGTCTAATTATCGTTGGTCCACAGTCTGCAAGTATCTAACAAACTTAAAACAATAATGGGTAAATATCAGCATTAGGGCTTAAAACACCAGTGGGTGAATGTGTTAACTTAGCTGTGTGTATCACTGACACGCTGACTGGCTTTATCTGCATGCAGTGTATGCAAGGCTGGCCGTCAAACAGCAGTAATTGACCCTGCCTTCCCACCAAACACGGGGTATTCACTCAATGTCTTTTCAATGTTGTGCCAGCATCAAAGATGTTGGGCCAACATTAAAACAGCATTGGATGAATGCCTTGTGTGTGCTGGGTTGTTTTCCATATACCAGGTCAGTAAAATTTGTGGCGTGATTCACCTTACCACGGCGTGGCCATCTGGAATTTGAGGCTCCAGAATCATGAATTTTCACAACTGAACTTTTCATTTTTTTTCAAACTAAGTGTATATATATATGTCTATATGTGGTGATATTTTTTAGTAGAAAACGATTCCAAAGCTCAAGGCTAAATTAACATCATGCTTCGCTATTTGACTGGGGCTATGGCCCTGAAAGCCCAGAAAAGCTTCAGAGAAAAGATATGATTAAGGACAAGAGAGAGAGGGAGGGGCGTATTTTTTTGATAAAACGAAGAGAGAGGTAGCATAATGTAAATTTAAATTTCAGGACTAGTAAAACATCCACCAGACTAGTAAATTTAGGTTTTGATAGTCCTGCTCACTAACTAGTATTTAAAAAAAATGGCTAAGTTCTATCTTTGTGAACCATACTAATTTCTTTGTTTGGTAGTGAAAAAAGAAGATGGAGAAAAACCTGATGAAGAAACTGAAGCAGCTGAAAAAAAATTTACTGGGCGGTGCAGACTTTTTGTTGGTAATTTACCAAACGATACTAAAGAAGATGCCTTTAAGAAACTTTTTGAACCTTTCGGTGAATTTACAGAAGTCTATGTCAATACATTGAGAGGTTTTGGTTTTATAAGAATGGTGAGTTTATTTTGGCAGTTCTTCTCCCAACAACACCCAGATGTTGATTTACTGTTAGGCCATAGTTGTATATGGTGGACCAACATTAAACTAACATTGGGTCAACAGGGATCAACACTTACTCTTGTACTCTTAAGCCAGAGATACTGTAGTACCGGTACCAGTATCTTAACCCTTACACTGCTATGGGCGACTATAGTCGCCCAAAATTAACCAAGCGCAGTATAGTCGCCGAGAAATTCTTTTTTGAATTTTCACTTTCGTTTTGTGGTGCCTTTTTATTTGCGCTTTAAATATAGCTAACTGACTGATTTTGTAATATAATGGCTTTTAATATCAGTTGTTCATCAGATGTTTTTATGAAGAAAAAACGTGCCAGATATTACTTAGTGGGAAACCACACATGCTGCAAATTTTAGGCAAGTGTGTAAGGGTTAAAGGGCCAGTAACTTCAAATAATTACTAGCCCTTAGCAAGGACTCAGCCAGGAAATGATAAAAGGGATTCCAAATTGATTTATTGTTGGGCCAGAACGTGGTCTGGGGTCCTACCACAATTCAATTTGGTGGAATCTGGCGATATTTTTCTATGTCCAAGCTGAAAATAGGCCGTCCAAAAGATGGCTGAGCGGCAGGGCTGGAAATAATCTGGCGTTCCGTTTGTAACCGGGACAACTAGATCCCAAACGGACGCAAATGCGGGATTCCCGCTGTTTTTACTCAGATCCCGCGCATCAGTTATCACAAGTGCGGGATATTCCCGCACCATTTAGACGACATTGGTTGATTGTGGACCAACATTGCAGATGCAGAACCATCATTGTACCGCCTTATTTCTTTGAAATGCCAAGATGTTTTCTACCTCTTGTCAACCAGCCATGATCACACGCGGACGTGCAAGCAATATGTAACATTCCCACTCAACACAAGACATTGACGCAATGTTGGCCCACCGTCTGCGATGCTGGCCCAACATTGAACTAGCATTGCGTCAAAGTCTCGTTTATACTGGGTTGCTGAAACACACAGGAACACGCATATATTGGCCTGTAATACCTCCTGTGACTGTCACGCGCACCACATGTCTGGCAGGTGCTTAGATAGTATCGCTAACTGCTATTAGAACACTGCTGGCCCACAGACCAGCTTGTGGCAAGCAAAGCTGGCTGGCCAAGCGGCAGAGTTTATTGGGATTTTTTTCAAAGTAGATTGGTCATCAGCATAATTTTTACTCTTGACCCCTGCATTTGCCCTGACGATTAAAATAAAAACAACACTTAATTTTTTACACCCCAAAAACATCCCCCTCAAAAAAAATTCGAGGCGGGACAGTCCCCCCTTTGAGTGAAAAATCCCCCTTAAAAAAATTTCGTGGGGGGAACAGTCCCCCCCCAAAATCTAAGCCTTATTTTGTGCCCTGAGCGTCCATGGAGGACAAGCTCTAAGCCTGTATAGTTTTACAATTAGGCCAAAAAAACCCCTTTGTTTCTGATTAACCGACCGACCCTATTTGAACCCCAGACCCTAAAGTTTTTATGACAATTAACATATATTTTTTGAGAATTTTTTATCCGCCTGCTTTTTTAAGTGAGCAACAATTTTGGTGTAGTTTGGCAGTTTTATTTAAGTGAAATTGAAGAAGAAAAAATCCATGAAACCAAAAAAAAAATTGAAAAAAAAATCACCTACCTACTCTGTTTAGGAAGGCAGTGTCATGAGAATACCGCAGAGAAAATGTTAATCAACCTCACGACAATTTCAAGTATTGAAATGTGTCCCTTTACAAAATAAGTAGGAAATGTTTTTTAATTCACAGGACACGAGACAGAATGCTGAAAATGCCAAGAACTCCCTAGACGGCATGATGAAGAAAGGACGCATGTTACGTGTACGGTTTGCCACTCATGGAGCTGCTCTCAGGCTGAAGTGCTTGCCATCTTGTGTTACAAATGAGCTATTAGAGTCTGCTTTTGAACAATTTGGAGAAGTAGAAAGGGCTATTGTGTCAGTTGATGATAGAGGAAAACCGACAGGAGAGGGCATTATTGAATTTGCAAGAAAACCTGGTGCACAAGCTGCAATAAAACGTATAAGAGAAGGTGTTTTCTTGATGTCTACGTGAGTGTCTCTTCTTTTCCCCCTCATTTTTGATACCTTATTCCATGGGAACACAAGTAAACTTATTATACTTACATAGATTTAGGCTTTTGTAACTTGGGGGACATTGCAATTATAATGTCTTTTCAATGTTTGATAAATTGCCCCTCTTCCCCCCCCCCCCTCTCCCACCAAAGAGGTTTAAGGATGTACCTGTCTGCAGTACAGCCTCATTAATGTATTTTCGCTAGCAAAAATGTGTAGTCATCTTGAGCACATTTTGGATTTTCTGAGTAAATTTAATGAGAAAACATTTTAAGCATCGGGGGGGGGGGGGAAGAGGGGCCAACATGTTTTGCCTTAACTTGTGTTCAACTTTTAAACTTAAGGGCTTATTTTGAGCACTCACGTTTGTAGTCGGGGAATAATTTGTCTGGTGTAGCAGAACAGTTTGTTACATAATTAAAGGCAAATGCTACACAAAACTATTTTGGTGTGGCACTCAACTGCTACACAATTTCCCTGGAGTAAATTATTCCTTGGAGGGTTTCCTGGAGCCCCCCTAAAACTAGCCACCCCCACCCCCCCCAATAAAAAATACTGCTCGTGCCGTATTTTCTGGTGTATTGCCTGCTCCGGAGTATAGCATGTAGAGGGTTATATTAACCAACAACTGAGCTGTTTGACCATAGATACCCCACACTGGTCTATACCACGCCTCGTCACTCAACCGTCACCCATCTATCTGGTACACTCCACAACCAGTGAGAATTTCAAGCTGACCGAGACTTGTAATTGGTATCCAGAGTCTGTAATTTGTATCCAGCGTAGGTAATTTGTATCCAGAGTAGGTAATTGGGATACATATACTAGTGTTAAACATTATTCCGCTAGGTACTTTGAAAAACAATTTCCAAGATATCTTATGAACTGTTGGATGGATTGCATTCAAATTAGATGTGTTTGATCTCTGGATATTTTTAGCTCCCGCCGTCACCGTAGGTGAGCGAAGGGAGCTATGGATTCTACCTCCGTTTTTTTTTGGCCTCTTCTTTTGCCTATAACTTTGTGAGAAAATAAGCTAGGATAACAATTTTTGGTATGTGGGTTACTTCCAGGTGGCTAATGGACGGGTTAAAATATTTTTAATCTGAATTCAATACGCAAGGTTGCAGAGGAGAAAATGATGATGTGACGGCGTTGGGCCGTTGGGCCGTCCGTAAACAATTCGTTTCCGGAGCATATCTCTGAAAGTACTTGTCCGATTGTCTTCAAATTTTACACACGACACCCCTAGGGTGTCTAGTTGTGCCTTTTGGGGTATTTGAACTTTGACCTACTTCTGGTTCAGAACTATGACCTATTTAGACGTTTTGACGCGCACTTCGTTTCCGGAGCAGATCTCGAAAAGTACTGGGCCGATGACAGTCATATTGCACATACATGTTCTCTAAGGTCCCTAGTTGTGCCTTTTCAGGTTTTTGGACCTTGACCTTGAAGTTGACCCAGCACTTTGACCTAATTTATAACATCGGTAAATCCGACTGAAAGATTTTGCGGAATATCATGAAAACCGCTCAAGATAGCTACACCATTACTATAAAACAAATTGTGAGGTTTCAGGAGAGGATGCATCTTGAAAAATTTCAAGTCGATAAAATTAAAAATGGCCGCCTATCGGCCATTATTCACCTCGACAGGCCTGATATTGCGGAATATCATGAAAACCGCTCAAGATAGCTACACCATTAATATCAAACAAATTGTAAGGTTTCAGGAGAGGATGCATCCTGAAAAAATTGAAGTTGATAAAATTCAAAATGGCCGCCTATCAGCCATTATTCACCTCGACAGGCCTGATATTGTGGAATATCATGAAAACCGCTCAAGATATCTACACCATTACTATAAAACAAATTGTAAGGCTTCAGGAGAGGATGTATTTTGAAAAAAATCATTTTGTCAAAGTTCAAAATGGCCGCCAATCAGCCATTATTCACTTTCACATGGCCGTTATTTGGTAAACCGTGCTAGATGGCTAGGCCATTACTATAAAACAAAATGTGTGATTTCAGGAGAGGATGCATCTTGGAAAAATTTGACTCCATAAAATTCAAAATGGCCGCTTATCGGCCATTATTCACTTTCACATGGCCGTTATTTGGTCAACCGTGCTAGATGGCTAGACCATTACTGTAAAACGAAATGTGAGATTTCAGATGAGGATGCATCTTGAAAAAAATTGACTTGATCAAATTTAAAATGGCCGCCTTTTCGGCCATTATCCATTTTCACATGGCTGATATTTGGTAAACCGTGCTAGATGGCTAGACCATTACCTGATTACTATAAAACAAAGTGTGTGTTTTCGGGGGAGAATGCACCCTGAAAATTTTTAACTTACGAATTCAAAATGGCAGACAATCAGCATTATTTACCTCGATAGGCCTGATATCAGGTAAACCGTGCTAGATAGCTAGACCATTACTATAAAACAAAATGTGACTTTTCGAGAGAGGATGCCTTTTAAAAACTTTCGACTCAATCGAATTCAAAATGGCCGCCTATCGGCCACTATTTACTTGCACATTGCTGATATTTGGTAAACCGTGTTAGATAGCTGGACCATTACTATAAAACAAAATGTGAGATTACAAGAGAGGATGCATCTTGAAAAAAATTGACTCGATCAAATTCAAAATGGCCGCCTATCGGCCATTATTCACTTTCACATAGCCGGTTTTTAGTAACCGTACTAGATGGCTAGACCATTACTATAAACAAAATGTGAGTTTTTAGGAGAGGATGCATCTTGAAAAAATTTGACTTGATCAAATTCAAAATGGCCTCCTATCGGCCATTATTCACTTTCACATGTTGGATGGATTGCATTCAAATTAGATGTGTTTGATCTCTGGATATTTTTAGCTCCCGCCGTCACCGTAGGTGAGCGAAGGGAGCTATGGATTCTACCTCCGTTTTTTTTTGGCCTCTTCTTTTGCCTATAACTTTGTGAGAAAATAAGCTAGGATAACAATTTTTGGTATGTGGGTTACTTCCAGGTGGCTAATGGACGGGTTAAAATATTCAAAATTTGAGGTTTCGGGGGAGGATGCACCCTAAGTTTTTAACTAATTTATATCGAATTCAAAATGACCGTAAATCAGCTATTAGTTAACTCGATTGGCCTGATATCGGGTAAACCATGCCAGATAGGTAGACCATTACTGGGATACTGATTAGGATCGTTAATTTCAATGGAGGTTTGCAATCTCTGACAGAATGTCTAGTTCTTATCTTACTCTTAGACTGGGCTTCTTAGACCTAGTTGTCTTGCGTCTTGATTTTTGACCTAGACTAGGACTACATTAATAACCCTATACAAAATTGCTTAAATCAAATTCTAATTCGGAGTGGGAGCTCCTGGACTTATGTAGTCTTGTTCATAATTAACTGCGGGAATAATTCAATAAAAACAAGATGGCTGACATCTTGAATACAAATTTATTAGATTATTTTATTGTGAAAATCTCCCCAAGCTTGAGTCACGTAACGGGGATGATTTTTATGTTTTTCGCGTCGAAAACAGTCGCATTTAGTTTTTTGACAAATTTGATTTGAGCATCACTGCTTTTACTTATTGGACTGCTCAGGGGTATAATTTTTACTAAGTACTTCTGAAAAACAATTTGGACATGCCGCTGTGTGCGAGTGCAGCTCTTTAGATATGAAGCCTTAATTGTGCATAAAGGATCTGGAGCAAAATAGAAGAGATCACAACACAGTAATATTCACAGATAAGTTACTTAGCATTCCCAATCGGGAAACTTGAATAGTGTCAATAGCATATTTTCGATGGCCCCGTCGCCACGCATCATATCCGCAAATGTAGCTCTCACTGAAAAGTTAACTGGAGAATTTAGTTTATTTTTCACATTTAATTTTTGTCAGATTATCATCTGAAAAGTGAATTGCCAAATTCTATTTTTGTGCAGCACACCACGTCCTATTCAAGTGGAGATATTGGAGCAAATAGATGAATGTGATGGATATCCTGAAAAATTTGCTCAAAAAAATCAAGAATTTCTGAAGTGAGTGTTATTTTCAATATAAATAATTAATAATCACATGTACTGTATCATTGTATGGTTTCTCAGGATTATTCAGGCTCCACTCCCTAACTCTACGAAGTGGAGACTAATATTTTGATGCTGTTATTATTATTTTTATTATATAAACAATTTCACGTAAAACCTGTACACTCACCAATATTCATCTAATCTTCAAGAAACTGTCTCTGACCCTTCTCTCACTGTGATGTAATCGCCCTGTTTAAGTAAATGCAAATTAGATTTAGATCTGTAATTTAGATCCAATTAACAATTTGACTTTACTGCTCTCATACAGTTGGGACTATCCACTTTTCAAGTCTTCACTATATTTTATGAACGTTCTCTGATGGATTGCCCTGGTGATGTTCCCAAATTGACTAATCTGGATATCCAAGTTGTCCGCCCTGTCTCTTATAAATCATTGTACTGTAAATACTTTAGTCTCCAATATTTATAAGGTCTTTGAGATACTCAAAAAATTATTTGTATATCCTATATATATATGTCACCATTGACTGCATTGCATTGCATTGTTAATCAATGTGGAGACATTCATATTTTCCATTTAATTTTTATTACATATAGTTTATAAATGTTCAGTGTTTCTAACTTAAGTGCACTTGGATAAGGTAAATTTTCTTTTCAGGGAAAGAGAACAGCCTCCCCGCTTTGCAAGAATGGGATCATTTGAATTTGAATATGGTCGCAAGTGGCAACAAATGTACCTACATCATCAGTCAGAAGAAGAAAATTTGAAGAGACAATTTGAGGAGAACGTATCTAAGCTTGAGCTTGACATGGCCAATGGTTATATGGAACACCAAACACAGATGCTACGGGAAGGTAACACATCCTTCTTTTACTCGACAACATTTGTATGCTCACCTCATGATAGGTCTTTCCTTGAATAAAAAGAATCCCTCAAAACAATTATTTTAGGTGGCAGTCAGACCGGGAGTATAACCTAAACCTTTTTAGTCAAAAAAATCCCTGAAACAATTATTTTAGTTGAGTACACCACTGAGGCTCTCCAAAAGCTATACAAATTTTCTGTGACTTGACCACTGGTGTTTATTATTAGCCCCGTTATTATACTTGTTTTACAGATCAGGTTTACCAAGCCTTGTGCTTTGCTCTTTATTGCACTATAGAAGTCAATATACATTACATTATATTTATGCTCCAAAACCTGGTTGGCCAAGATTTTTTTCAATGAAGAGCATATTATGCTGTAAACATCCCCCTAACGTGGTTATATTAGTTTATTTATCCCAGCAAAAAAATGTTGAGATTTTTCTTTGTCTAATGTTATTTCTACTGGGATTTACAAATATCATTCTCTACAGAATTCATTCAAATTTAAATCTGTCTGTATAGTATTTTAAAAATGTAAAGTTATTTATTATCTACTTTTTGCCAAATTTTGCTTTGCCAAGGGCTTTAAACATGCCCACTGAGCATGAGAGTTTTCTAGAACTACTTGTTCTCTTTGCCAATATATTTTCCCTCAATTAAAATACTGTAATTTATATGTAATTATTTTTTATAATATTTTATTAGATTTGATGAAACGCCAAGAAGAATTGCGTCGTTTGGAAGAAGCTCACCAAATGGAGATAGCTCGCCGTTTAGAAATGAGGTTAGAGCCTGCTTTCATATTATCAGAACTTTTTTATTGTTGCTTGTTTAGTGATTCTGGATCAGGTCTACATTTGTATTCTGATTTTACTCTCGTAGCAAAATGAAGACACATTTTTTCCCCACCCAACAGGCAGGGGAGGAATTTCAGTCTACAGACTGATTTCTGTCTTTTAAAAAAAGACAGATTTTTAGACACATTTAAGACCACATTTTGATGCTTCCCAGATAGTAAAATTTAACCTCAGAGTGTGCTAAAAACCCACCTGAGAACATCTAGAAATAGAAAAATCTTTAACCTTGCGCTCTCCTCAGCAGCTGCAGGGAAAAATTTGTTCAGTATCGCTTTTGCTATGCAATTCTGCCCATTTGCTAAGGCCTAAAAAAAAATATTGTTTGTTTCCGATTTCCGACCGACCCTATCAAAACAAGTGCGTCCCAAATCTATTTGATGGATTTTCTATTTAGGAAAACCATAAGTTAAGGGATGACTTACAGACTGTAATCAAAGTAACTCTTACGTAAAGGAGAGGGGGGTCATAAAGCGTCCAAAAAAAAAAAAATGTAAATTGGTTGGAGTGACAAAAAAAATAAAATAAAAAATATAATAAAATAAATTTCCTACCTACCCACTGGTTAAAATGACAACAAATCGGAAACAAACATATATTTTTTTGGCCTAATCAAATTTTTAATTGATTAGCAAAATATTTATACATGAATGATAGGGATGTCTAGCAAGTTACAACTTGGAAAAAGAAGTTTTTCCCTGCCGGCCCCGAATGAATCCCCTCTAGTAGGCAATAATCTTTTCAGTCTTGGAATAATTTTCCACTCCCAACCCTGAACAGGGGTTATGCCGTTATGATGTCTGTCCGCTTTTTTGTCTCTGGAGCAGATCTTCGAAATTCATGGGGTGTTTCTTTCATTTAAATTGCACAAGCACATCCCTTAGGGGGTGTAGATGTGCCATTACTATAAAAATAATGTGCGGTTTTAGGGAGTTATATGCCTTGAAAAATTTTAAATGGCAGACTATCGGTCATTATTGACTGTTAACTCTTACCGCTCGGAGACTGTATATATACATCACGACAGTGGGGACGGTATATATACATTTTGGTGGAATTCCCCTTTCATACATTCATTTCATGCCGACAGTATAGCGCCATAGTCTGTACTACTTAATTATGCAACGTGTGTATAAGCCACGCTAACTAATAGACTAAGATCTAAATAATGCCAATGCACATTACTTTTTAAAAAATGTGCGGTTTCAGGGAGGGTCATAGACATTATTTGCCAATTAATTAGCCAAATGAGAAAACCTTTAGCCAAATCTGTAATTTGTTAGCCGCAGCTGTATGGCGATGCGTTGAAAAAATGTTTTGGTAATTATTTGGAAATAAAATGTGCTCTATAGGCATTTTAGAGTTGGTATATTGCTTATCTCAGACTTGATTTTCTTTGCAATTATTCCCTATCTATAAATGAATGCAACTTATTGTAATTTTAATTTAAACTACATGGTAATTATTTGGAAATAGCAGATTATCTCGGATGCATTCAATAGGCATTTTAGAGGGTGTATATTGCTTATCTCAGAGTTGATTTTTTTACAATAATAATCCGTAACTGTATGTACCTTACCTTAATTTTAATTTGAAAAACATGTACTAGCACTTAAAGACAGTTAGTGAAACTCAACTGAATGTAGGGGTCTATTTTAGGCCGTTAAAATGAACGGCAATTTTGAAAACAGAACAGTTGGTTTGACCAGCAGGGATTCGTAGAGTCTAGAGGCAGTGCCATGGTTACGGGTCAATATGGATTGGTTCTTGTTTGGCTTATTTCTCATTCTATCTTTCTGAAATTTTAGATAGTGGGCAACTGGTATTAGTAGAAGGACTTTACATATTTTCAAATTTTGAGAGACATTGATGAATTAACGGCTGAGATATCGCGATCCATAAAGGGACGCCCTTTCTGCCAATTTCGGTTTTCTGTGTCATAACGGCAGCAGCCAAGATTTTCCCTGTGGACCAGAAAGGACCCACTCTGTGAAATGTCATCACACAGGAGACTGGAGGGGGGATTATTTTTGTTTAACCCTTTCAGCCTTCACGATGCATTAAAGCATCATTTTAAATCCCTTTAAACAGATCTAATTTTTCAATACCTAAGGGTTTTAGAATGAAAATTCCAATGAAACTGGCTTGCCAATACATAGTAATTTTCTTTTAATTGTTCACCCGCTTCGAATCACCTTCATCCACTACAAGTCGAGAATTGCGACAGCAATTCGCGGATTGTATTGGATGAAGGTGACCATGGCAAACTCAGGCTTGAAAGGGTTAATAGTTTATTCTTGTCTTCATTTTAAGCATCCCTTTTTAGGGCGGATGCTTACTGTTTCTGCATTGACCATGCACCACCGCTGTCGCATTTGGCTGGGGAATTATTTTGGTGAAAAAGTCTTGACCTCACCTGACCTGGTGGCCATTTTCCAAAATTTAACAGGAAGTGTTCGAAATTGACCTTTCAAGATAGAAAAAAGTGTTTAAAAGCTAAAATTCAGTTGTCCTTCGATACAGTCGATATTTTTTTTTTTAGATTATTGCAGTAACAATTGATTAAATTGCAGTAACTCCTTTAGCTTTTTGAAACTTTTTTCTTTTAGCTGAATTATGAATTTCTTTCAATTTGGACTGGGGGTCCATCCAATTTTTGTTCTCAGAATTGTGTCATTTTTGTCAACCCTACTATGGTATTACCCTCTCACACTTTTTTAAACTGTTCTTGGTTAAAATTTTTAAAGCTATTACATATATATTTTATCATGAACAATAAAAATGGGCAACCAGGTAAGAAATTGTATTCATTATTGCAATATATTTTACCATTTATATAACCTGCTTAACAAATAGTCTTCCCAGCTAATTGAACTGCCGCATGGGATGCTTTCATTTAATTTCAGACATGCATATCCAAGATAAGAAATACAGGGATAACTGATAAATGGTGTTTTCGGCATATTTGTTACATTGCTGCAACAGCCAAAAAGACTTTTGCAATCCTAGTCTTCGGACATGTTGACATATTATGGAAATGTTGAGAAGCAAAATAAAAATTTCGATTTTTGATGATTTTGGCCTGATTGTGCCGCTTTAAGTCAACAAAAGGCATATTTTTCATCGACAAAGAATTTTGGTTTTAGGAAACAAGAAGAAGAACGCCGTCGTGGAGAAGATGAAAGAAGACATATGGATATACATATTCGACAAGATGAGCAACGCAGGCAACAAGAACTTTTTATGCAGGTCAGAATAAATTCAGGAATATTCTTCTCCTGTCAACTAGTAGCTATTGTACACAAGGAAATAATGATGTGTGTTTTTAGCCCCCTTTTTAATTTTAATTAAAAAAGGTGGGCTATTGCAATTGAAGTTCGGCGTCGTCGGCGTCGGCGTTACCATTTACTTGTGGGCGCGATAACTTGAAAAGTTTTTCATGTTTCCTTCCCAAATTTGTTTTGCATGTTACTAATGACCACTTCTCGGACAAGTTCAATAATGGCTGAAAAAAAATTCAAAATGGCCGACTTATTGCGATTTTTCACCTTTTACGTCAATAATTTGACCTTGTGGGCGCGATAACTTGAAAAGTTTTTCACGTATCCTTTTCAAATTTGTTATGCATGTTACTAATGACCAGTTCTCGGACAAGTTCAATAATGGCCGAAAAAAAAAAAAAAATGGCCGATTTATTGCAATTTTTCACATTTTACGTCAATAATTTGTCCTTGTGGGCGCGATAACTTGAAAAGTTTTTCACATATCCTTTTCAAATTTGTTATCCATGTTACTAATGACCAGTTCTCGGACAAGTTCAATAATGGCCGAAAAAAAAAAAAATGGCCGATTTATTGCGATTTTTCACATTTTACGTCAATAATTTGACCTTGTGGGCGCGATAAGTTGAAAAGTTTTTCACATATCCTCTTCAAATTGGTTATGCATGTTACTAATAAGTAGTTCTTGGACAAGTTCAATATTGGCCAAAAAAAAAAAAAATGGCCGATTTATTGTGATTTTTCTCATTTTACGGCAATAATTTGACCTTGTGGGCGCGATAACTTGAAAAGTTTTTCACATATCCTCTTCAAACTTGTTATGCATGTTACTAATAAGTAGTTCTTGGGCAAGTTCAATAATGGCTAAAAAAAAAATTCAAAATGGCCGATTTATTGCGATTTTTCTCATTTTACGTCAATAATTTGACCTTGTGGGCGCGATAACTTGAAAAGTTTTTAATATATCATCTTCAAATCTGTTATGCATGTTACTAATAACCAGTTCTTGGACAACTTTAATAATGGCTGGAAAAAAATTCAAAATGGCCGATTTAGTGTCATCTTTCACATTTTTTGTCAATAATTTGACCTTGTGGCCGCAATAATGACTTCAAGTTCAATAATGGCGGCGGGCTATTGTCGAGTGTGCTCTTGTTATATTGGTGGTCCTGGCAATTTTATTTATCTAAAATGAATAAATCTGTCAACTGTTTTATTTTCCCAAACTGCCAAACTTTCAAAGCCGCTAATATTAAAAAAGTAAGCTTCACTCCCCCTCCCCCCTATAGCTCAGTCAACTTCACAGATGTTTCATAGTAATTGGGGTCAGCACAGCCTTTTTTATCCCATGAAGTAGGGTGGGGTATGTTGTCATCACCATGTCTGGCCGTGCGTTCTTGTTCCGTTTCTGGACGATATCTCGGAAAGCGTTTGCTGGATTGTTTTCATAATCATATTGCACAAACAAAACCCCTAGGGGTTGTACATGAGCCTTTTTTTGGGTTATGACCTTTAACCTAATTTTTACCCTTGGACTTTGAGGCCATACCGTTAGTGTGAGCGCTCTTGTTAAGCTATTTTGAAGTTTCTTGTTTTGTTGCTTGCCAAGTGATTGCATTGAGCTTACCCAGCGAACACAAGACAAGGATAATGTATTTGTATGCGAAAATGAATTGTAAACTTTTATTTGTTGAAATACATGGACCATGTTTTTTTTATTGTTATGTCAAGGTTCAGACTTTGGCAATCAATTATGCATGCCCAATCTCAAAATTCGGTTATTTTTTGCAGCAAGAACGTGCGATGCGTGAAATGAGTCGTGAACGGGGACGAGGTGCAGCTGCACCTCCAATGCCCCCACCACCTGCACCACCAGTCAGTATGGGTTTAGAGAGAGGAAGCCGCCAATCACAGGTATTTAAATTTTTAATTCTTTGTGTGACAGAGTAAAAATACTAGGTCAGTCTGCAAGTCCTAACTGTAGTGTTTTTGAAATACATTTTGTAAAATTTCACAGAATCAAAATAGCCAGCGAACAGACATTTACAGTGCTTGTCATTAGCACTCGCGCTCCATTGCGCCCATTCCTTTTGCGCTTAGGTGCGCCATATATCACGCTCCTTGATACTATAAATAGCGCACCTAGATATAATTTTGCCAATTTGTATCAGGCCGCTACTCATTCAATTCTAATTCGATCTTTCTAAAAATTGAGCTCATTAGCAACTCATATCAGTAAAACGATGTCACAAATTTTCAGCAAAATTGATTAATATACGGCCGAGATATCACGCTCGCAAAAGTGACGCATTTAGGAGCATATGAAGTGAACCCTCAGACTCTGGGTGAGTGATAATATAAGCATTTAGGATATAGCCTAGGTCCGGCCTATAAAATCGTCTGCTTTTTGTCTGCCTGGTATGTGTACAGAAAGACCACACCAACTTTTACAAATATATAGATCCTTTCAGACAACCAGTAAAGATAAGTAATACTTTACCCCATCCCCTCCCCCATGAAATCAATATCTGCATGGACACTGGATTAGTTGATAGTCCACTATTGGTGTAAACTAGGCCTATTATCTATAGATCCTATGCTTCACTGCTAAATCTAAAGCAGAGTATGTTTTGCCAAACAGCTTATATATATAATCAAAACATTACCCCACCCCCTCCCCCACAAAATCATCTTCTCGATAATTTTGGGATTTGATGATGATAGTCACTTAATTAGGCCTAGTACCGGTTGATAAATTTGGCAATTAGGCCTACTGTCTAGTAATGTTTTTGAGGACTGTTCACTTTTCAATATATTGTTGATAAATTTGGCACCAATTTTCTTGAGACGGTTCACTTTTCAAATAATTATTGCAGGGTAATTTGTCTTAATATATCACGGTTATTTAACCGTTTGGGATGGTTAACAGTCACTATCATAAAACATGTGCAAACACTTGGTTTCAGGAGAAATGTATTATGCCGTAGCATTTCTGTATACAAATGGCGTGGGAAGCTTGGTTAGGAATGTAGTGTATGTCTTTAGAATTGATATCAGGAGATCTCAAAAGCCATAAAATCATCAGAAATGTGTTGTATTTAAAGTTTTTCTTGAGAGTTCAGCTTTCGTTTTTTCAGAAACAAAATATAATTTATTTTAGTCATGTAAATTCAATGAAAAAATAATGGTGGTGGTGGGGCTTTTCATTGAAAAATTCTAGTAAAATGAACAAAAATGTCAGGCATTTAAAGCTCATACTTTTGTCTAGAATTCATCCCAGATGCTTTCAGCCGCCCGCCACCACTTGTTTCTGCTTTCACTCGAAAACCCCTACTCGGATTATTTCCAAATATTTGCAGTATGCATACTGGCCCTGGGGAATTTGCCTGGTGAATTTTTTTCTTGAGTTTTCCAGTTTCTTTAATAAAATTCAAGATGCCCGCCAAAATCCTATAGCGCTCGCTAAAGCTTGAACCGCTTCATCGATTTGTTCCATGTTTGGTTTAAAGGAAAGACCTTAGCCTGGCCGTGAGCTGAAAAGCTTTTGGTGTGATTCTGATAATAAAAACGTTGATTTTTTTCATTTTAGTATTTTATTAGATATTTCTGTTTTGCTCATTTTGGCCATCATCAAAAGTTGGTATTTTGCAGTATGCATATTGGCCTGAAGGAATTTACCCGGTAAATTTGTTTGCGTTTTTCAGCTTATTCAGCAAAATCCAAGATGGCTGCCAAAATCCTATGCCGCTCTCTAGAGCTTGAAGCGCTTCCTGGATTTGTTTTTTGTTTGGTTTAAAGGAAAGACCTTAACCTGCACATGTGGTGATTAGTTTTTGGTGCGATTCCAATAATAAAAACTTTGTTTTTTTCACGTTACAGAATTTTAGCGGATATTTCAGTTTTGTTCATTTTGGTTATCATCAAAATTTAGTAATATAGCTATAGCCTATACACCTGTGCTCGGATTATTTCTAAATATTTGCAATATGTATATGGGCGTAGGGAATTTTTTTTTGCGTTTTTCAGCTTCTTCAACAAAATCCAAGATGGCCCCTCAAAATCCCATGTCACTCTCTAGAGCTTGAACTACTCCATGGATTTGTTTCATCTTTGATTCAAAGGAATAACTCTACTCTGGATGTGTGCTGATTAGTTTTTTGTGTGATTATGATAAAAAATTTTTTTTTTAATTTTTAGGATTTTAGCTGATATTTCAGTTTTGCTCATTTTGGCTATTATCAAAATTTGGCAATATGGTTATACAGCTCAAATTCTATCTTTTGTGTATGCTCAGTGGCCCTGAGAAAAAAGTCAGGAGAAAAATATGGCCGATGAATCACATGTTACTCTGAAGAGCTTGAACTGCTTCACCCATTTGTTCCAAGGAAGCAGCTTACCCTGTCATGTGTTGATTAGATTTTGGTGTGATTCTGACATCACATTTTCACGTGGTTTTACATTAAAATTTGGTGACAATACTTTATTTCTCTATAATTAATGTACTATGTGGGCAGTTTTCTGTTAGTTCTGGTCAGGACTGTCATGACTGTCTTGTTTGTGTGTAGACATGTGCATACATGGCTGTGACTTTATAATTAGTTTTAACCGCCAACCTGACTAGTTTTTCCCCTCTATGATTGGCTGTTACAAAAAGTGGGAGGGCTGAGCTGTCATCGGCCGAGCTAGGGCATTTTGTACAACGTCATGATTGGTTTAATCTGTATTTCCCAATTTTTGCTGTTAGTTGTCAAATCAACTGTCAAAAACTTTAGTAGCCTTTTCTGTCTTTTACTCTTTGTATTAACTATAGGTGTATATTTCAAACGATTTCAGGAAGTTATATCAAATGATGTTACTTAGAGGATAGTTTTGATGAAAATTTCGTTGGTGAGAATGAACCAATCATGATTCATGATAACTTTTGACTTGAATCATCCACATGTCAATGACATCATACACTGAATTTTTATTTAGTGAGATAGATAAAAATGTTACACTAGTTTAAGAAAAAAAAAGTAGTCTAAATCTAGTCTAATTCCAATTTCCACAGGTGCAATTCTACACCTTTGTATCTTGACCTGATTTGTTGACATCAGCCTTAGATGGTCCATAATATTGTTTTATTCAGAGCAATATTCAGAACATAATATTTATTTATACACTTAAAAAATTATGTTGGTGACAGGATGTGAAGGCAGTGTGAAGGTGGCATGTTGTAGAGAATTGTGCCCTCTTTCTTGTGATGTATAGTTTCCGATAAATTAAAATACAAACTAACATAAAAATAAGTACCTGACTGGAGAAGTTAGAATGTAATTGAAATCTAGAACATTAATTACATTTAATAAAATGCCATACCTCCATCATTAAATTTTTTTATACCATTGTACATTGTACAAACCAAGACTTAGAACACAGATGATTACAATGTACTTGATATGCATCAGTATATGACAGAATCATGACAATGATAGCAATCATTTATGATATCTCTTAATAATTTATTTCATCAACATTGTTAAATCTTTGAAATAACAAAAATATACGAATCAGACCAATAACTAAAATTTATTACTTTTAATAAAAAATACTACTAGCACAAAATCAATTCTGTCTAGAGCAGATGGTTAGAGTGTACTTGTTATGTATCAACAAATGTCAAAAATAACATCAATTATATTCACTTTAGTGCTTTTTCCATTGTCACAGGACACCCATAAACCTCTTGTGCTCATAACCTTTGAATTTGTATTCAGATATATTACATGCCAGCATTTTATTGTATATCATTATGTATATGGTATGTACATCCTCACTGCCCATGATTGTTGATTAGATGAATGTGACTACCTACAAAACGTAGAAGCTATGAACAATAATGATGTTCTATTATCAGGGAATTGGTAATGGTCAAGATGTAAACAAAGAAAGTGGCAGTGGGAGTAGTGCAATCAAGATGTTATTGACTGGAAGCAGTAGCATGGAGTCACAGTCACAGTCACAGTCATCACAAAATATGGTAATGTATACAATCATAAGTTTAACTATTGGTAATGTCAACTTTTTTGGCTGTTTTGGATATCTTCATACATGGAAATAATATGATATTTCCTGAGTGATCGTAACGATCATTTATTTATATAAAAAATCAACCCGTCAGGAAGATGTATACTAGAGGGTACAGTGTGATTACTAAGCTTGCGGATGGTTGTATTGGGTAAGCTGGACTACTTTCGCCATACCGGTACTTGAAATCATAATTGCTTTATGCAATTAACTATATTACACATTGATATCTGTTTAACAACTGTTGAGGACAATGTTTGAAACAAGCTATCTTTGCTTTTACCACTTGCATTACAGGTACATCAGTTTACAATTTAGTAAGATTGTTCATGCTACATTATGAGTGATTATTTTCTTCACATTTCGCTATACATGTACTACACACCAATTCAAATGTTAGAATAGCTAAAGCATGAAGTGCTACTCTGAGTACTACGTACATGCACAGGTATAAGGAATGAAAAGACTAGTTTTGCAACAGAACTAGTGATCCGACCTGTGGTATATTACTTGTATGAAATTTTCAATACATAGGAGAAGAACATTTCCTTGACTATCCTACTTGGAAAAATATTTATCCAGGCTCATATTGTTTTACCGTACTTAATTTTCCATAATTCGTTGTGATTCATCTGGCATTAAATAGACTGCTATTTATAGTTTATAGCGGTAGTATGCTATTTTACTTGTATATCACAAAAAACCCTACGACTTGTACTAGTGGAACCTCGTCTGGTACCAACTCTCATATTAGAGGCGCTGGAAGCAATTTTGAATTTGAACTGCACTTATCTCTGGTTCCTCTAATCAAAGTAGAATTATATATATATATATCATTGATTTATTATCATTGATCTTACTTTCTTTGCACACAAAGCATCATTTTTTGAAGTGTTCAAGGTAAAACTATCATATTTTGCAACCGCAAATGTGACATTGATTGTGAATGTCCTTTCCGCTATCACTATTGGAATGAAAGATTTATATCCTGAATTCATTTTTGCCAAGATAGTATCTGTGATCTTTACTGAACTACTCAATATTGTTATATGTGAGAGTATGAAGACTAGTGACAGAGGCATATATAATATATTGCTTTGGAATATGACATTGAGATGGGATGTGATAATCATTTTGTCTAATTGTGCAATCGTTTTATTTGTATTTTGTTTTGTGACATGTAGGTTATTACTGCTAATCCCATTTATTCACTGAATCAAACTTGACAGTTCTCCGAATGGATATTACTGCTATATGTTAGTTGCCGAAAGTGTTTGGTAATGCTGTTAAATTGTGTGGGCATGTCGTCAAGTTTTAAGGCAATGGCATGAGGTACAGTGCATATGGCCAGGATTCAATTTGTCTAGTATCGTGTAGCTTTAGCAGCACAATTTGGCCAGTTGCTAATCATCTTTATTTATTGGAAAAAAACACAAGCAATCTGGAGCTTAAATTTAAATTGTTATGCAATATTTCAAACTAAATGGAACCCTGATAGCATCAAGCAGTGAGGGCATGGCATGGTGCAGGGTTTCCACCAGAAATTGTTTCCTTCTCAGTTTTAAATTTCAGGGCTTAGAATTGGTTATTTTAAATTAAATGACTTTAAATGAAATGACAGCCAAATATGTTCCTCCGCCCCCCCCCCCCCTCCATCCCCATCTCCTGCCGTGTAATGACTGTATGTGCATGACGTGCGTCACAATGTAACGGATATTCTAATTGGCAGGGGAATTCCCTCGTAGACCAATCAGAGATCATCCTAAAATCTGATATAGTACGTCACCACTTCCGCTCATGTGCTTAATGTCACGCTAACGGCTGGAGCATGCAGGTGACGTCATATACCGGGCCTGGTGTCTCGATTAGGACATTCTGGGGCTTGCACTTTTGAAATTTCACCTATGTGAAATTTAATTGTTTTTTGATAGCGTTATATTCATATTTCACCAACCCATTTCCATCATTCCAATGTATCCAAATACAACGCTCATTTTATATATCGTCGTACTCACATAAGAACTTTCGAAGATGACATGGGGCTGGTAAATTATTTGCAGCTTAACCGCGGCCTGTGGCAGTAAAATGTCACACTTTCAATGATGTGATTACCGTCTGGCGGGTGGGGGTACATGTGTACGCTAGCTATATACATATAGTTCCCACTTGAACGAATGACAGCCCGTCTGGACGAATGACAGCCCGTCTGTGAAGTACAGAAAAAAACATCACATTTAGACTATATACGACATTAGAAATTAAACCACATGAAAAAATGTCCTCTTGCAATTTCGGACTTCAACAATGTGTAGCCCGCTTTCGTTATATAGCCCGCACCAGGCCTTCCAAGGAGTAAAAAGTAGCGGGCTATACACCGAAAAAAACGGTCCATGTAGCCGCCATCTTGGCCTGAGTGGAAATCGGCTCGCATAAATATAATTAGTCTAATTTTCCTAACTTGGCCTAACTGTTCTCACAAATGTATCCATATTAATAGCATAAACAACCGATGACGTTAGAAGTTCTATACTCCCGACTGTAACTGAAACCACACCCATTCTTTACAGTTGTGGGGCTGTTCACGTCTTAGACTAGCGCTATGCCTATAATATCCCAATAACAGGTACACATTTCCCGGTGGGTCAAGACATGGCATTGACATTGTTGCACTATGCTCTAAATTTATCTTTTGCTGAGTTGGCAAAGGTTGAAAACACATACTTTTATTTCATTTCTGTTCATTAAATCATAATAAAACGTTCTTAAGTCAGTTTGATTCAATGTTTTGAAGGCATGGTTGTATGGCATCAAACCTGTTTTTTTAAACTTTTTATCAAATGGTGACCATTTGGGTGGCCATTTTTGATTTTTTGCTAAAGATGTGGCATTGCCATGGCAACCATTGTATAGCCCAGGACAGACCGAAATTAGTTTTAAAACGTTTTTGGTGAGTTATGACATCAGATTTATGCTAGATAGTGGATTAAAAAAAAAAATCACGTTTGAGGTCCCTACATTCCCTGCGAGAGAGCTATTGAAATGTGTTATGTGATACCTGAACGTTTACAGTCGGTCCCTTTTGAAATAAAATTAAATAACTTGGGATATCCACTGTAACTGTTCAGGTATCACATCACACATTTTAATAGTTCTCTCGAGGGAATCATGCTATCGAAACTGTTTTTACACATACAAATGTATAGGATGATACCTCGGAGTATTTCTCTCAGTACCGACTGGAGCTCGTCTGCTAAATAAGATGGCTACACTGACAAACAGGTGGGTCCGAAATATTCGATGAAAATTGCTTTCAAAAAAGATATTACACCGTCATTTAGGTGCAAAGACTTTACAAATATTTTTCTTTGAATGACGCTGACGGCTGATCATAATGGTATATGTTATGTAAGTGATAATTTTTTGGTCAATTTAGTGTCCATACCTTCTAGTTAGTTATTATCAACACAACTGCCGCGCTACAAGAAAATTCTCTAAATGTGCCATTCTGGCTAATATCTTCAGCTGATAATAGGCGCAGTACTGGTGTGTTGGATATGGAGTTCTCAGTAGACATCACACCAGTGGAAATAACCAGTTTCTGCTGCATTTATTGTGTTGTACACATGTCATTTGCATATACAATTTTACCATAATATATTTTGGCTATTGCTTTTTCACAGCACCTGATATTTGGTGGATAATGGAACATGCATTTTACTGTTTCTAATCCAGTGTCAGAACACCTGTTTTTACATATATTGGCTTAAATCATATAAACGTCTGTGTTATACAGGGATCTTCCTGGAGCACAGGATTCACACATAGAAATTAAAAATGCCCCATTGTTGTGAGTTGTAGTGTGGCATGATGCTGCATTCTGACATAGGTAGGCCTATACGCCAAACATCAAATGTTAGTCTAATGTCTGTAATGCTGGCCCAACATCAACACAATATCAATGTCTTGTGTTTACTAAGTATAACCAAGATCTATAGTCTCATTTGCGTCTGAAAGCGGGTGTCTGCAATTGTGATCTCACAGCCATTTACTGATATATATCCTTCTAAGATCACTAAAACAGTTATCTAACTAACTAAATTTTGAGGAAAAATTTCAACTATAAATGAGTCCAGCACAGACTAACAATAATCGCCGATTTTATTAAGTCACCACTTTTTTGTCACTGTTATTGCTACTGAAAAAGCTTTTATTTATTTTTGTTTGGAGCAAATGAGAATTGTTGTAAATTATAACAAAAAAATTCAATTTTATGTTGCTATGCTATGTAGGAGACATGTTTTATAAACAAACTGAATTTACAAAAAAGGCATTGAAGGCATCCATCACTTAATATATCTTGTATATAACGTTCATATCTAGTGGGCAATGCAATAACACTTTTTATTAACAGTGAACATTGGCTCATTATTTACATGCACTGCATAATTTACTGTATCAAATGATACTGATTATATGCATCACTGCAATCCTATTGTCATTTGGATGGAGGCTGAAGTCAGTAGTCTCCTGGCTAATCTACCAGGTATATATTTACAGGTTAATTGCTAATTCCTTGTACCTGGGTACTGCAATAATGCTTCAGTGTTTTCCCCAAAGCGTCTTAGCGCATCGGTACCGAGACACTTTGGTTTCATCCGAGACGCTAAAAAACCTTTTAATTCCTAATTTCTTTTGAAGTAGCCATGAATTCAGCCACAAAACAGCATCTTCCAGAAAGCCGATACTCTTTGGACAAATCCTGGGGAAAACACTGTGCTTCAAGCACCAGGCCCACTTAGCATCAGCTATTGAAACAGCTCCGGCTAAACTTCTGACCTATGTTTTTTTTCCGGACCGCATGTCGATTTCATACAAGCATAGTAGCAATGTCGTCACTGGATCATTGTAATTCCTAAACTGACCGTCGGGTGTGCTGTAGTCTCCATTTCTCTGATCAGAACAACTTTCACCAGGAATGTACGAATAAACGGACGTCAATTTTCTTACCTGTGATTGTTCTCGATGCATGCTATTAAAGCCAAAGCCTAAAAATTGGTATGTATTTTTTGTTCCCTACCTAGAATTCGTCGTAACGAAGATCTGGTTTGGAAAATTATACCCGACCTTTTTCTACAATATCTGCTGAACATGAACTAGGAAATTTCAGCAAAAATGAGATAATTCAAACAAAATATTCACTGATAAATCACAGGAAGCAATAATTATATGAAGAGTTGATCTGCAGAATCTGTTTGCTTGCTGTTAAACTTGCGTCAACAGCATCATTGGTTTTGTATTAGGTAGGTAGGTTATAGTTTATCAAGCTAACATGAACATTTACCCCTGTTCGGAGGATCTGCTTACTGCTAGGAACTTATCATACACATTGACATCACTGTCCTACCAGGTATTCCTTTACACATGAGTATTGTGAGGCATGTGAAGGTGAAGTGCCTTACCTAGGAACAAACAAGCCTGACATGAACTCGCAACTATTTTGCAACGACATCTCTGTTAACAGGGGAGAGAGATATTTCTCTGAAAAGCATATGCACTAAGTAGGAATGTCTGTGTAATATGTGACAGTTCTACTAGCAAGCTAGACTCAATTTCTAAACTTTTCCAATTGCATAAAAAGTGCTGGTAGTCATCTATGCTTTGTATAAAGCTGAAACATGCAAGAATGTCTGTATCTTAGATATCTAATTTAACCTCATAACTTAATGACCTATTTGAAATGGCAAGACACTTTGGTAGTTAGTCATATCTGCTTAGTTTGCATATATGGCTTACACTACTGGATGTGCCTTTTGTGGTCAATGAGTTTTATCTATCCGCATATGTCAGGCATGAGGCATTTTTGCAGACTTGTGTAATTCGTGACTTCTTCAGCTTGCTGTTGGCTTGCTGATATGTGTCACCCCCAATCCGTATACATGCTATTGCTGCAATGGCGACTCAAAAGCTGTGGAACTGATATCTATTAATGCCAGTCCATTCCAACCAATCATCGAATGAAATTTCAACTCTTGGTAATTTACGCCAATCGTGTTTTTCTTTCTTTGGTTATTAAGTGAAATGAACACTGATATATTATAATTATCTTTTTCCTTAAATTAATTTCAACTTTATTTACTTAGAAACATTTTTGTGTTAAGTAATATTTTTACTTTGGTTTGTTTACATTTGCGAGTATTCAGGTGTATTTAGAAAATTTACTTAGCTTTGATTTTGAGACGTTTTCAAGTGCATTGGAATGACGAATTAGCAGCAAGGACAAAGTAGAATGACAATATGATAATAGTGCATGATTGTTGGTAATATCTATGCAATTCGCAACAATGTAAATATACTGTATGTTATGCAGGACTTCTTTGAGATTCGGCGGTATCTGTTTAATCGATAAATGATATTGATATTGAAGGTTGCCATTATTCTGTCAATAATATATCATACTCCACATTCCGTACCTTGATATCACAGTTCATGCTCAGATCACAAATATTAAATATCTTGGCAAAAATGATTCAGAATAACCCATAAAGATTGCGAATTGATGTAGCAAGAAAATATATAATTCACAGATTATGTTTACTATTGAATTTCATCGTTTACTTGCTCTATGATCACATACACAAATGTTACATGTATGTTTGATTTATGCAATATATGCAAGATGCACTATGTGATATGTTCTGCAGTATTAGCTTGATGATGCCTAACTTTGACCTACTAGTTTGTTTCAGATGTTTTTCAAGAGCCGTCCTGACACATCACTCTCATTGCTGTACATTACATATCTGTCAATTTCTTTTCAGTTGAAACATTGCAAATGAATGAAACTTTCATCTGAAAAATACCTGATTATTCCCCTTAAATACATCTGAACATAATTACTCGATATATTTTGTTGTTTGGGATGGTATTGGAGTGAAATCTGTATTGTTCTACTTTATATCCTGAGTATTTCTAGTCTAAATGACCCACTCATTCGAAATGTTATGAGTGTCGTTCAAATTGACTTCAATTTTTGAACTCCCTATCATCAGATTTATCAAACACTTCTGTATCAGTATGCTAGCTTACAGGCTCGAGGCTACCTTTTATGTCAGAGAAAGAAAATCAAGTCACCGGGCTGCTGTAGAAACGTACATAAACTGTAGATCTGGTTAGAATTGTGAGTTTTGCTTGTGAAAATTCCTATTATAATAGTGCTACCCATCATCTATGACCGATACTGCAGTAAGTTTTGACTACAGCCTCTCTGAAGACACACCAACAATTTATATCTTAGCTGCTAGTGTATGAACGTGCATAACATTAACTCTGGAATCGAGTGCATCATCAATGTGTATATTTATTGATCATAATGTAGATAGATTTGAATGTCATGATTTGAGATATTATATCTTATGGTATATAATTCGCGGGTATAACATGTGAAAGTTTGTTCCCAAGTAGGAGCTGAATATGTTTTAACCCCTTCAACACTATAGACCTGTATACAGGTCTACATATCAACGTCCCTGTACACTGGAGACCTATATACAGGTCTAATAGTTAAAGTTACTGTAGTAGTGATTACGAGTTACTTAGTGTTGAAGCGTAATAAGTATAAAAGTTACTTAGTGCTGAAAGAGTTAATATACATATAATAAATATATCAACACTACAGTGCAGTGTCTGCACAAGGCAAGCTTTTATGAATCCTGCATAAATGTCTTTCATTGTGTTGAAATTTTGTTCTGTATGTGAATGATTCAATTTGCATGGATGGGCTTGACACATTAAAGACACAGATCCACTTCAACGTTGACTACGTCTGCCTCTCCATGGTCTTCCCATGTTCTCAAGGTTGGAAGACACCTGGTTGGCGTAGCACTCATGAAAACATGACTTGATCTCCTCTTAGTAAATTATCCTGTGTTTAGCTGCATGCACAGGTGACAGTCTTGCAAGTGTAGATCAGTTGTGGTGCGATCAAACTTCCATACTGTGATTTGCCTCTTGTCATCCAGGCCGATGATTGTGAACTGCTTTGAGTCTTGCTCTTCCATGGTCCAGTGGCCACCAGGAAGAAGGTGGCAGCCTATCTGGTCCATGTTCACTACATATTCTTGTGGAATGTTGCATAATTCTCTAGCAGGCTGCACACACTCCACAGAGGCTGTCTGGATCTCAGGAAAGTCAATGGGCATCTTATTCTCATCTTTTGTTCCCAAGAAGAGAGTAGGCTCAACTTTTAGTGATGTAGATAGTGCCACCATACTTAGTCAGACTTCTATCAATTTTGCTTTGGATGCCCTCTGCTGCAGCCATCACATCCTGTGGTTGATAATGCCCCCAGATGTTCACACCTTTCTATTCTAATCTTGGAACAAGCTGATCATGAGATCCTAACAGGGGCCAAGTGAGTGGTGGGGCATTTCAACTTGTGTAATGACAGCTTCCCACACACTGACACACTGTTTAGGACCAGGTTAGCCTGAGGGACGACTCAACACTGTTTTAACCAACTCATGAGGGCCTTTTAATACATCAGCAATTACTACTAAACTAATAATATTTCTGCTCATCCAATCACTAATATTGAGCCGGAAATCAGTGTGCATGACTGGCACTTGCCCGCTCGCCAATGCGAACGTGGAAAATATGCAATCGTGACCTCACAGGTTCTAAAAGAGTGGTGTGTTTACGGCACGATTGGAGATTGGGCATGACTGCCTGTAGTCTGTACATGTAGGCCTACTGTATAGGCGACATGTGTATGCATCGCTCACCCGGTATGCATGCACTAAGCTCTAAGCACACGGCACTTGTCGGAACAATCGGTCAATTATGCCACCCACCCTATAGGGCTAATTGTAACAGACATGCGTGCGTGCGCCTGCATTTGTTGGTTAATACGTGTGGTGTTACATACACATGCAGTGTATCACATGTAAACAAAGTTCTATCTGCTGAAACTAGATGTACATATTGGCAACGGACGTCACAGTAGATTTAATTAACACCCACCACAAATGACATATTTGATCTGGAAAATTAAAGGATTATAGTTACATGTCCACATATCCTGTTTTAAACAGTCATTAGTTTTATTGTCAATTTTCCACTGATTAAACACGTCTTGGTTGAATCAGCTCAGTGCTCCTTTTTTCTACTTTTTTCAGGCGAGCTCAAATTTTACTGGGAGAGTAGCACTTCAGATGCACTCACGAGTGGTATAATCAGTGGTATAATCACACTGGCGAGTGATTGAATATATATACATTCTGTCAATTTGAGTCACATTCTGTGCCAGTGAGGCCTGCTATGAGTTCAGACCCACCTGCTATTGATGACGATTATTTAATTCAGTGTTTGGAACGTTTGTGCTAATTACTAGTAATGTGTTTGTATAATAATACCACAGTCCAGTTCCATCGCCCAACTAACACAGGATGTTAGCCCAACGCTGACTCAACGTTAGCCTGGTATCTCAACATTATACCAACTTTTGCGTTCGTGTGAGTTGAGAAGGCCGGCACATGTCATGACGCTTATGTCTACTGTGTGTATAGTGATTGCTATTGCCATAATTGATATTATGGCTGTAAGAGGGTGAGGTGACTGTGTACGACACCTATTTGTGATAACGATGAGTAGTTGTATATCTTACGGCTGAGTAAACACCATTAAAAGGTCACACACGGGTATATCCTCTAGGCTGAATTCCGACAGAAAAAAATAATTGAACATTTCAGAATTCTAGACTTCGAAAAAAGTCCCTAAATAACAAATTCACAAAAATTAAAACATGCAAATATTACCAGATCTGCAGTAGCTGAATTCAGGGAATAATTTGTTAAGATTCCATTAGATTTTCTTTAGACAATATAACTATGAATTCTAAAAAATTTGGATTGTGCATCCCACTTGTAAACTGATACCTAATTATTGGTATCATTTTTCCTTACTCACAACGTTATATTACAAGGCGTACTTATGAAAGCTTTTTATTTACAAAGGCTATTCATTAGCTAATATAAAGCCTATATATATTAAAAAATGACCTAGATGTGCTGTTAAATCTGGTCCTTTCTTGTGAGCTTAGTATTATAAAAAGTATTTTCATCTTACTAATCTGCAGTGGTACAAGTACTACAAAAGTGAACCTATGTATAGTTTTCTCTATAAATGTTTTGTTTCTAGTTTTCCTTTTTGCATGGTTTATCAATAATGTCTTTTACAGCAGATTTCCACAGAATTTCTGATGAAGTTAGGTCAATCCCTGTCTATTGAATTTACAAAAAAAATTCATGCATGTTGTTCACACCATGTACATGTATCCATGGCTGTTTTTTCTGTTGTATACATGCCCCACTATCCATTCTTTTGGAACACATCGTGACCTTGTGGCCATCCACTGCATCCCATTCTTTTTGGCTATGTACTCAACCTGGAGCGGAGCTACTTCATATTCCAGCAGGGTCGCATGTCATTGTGATCAACATTGCTCCAAACTGTTCAAAGGCCTAAAGTGTACAGTACACTGGTACTGTGCACTATAGAGAAACTACTTCAAAAGTTAGACAAGACATTTAAAAATGTATTCCTAGTAGACCCACACTTTTTCTTTCTACATGGCCAGAGATTGCCCCCCCCCCCCCCCCAACTTATAACTCCTATATGCATGCGAGTGATGTGAAGCCACATTATCTCCGTTCAATATCACCTTAGCCGAATTGTCCAATTCTACCCTCTAAGACCACTTGGAAGATATTTTTTGGGCAAAATTGGTCAGGTTACAAGTAGTTATATGAGTAACTATGTCTGAAATTGCCAAAATATGGGTACTGTATTTAAAAATTGGGGGACATAATTAAAAAAAAAATTGCCAAATATTATTAGATTAGCATCGCTAGCCTAAATGTGTAAAGCATTTGTGGTAAGGGGTGGCAACTTTTTTAGAGGAAGCGAGGGCGATCTTTTTCAAATTGATTTTCAAGTGAAATTAATAGAGTGGCCTCTTATTTTTTTTTTTTTGAGGAGTACTTCGTAAAAAATCACTATAACAGTCTATGCGTAAAATACGCATGTTAGTTAAAACATTAAAAAAAGAAAACACATCAAATCCAAGAAATGGGCTAAACATTAGTATATTTTATTGACTGAATGATGTGGATATCAACGTGAACAGAAATATGTGACCTGAGTGTAAAAAAAACTAGATGCGACTGTTTTCGGCACAAAAACATTAAAAAGCATCCCTGTTAGATAGGCCTATTTCCTAAACCCGAAACCAGCCCTCTCACTCAGCTTAAGGACTGGAAAGGTCGGGGTCTCCTGTGACAGCTTTCCAACTCGAGGTATTAGCAGATTGCCAAGTCCACTCAGTGACCAGCATGGGTTTGGTAGAAGGGGAATTCCAACTGACTGATGGAGATTTTGAAAAAAATGGCCGATCAAAAAGCTTGTGGGCTCGATATCTTATGAACAATTGGTTGCATCGCCTTCAATTTCGATGTGGTAGTTCTCTTGAGTATTTCTGATGATCTGATGAACTTTTGGGACGAATCCATTGAAAACAACATGGCAGGCGGAGGACATTTTGAAAAAAATAGGCAACTGATGGCCGCCTGAAAAGCCAGGTATTTCTGATGATCTGATTAACTTTTGGGATGGATTCATTAAAACAACATGGCTGAAGCAGCCATTAAAGAAATATTTGCGGGGGTCATTATTTTCTCATTATTTTTCTTATACATACCTAAGTGAAGTGGTCATGGACTGACCTGGAAATATCTACACTCCAGCAGTGTCACCTATCCATGTGCAGACACTGCTAACATTATTCTATGGCTAGGTTAATAATGCAGTGGTCAAAAACCAGTGGGAATTCCCCTTGAACTACCAGACCCATTGAGGGAGTTTCAGAATTTTTCAGATGCTGCCAAAGCTGGTCGTTGATTGGACCTGGCAACCTGCCAAAAACTCGAGTAAGTCACATCTGGTTATTGTTTAAGTGCGTTCTGCTGTTATTATTATTATTCAACAATTTGACGTAAACTCTCCAGTCACCAATTCTTAACCGACTTTTTCGGACTCTTCATTTTTTGCCCACTTGTTAGGTTTGCTAATATCCAGATGTTGCCAGGGCACTTATTTACATTTCAACATGAATAATCTATTGCCACCTGTCTGATTACCGTGGTTAATTTCGAAAATTGGCTAATTTGCATATCCAAGATACTCGTTATGGCACTTTTTACAATTGACGTGAAAGGTCTACAGGCACCAATATTCAACAGAATATTGGTGTCTGGCAAACAGAATCCTTGCTTGGCTACAAGTAGACAAATGTGCAACTGAAGCAAAATTTGCATGTTGAAAGACTACTTCATCAATTGTTTTCATGGTATTGTTATTTTGATTATATTTACCTGACCAAGCACGGCGGATCTCCGATCAAGATGAATTTCGAATCCTGCCAGGGGGTAAAAACTTGTACCCAAGTATGGTATTCTACCCCTAAATTGAAGTAACAACTGAAAGACAGCAGTGATTAGCTGATTTCATCATGTGACAGGCTGATCCCCTTTTTCATTGGTTGGGGGTAGAATACTATACTTATAAAATAAGTTTGTAATCGGTTTAATAATCGTGTATGTCTGCATGACAGACTAAGTGGCTGGCAGCACCTGCAGTGAGGATTTGTGTACAAGAGACCCTGCCCCTTGATCCACTTTGAACAGCGCAAATGGTCAATTTCTTTAGCAGTGAATGCTTTCACTCCAGCATCATTTAAGTATTAAAAGGGTCATGTTATGTAAAAGTATGTCTATTCAACTGCCTTGTATTGGAGAATAATTAAGTAGATGATTGGCTTATAAATTGTATGTCTCCCCCATACCTGTCTCCTCCCTACCTAACGGGAGAGACATGTTGTTTCACGTCTGTTGGCATTTGCGTGCACACTTTTCATTTCCAGAGCATATCTCAGGAACTACTTGTCAAATTGTCTTCAAATTTAAAACACAACACCTGGGGAGTCGAGATAAGCCTTTTAGGGTAGCTGTACTTTGACCTACTTTTGGTTTGTACTTCAGCCTAGTTAAATGTTTTCACAAACACTTCTTTTCCGGAAAAGATCTCTAAAACTACTGGGTGGATTACAGTCATATTGCACTTGGATGATTGCTAATATTCATGTTATTTTACCTTGACTCAGATGTTGACAGTAGTACATTCAATAAAAGATTTTTTGGAATATCATGAAAACGGCTCAAGATAGCAGGACCATTACTGTAAATCCAAATGTTAGGTTTCCTAAAAAGATGTACCCCGAAAAATTTCAATTTGATCAAATTTAAAATGGCAGACTGTTGGTCATTATTTACTTTACCCTTACAGCGCGTGGACCGTCTGTAGACATCAGATTTTAAAAGTATAAATGGTCCCTGCACATAAATATTCAGATGAATTGGGAAGAGATAACTAAAACATGTATGATGATTTCAAATTTAAATAACCCTTTGGTCTCTATGGTTTGTATAAAAGTATTTCAGCGCTTTAACCCTTTGGAGCCTGAATTTACCATAGTCATCTTCATCCACTACAAGCCGTGTAGTGGATGAAGATGATTTGATGTGGGATGGTCACGTGTAGGCCTATAGTCATGATAGAGTACAGGGCTGTAGGCCTACATTAGCCTATAGAGTACAGCGTGACAGCATTAATATCAGCAACTATACTGATTACAAGATACTACTCAAACGAGACATGACCCAATGCTGTTTTAATGTTGGGCCAACGTCTGTACCACTGGCCCAACATTTAACCAGCATTGGCCAGCCAGTCAATACACATTCGCGGGGTCAACTGTTTCGCAATCCCCGCAGTAATAAAGTCAAGTTAGCTTACAAACCTGAAGCTCAGCTAAGAGACAGGTCTAAGAGCTTTGAGCTCAGGTGAAATTATTAACTCATGGGTGTCGCTCAAGTATATATGGACTTGCTATGATTTGGGAACTTGCTCTTAATGCGGCTGTGAGTATAAAACGCATATTTTAGTATTATTATGATATAGGGCCTAGGCCTTCCCACAGGGACTATTTCATTCTGGCGGACCCAAGTCCTGCAAGTTTTTACAATTGAATAGATCTTTAATATACATAATAATCTGGCAAACCATGCCAGATAGATAGACCATTAAAATAAAACAAAATTTATGTGATTTGTGAAATTTAAGTTCCATCATCAATCAGTATTTCAAGATTTAGGACATATTTCCTTTTAACAACTGGTTATGGAAGTGCTAATCATGCTAATGAAACCATAAAATGTCTACTGTAGTCGACATCGGTGCTCCAGGGGCTGCGTAATATCTGTCAAACCATGACAGATAACTAAGCCATTACATATAATGTAATCTGTGCCTTTAAGAGTTCATTTAATATCTGGGGGGGGGGGAGGGGGTGGGGGGGGGGGGCCCTGTGGCGGTGGACACTTGTTCAAGATTGTGTAATATGGGGAAATACAGGGGAATAGAGGGAATTTTTTGTGGTGCAGGTAACTTTTGTTGTTGCAGAAAATGTCATGACTGAAAATGCAGGATATTTTCAGGATACCAAAAAAATGTGGATTATGCAGATAGAATTAATTTTTCTTTTTTTCAATAAATTAGCAACAAATATTCTATAAAATTAATGAGCATTACTCAGTCTTGGCATGTATGCCATACTATACATTAGGATGTGTTGGCACAGCTAAAGTGATTGGTGAGGGCCACATATTGATATCTAACACTGGGAAAATCTGCATTTTGATTGGGAAAATACAGGGAATTTTCCAATACAGGGAATTTTCCGTCTTCAATTCTGTGGGTATGGTATGGCCAGTATTATTTAAAGGTTATTTAAAAAAAAAAATTGTCTCGTACATTTCTGTTGCAACCTCCTATACGAAATAATAGGGTCAGATGGTGCAATCATTTGGTCCTACTCCTGGCCTTGTGTTATAGGCTTCTTATTAAGCCATAAGAGCTTAATCAAATTTTCCCATGAACTTTTGTTGACTGATAAGTAAACCAATTTTGTAATTGACCAACACTGCGAAGGATTTGACAAGCAGCTGTATTTGAAATATTTCTTGCTCTAAATTTATAGTGTGGGAGGAAATGGTAAACAATGTTGCCAGGTCATTTAGCTGGACAAAAAATATTTGAATAAAGCTACATGTAAGACTGTGATTCATGAATCCTTGTCCGCTGACACTCATCCAAATTGTGTGACTCTTTTTAAATCTGTGTGCCTCCTTAGTTTGGCGCGAGAGGGTCGCCACATGTATCACATGTGAGATGAAGCGCCTGTGGGGGTCATGCACAACGTGGCCTTGACTAGTTAGCAAAAGTTCACTCTCCGAAACATATTCTTAGTTAGCAAGCACTGCATAACCGAATGGTGAGGTTGTGGTACAGCCAGGGCCTCAGACCGCCAGGGCTCGAATTTCGAACCCTGTGTCTGGAGGACAGTGTCATCTCACCATCCTCAGGAGCTTCTCCTGGCCCAGTCTAGCCTATATGTGCACAAAGGTGGCCTGATAACAATACGGTCCATGAAGTTTGGGTAGTAGATCATTTCTTGCATAGTATGTCATTTGCCGGTCATTTTTTAGCATTCTCTCAGCACTCGGCTGTGCTGTCATAACTCCCTCCTTTCAAAGACGGAGTGTTATGGTGCACAATCGCGCTCCTTTCATTTTAAAACCCCTGGTATTTTACAGTACTTGTACCAAGGAAGCTATCCACTGTGCGTGATTATATATCTTGTGTATAACCTTGCCTTCCTTGTGATTATTCCTGTTTTCTGAACTATGAAGTAAACAAAATCAAGCGTACATAGTTGATTAGATATTTAAACAAAATGGTAGAGAGTACGATTTTTCAATTGACTTGTGCATATTTTTTCTCCACTCATTTGATTCTTAGTGATTATTATTTATGGATCATCATCTTCCCTTAGGTGCTCGAGGGGTTAAGACACCCGTATAAACAAAGCCTGCATATTCATTTCTAACAGACAGCAGGTCTCATGTTTGTTGAGCATGTGACAATTCGTGCAAGGGTAAATTTTATTATATGAGATGACTTAATTGCTGTAATATCAGTTAATTGCAAGGATATTGTCGTAACTGTCAAACCTAGAAAATCATTATTGTATATTCGGAGGTTAAAGGGGTAAAATTTTCATTTATTTTGGATGATGATTCACTTAACTGGGCATTGTAGTTCCAACCCCCGTGAATAGATGCCCCCAAGGCATAATGCATTACACACATTCATATGGTAAAATTCTGAAGTCGACCATGATCTATGGTGCTACCAATATTTATACTGGGGTGGAGAATCTGATGTTAATGCAACATGACGCCTGTCTGCGTCCTGGGATCTTGCAAAGCCCTGTGTCACCAACCATCTAAATTTTGTCTAAATTATCAACACTTGATCATGTGAACTAATCAGTGAGCAATACCTTGACAAGTGTTCCATTATTATTTTTGAAATTGTGTATAGAGTAGAACCTGCTAGGAGCAGCCAACCTTGTGACACAGTAAAAAATGGCCTTTTAACGCAGGTGGCTGCTCATAGGAGGTTTGTTTGCATACAAAATGCCATTTTGGGGAATGACCAATTCGCCTCCCATAGGAGGTTGGCTGCTCATAGCAGGTTCTACTGTACTACTGATCAGTGCTAGGACTACTTGGTCATAGGCTGATGTTTTTGTACTGTGTATTGTTGTTATTATTATTGAAAAATTGGACATAAATGCTCCTGGAGGCGCCAATATTGATGCAATCGCTCCTGGAGGCGCCAATATTGATGCGATCTTCACTATTTTTTTCTGAACATTCTCTGAACGATTACCCTGGTTAAGTTTGAAAAGTGGCCAATTTGTATATTCGAGATGTAGGCCTAAGCAACGTAAACTCTGTGCAGTCACTAATATTGATCCGTTCTTTAGTATTTTTTTCTTACAATCCTCTGAACTATTGCACTATTTAAGTTCGAAAATGTATTCATATGTTCGAAAATGAACTAATGCATATATAGAAGATGTAATTACACACTGCGGTCGCCAATATTGATCTGATCTTTACAGATTTTTGTCTGATAATTTACAGCCAAATTACGTTTAAAAAATGCTAATTTGCATATTTGCTCTTACTTAAAAATCGCCATAAAACACTATGCAGTTGACAATACTGATCTTCACAAAATTTTCACTGACATTTCTCTCCGATTACGGGTATATTGGTATGAATCTAAATTTTTATGGACAAACTATTCAGTCAGCCTGTAACTGCATTTAAAGAATCAGATGCACTGAATGGTGCAAATCCCAAGGTATTGAATTTGTTGGGTCACTATGTAATATGCTGACCCAATAATTTTCATTAAACCATACTATAGGCCTCCCGTGGGCTAAATCTATCATTTTTGTGAGAAACGTCAATAGAAAACACTGTATAATAGTTTTCCTTAAAATTCAGGTGAATTGTAAAAGTAAGATCTATACAGGTTAGAAACTTAGGCCTCTATTTTGCAGCTTATGGTAAGTACAATGTGAGGGCAAAACAGCTTTATCAGTGTTATTTATTAACGTTAGGTGAGACTATCGTATGTTTCAATCATGATATCTAAATCTAAATTTTTATGGACAAACTATTCAGTCAGCCTGTAACTGCATTTAAAGAATCAGATGCACTGAATGGTGCAAATCCCAAGGTATTGAATTTGTTGGGTCACTATGTAATATGCTGACCCAATAATTTTCATTAAACCATACTATAGGCCTCCCGTGGGCTAAATCTATCATTTTTGTGAGAAACGTCAATAGAAAACACTGTATAATAGTTTTCCTTAAAATTCAGGTGAATTGTAAAAGTAAGATCTATACAGGTTAGAAACTTAGGCCTCTATTTTGCAGCTTATGGTAAGTACAATGTGAGGGCAAAACAGCTTTATCAGTGTTATTTATTAACGTTAGGTGAGACTATCGTATGTTTCAATCATGATATTTGCCATGAAATAGCCAAGCACACTTCCAAGTGTGAGAAAATTGCTCCTATTTTTTTTTAATTTGAGATGAAAGATTTGCAAATTTTTTATGTTTAAACACTCATTTCATTCCTAATAATAGTGATTTGATTGGCTAATAAAGCAGATTAAAAACGACTATAGTGCGTTAATCGGGTCATTTATATTCAATGAAATGAGTGTTTAAACATAAAAGATTTGCAAATCTTTCATCTCAACGGTGGGAATTCACATCTCAAATTGAATAAAAATGAGAAGCATTTAAGAGGGTTAAGAAGTACTTTATTCATTTGTGGCATATTTTGAATAAATTTCAATGAAGATAAAATTGTAAAATCCATCACAAACGATAACGCTCTATGCTTTTATTATGCCGCTTTTAATATTTAATTAAAAAAGCTGGGCTATTAAAAGGCCCGCAATTGCAATTGAACTTTGGCGTCATTTGCATTACCGTCGGCGTAATGGCATTCTACACTTTCATTCTCCATGATCTTTTCCTTGCATTGCGAAATTATTTTAAATCCTACCATTTGTAAAATAATGGGTTTTATTGTAGATATTTGTACTGTAAACCGGGAAATTTTGGCAGTTTGGGGGATTAAATAAACATTTATTAATATTGACGGATTTACTCCTCCTGCCAGTAGGGCGGGGGCCCTAGGGTAGTGGTTAGCACCGCTGCCTTTCACGCCAGAGTCCGGGGTTCGGTTCCCGGTCTCGGCGGTTTGAAAGAAACAATTGTTTCTTCCCCATCCACGTGTGAAAGTTAGTATTGTGGGGAGCCTCCGTGACCGAGAGGTAGCGTGCTCGGCCTCAGACCGCCAGGGCTCGAATTTCGAATCCTGTGTCTGGAGGACAGTGTCATCTCAATCATCTCACCATCCTCAGGAGGTTCTCCTGGCCCAGTTTAGCCTATATGTGCACAAAGGTGGCCTAAAGCCCGATTCATTTCATTTCCTCCTGCCAGTAACCTTACCTTGAATAGGAACATTCTTTTTGGTGCAGAGAAGTATTGGTGTTTTTATCAAACTGCCAAAACGGCTAATATAAAACTAACCCCAATATTTCCAATTTTACAGTATGCTTAATTACTTGATGTTGTCATTTGTAATTAAGTCTCCACTCACCATGTGGTGGAGACTTATTGTTTTAGTTCTGTCTATTGTTGTTATTATTATTATTTTTCTTCCAACAATTTGACGACGGAAACGTTCTACAGTCGCCAATATTTATCCGATCTTCGCGAATTTTTTTCTGAGCACTCTGATGGATTATCCCGCTTAAATTCGAAAATCAGCTAATTTGTATATCCAACATGGCCGCCATGGGCTAATTTGCATATCCAAAATAGACATAAACGCTCTCCAGTCACCAATATTCATCCGATCTTCGCGATTTTTTTGCTGATCACCCTCTGATGGATTAGTCTGGTTGAGTTCAAAAATCAGCTAATTTGCATATTCAACATGGCCGCCACGGGCTAATTTGCATATCCAAGATCGATGTAAATGTTCTCCAGTCGCCAATATTCATTCGATCTTCACGATTTTTTTTTCTGACCACCCTCTGATGGATTATCCTGTTTAAATTATAAAATCAGCTAGTTTGCATATTTAACATAGCTGCCATGGGCTGATTTGCATATTCAAGATCGAAGTAAACGCTCTGCAGTCGCCAATATTCATCTGATGTTCGCGGGGTTTTTTTAACACCTCCTGATAGATTATCCTGTCTGAGTTAGAAAATCAGCTAATTTGCGTATTCAACATGGCCGCCATGGGCTAATTTGTATATCCAAGATCAACGTAAACACTCTCCAGTTGTCAATATTCATCCGATCTTCGCAAATTTTTTTCTCAACACTGATAGATTATCCTGGTTAAGTTTGAAAATAGCTGATTTGAATATTCAACATGGCCGCCATGGGCTAATTTGCATATCCAAAATCGACGTAAGCGCTCTCCAGTCGCCAATGTTCATCAGATCTTCGCAATTTTTTTTTGAACACCCTCTGATGGATTTCCCTTGTAGAGTTCGAAAATCAGCTGATTTGCATATCCAAGATGGCCGCCATGGCACTGATGTTATATAGCTCCATCGTTTCTGCATTGACAATAAAATTTTAATTGTGGAAGGTGGAGACTTTCATATTTGCTATGCAAATATAAGATCTTGTTTGTTATCATGCCAGCAAAGTACACATGGGAGGGGAATTACATTATGAATGTAGGTCTTTTATCAAGATAAGACAGGGTTGGCCTACCTGTGGACAGGAAGAAACAGTTAAAATGGGGAAAATCGTTTAAAAAAATTCCCTGCATGAAAAAGATGGGAGTTCTGTGATTTGTGAAATGCAAGGAGAAGAACACAGGGAATTTTATTTTCTACGGGTAGCTTTTGCCGTTGTCTACCGGTATATATATCAGATATATACTGTATTTATTGTAATAAACACCCTGAGATTACAGGGGGATGTGCGCTTTTTTGAGTAGTTTTTAGCCCGCCTTTTAATTTGAATTTAAAAAGGTGGCTATTGCAATTGAAGCTCGGCGTCGGCATTAACATTTATTTGTGGGCGCGATTACTTGAATAGTTTTTCATGTATCCTCTTCCAATTTATTATGCATGGTACCAATAACCAGTTCTCATACATTTTCAATAATGACTAAAAAAAATCGAAATGGCCGATTTATTACGATTTTTCGCATTTTACGTCAATAATTTGACCTTGTGGTCGCGATAACTTGATAAGTTTTTTATGTATCTTTCCGAAATTTGTTATTTATGTTACAAATGACCAGTTCTCGGAGAAGTTCAATAATGGCTGAAAAAAAATCAAAATTGCTGATTTATTGTGATTTTTTGCATTTTACAGCAATAATTTGACCTTTTTGGCGCGATAACATGAAAAGTCTTTCATTTATCCTTTACAAATTTGTTATGCATGTTACCAATAAGCAGTTCTCGGACAAGTTCGATAACAGCTTTAAAAAAATTCAAAATGGCTAATTTATTGTGATTTTTTTTAATTGAAATATGGGTGGTTATTAGATTAAATATGGAAAAAAACAATCCGAAATGGCTGACAAATTCAAAATGACTGATGTCTCGAAAATGGTGCGTCTGAGCTTGAGGGTAATTAAGGTCGCCAGTGACGGATCCAGGAATTGACAGACTGAGGGGGAGCCGATTTTTGCAGTAATTTATACACACTACAACTGGCACTTATATACTCTAGAGGGGTTGGGCGGGGGCCCTAGGGTAGTGGATAGCACTGCTGCCTTTCACGCTAGAGTTCGGGGCTCGGTTCCCAGTCTCGGCGGTTCGAAAGAAACAAAAATGTTTCTTCCCCATCCAAGTGTAAAACTCAGTATTGTGGGGAGCCTCCGTGACCGAGAGGTAGCGTGCTCGGCCTTGAACCGCCAGGGCTCAAATTTCGAATTCTATGTCTGGAGGACAGTGTCATCTCACCATCCTCAGGAGGCTCTCCTGGCCCAGTTTAGCCTATATGTGCACAAAGGTGGCCTAAAGCCCGATTCATTTCATTTCATTTCTAGAGGGGTCCGGGGGCATATCCCCCTAGAAAAAATTTAAAATCTAAGGCCTCAAATGACAAATTCTAAACCATATATTTTTTTTTTGGAACCCTGAGCATGGGGGCGTGCGACTGCGCCCCTCTCTGGATCCGCCACTAGTGGCTAATTTGGGGCAATGGGGTTTATAAGAGACTGAATGCCATTCACTGAAGTTTGCCAAAATAAAAATTAACGACAAAATCACAAATAGCTGATTTCTCTGATGCCAAAATGAAATTTCAGTCATGATGATTCACAAATATATACAACAACCTTGCCCAAAATGACAAGAAATATTTGTCAAAATACAAAGTGAACTATATCTTGAGAACTGTGCATTTGACGCTAAAAAGGAATCATGGTAATGACATGCTCCGCCCTCGGAGACAATGATACATATACAATATGATCCAAAATGACCTGACAAATTTGTTAATAATCAATAACCTACAAAATACAAAAGGCCGATATCTGGAGAACTGTTCATCTGACGCTAAGGAGTGAAATTTCGACCCACAAGGTTACAATATACATACACATCCTCATCCAAAATGGCAGACATTACTGACAATGGCCGATATTTCACGTATGGTCCATCTGACATAATAAAGGATAATTGAAATTTAGGCTCAGAGGGTCATAGTGATTACATATAAAATCTCATCTAAAATGACAGACAAATTTGTCGAAATACGAAACTGCCGTCAAAATTCTCAAAAGGTTTTTCATCCCATGGCACTCTCTTGTTTGACGTTACTGGAATGTATAAATTAATAAATTTACGGTACATGCAGGTGTTGACCAACCGTAAACTTACTTGAGCTTATAATTGATCTTTTCTTGACTTCACTTGTGACCTAAATTTTTGTTTCACGTTACTGGAATTTATAAATTATTAAACTTAAGGTAGGCCTACATGGAGATGTTGGCGTACCGTGAAATTTACTCGAGCTTATTATTGATCTTGGGCGGGGGCCCTAGGGTAGTGGTTAGCACCGCTGCCTTTCACGCCAGAGTTCGGTTCTCGGTCTCGGCGGTTTGAAAGAAACAAAAATGTTTCTTCCCCATCCACGTGTGAAAGTCAGTATTGTGGGGAGCCTCCGTGACCGAGAGGTAACGTGCTTGGCCTCAGACCGCCAGGGCTCGAATTTCGAATCCTGCGTCTGGAGGACAGTGTCATCTCAATCATCTCACCACCTGGCCCAGTTTAGCCTATATGTGCACAAAGGTGGCCTAAAGCCCGATTCATTTCATTTATAATTGATCTTACCATGACTTCACTTGTGACCTAAATTTTACTTATTTTACATCTTTGAGGAATAATCAAGTAAACAAATGAATGGATGGGATTTCAGGACACCTTTGTGCACATATATAAGCTAAACTGGACCGGAGAACCTCCTGATTATGTTGAGATGACTCTTGTCCCCAGACACAGGATTCGAAATTCGAGCCCTGGAAGTTCTGTGCGGAGCACGCTATACAATTGTCACGAGTACAAAAACTGTCATCTTTGTGGCGTGTTTTAGATCTGACGAGCTGAAACTTTATAATCAAGTAGACCTAGAACACACGTTTTCTATTATTACTGAAGATAATATCATTCTCATCCTTGAATTCTGCTCATGTTTGAATATCGAGAAAAAACTGCAGTGCTATTGATTTTGAAATCTATCCTTTATTTTTATGCTTTCTGCCTACTGGTACACATCTACCTTGTGATCTAGTTTGCGCGTAAGCATATAATACTGAACTGACCTTGGTGAATAAAGTCAAACGTGATCATAAGGTACATATGATAATGTATATCTGCATAGAAATTAACGATGGAATGCTTTATATATCACATCTATATAAGTAGTAGTATGTGCACCATTATCGCCAAATAGATAGGGAAAGAAAACACGTGGCATAGCCCGAAATTAACGTTGCTATACTGGTTTCAACATTAACTCGACGATGCCACCATTAACGTGATCGCCTTGTCACATTGACAGGAGAGAAACAAGGCTTTTTCTCTGAAAACACCACGCAGCATCAGTGGGATTTGAACCCGTAGCTGTCAGACGCTCTACTAATGTACCATGCCCCCCTCCCCTGGTATTCATTTACATCATGAACGTGTATTTAAATGGTCACTTGCCCCTTTAATCCACGTTCATCATTTATATGCATGACTGGCGTAGCAGTCAGGCGCTCCACCAATGCACCATGTCCCCCTCTCTTCGCGTTAATATACATTATGAACGTGTATTTAAATCATAAAATCGTCACTAGCTCATTCAATCCACGTTCATCATTTATATAACAGACCATTAGATGGAATGGACACAAACAAATGAAACAATTTATATATATAGCCCTACATGACGAACGTGTATTTAAATTGCCACAAGCCGTTTAAATAAACTTTCATCATGTATATACTGATGTATACAAATAGACCATTAGATTTCATGGACACGAAATAAATGAAATTACTTAAAATTCGGGTTGGGCTGTAAAACCACTTGAGACATGTGCGTAATCTATCTATCTATGGCATCATATTCATCACGACTTGTTCTCTGTAGCAAACACACCATAAGTTAAAAAATTTCATCAATTTTTCAATTTACTGGAACTAGATACAGTATATCCGACATTGTATAACTGTTTTGGTTCAAATGCTCGTGGTGTTGAAATTACACACAAAAAATTACATGATTTTCAATCTTTCTATATTATCAAATACTCCTCAAATAAGGATGTTTCTAAATTATCAAATGATTTTCTTCAAACATGGATCCTGGATATTTGAGGTCTATCATAAGTGGTCTGCAGACCATGGTAATGGTGAATTTATATCAGCAGAGATAGAAGGCGTTGGCTGAACGTTTCCTCAATGACAGAGTAGAATAACATGATGTTATTCAACGTTTTGCACTGACTTTCTTGACTGATGTGTATATTAACGATATGTAGCTGTCTTGTAATGCAAACTACATAATTTCTTTGGAACTGCTTTAAATGCTAAATTCTGAAGTATTTCTGACTAAGGAAAATATGTGGTTACATTTCCATCTTTTTGTTTCAGGTTAATATATGTGAATGTGTCTGTGAAAACTGAATATTAGCTTTTCGTGTGCAATGTTAGATACATTTTGTTTTTTAAATAGCTTTTATTAGTATCCGTTGTCGAATTAAAGACGCAGTTTTGTTTTGAACAGACAGTGACTGGTGCATAAACAGGCAATTTAAATGGACATCTGCGTTTACTCCTTGCGCGTTAATGAACTACTGTGCCTCTGACGCTATGGCAGTATTCCTTTAGTGATTGTGTTTACAATTCACCACAACAGTAGCTATTTCAAACGCTACTTCTGCTTCCAAGATAAATTGAACAACAGCTGTGGTTGTTGTACCGATATAAGTAGCAAATTATATTGATGAAGTCGTTTTATATTTATTATATCTCGGTGTACATATACATCTATGTGTTATTGGCACCTATATGCTGCGCTGATATATGCCATTGGCATTTAAATCATAAATGATACCTACACAGCTAGATATACACATCGATCAACATTTCGTGAAGAATTCGGTAAGTTGGTTTGTACTGTGCTGCTACCATTCTACGTTTTACTTCAGCCTGGCGATATGAAGACAGTCTCAGAAGAACATATTGCCACCTAAGATTAGGTGATAACAGCTTCTGGTTACTTTATTCTAATGTTTGATTTGTTTTGTTCTCTCTTTATGTGTCATTCTCCGTGCGGTGCCAACTCCTTGTGATGCAATAAACACAAACTTGCTGGTTTGCCTTACATGGTTACAGCGTCAATCCCGCTTTGACCAGCCCCCTGGGTTTCAGAACCAACTGGGGAACATTGGTGGGAATGGTCACGCTGGACCTATGGGACGCAGCCACATGAGCAGCGACCACAGAATGGAGCAGAGATTGGAGGAAATTGAGTCTCGTGGTATGGAGTCACGCAGCATGGAATCTCGCAGCATGGAATCTCGCAGTATGGAACAGCATATTATGGATCCCATCGAACAGCGTAATTTAGAACAGAGAGCTATGGAGCAGCGCGCCCGGGCTGAAAGGCCAGTACGTGGCGGTGGAGACGAGTTTTATGAGAACAAACGTGCCAGGCGATACTAAACAGCAAATATTTTCATGCTGCAAACACTTAATAGTGGTCAAATAACAAAACTTTGTGGTTCATTATAAAAACAATTGGCAGCAATGAAATGTAGCAGGTGTGCGATATGTCGTCAAAAACGATGTTTTGTCATGTAGCGAGCCGATACTATGTTCAGTTTCATAGTAGAACTAAGAACTAAATAAACGCCTATGGCTACTACATTTGATTAACAAGAAGAGAGCGGATGAAGAGAGAATAGTGCTTCAAACATTGCATTTTGCTGTTGTACATATCTATTGCGACCAGTAACTGAACTTATATATGGGGGTCCTATATATCTAGTATTGTGCCCGTGTGTTTTCTTCGGAAAATGGAACAGTTAGGCCTAAACAAGACCTTTGTAATCACCCGAGGATGAAGAATAGTACATAAATAAATGAAGTGCGAAGTACTGACTTGGAAAAACTAAGTATCTAATTGCTAACGTGAACGACAAAGCTAGTGGTTAAAATAATGACAATGAAGAGTGAAGCTATAGGCCTACCTTTGTTTTAAATGTCTACATTTCAATATATTTTAACTAATTCTTGTTGTAAGCAGAAATGTTTATTTTTTTGTGTAGCAGTGCTGGAGACAGACTATATATTTATTAACTGTCGTGGTTTGATTTCAAATGAGTCAACCATAGTTGTAAAGAAGAAGGATTCGTTTTAGTGTGTTAATGATGAATAAAATGTGAATTTCACCTTATCTGAACTTCGTTATAATCCTACTTGGAATAATATTTATGTTCACTAAAATTATACTAATTTTTTTATGCCGTATTATACACAATAAAATCACCAAACATTCATATTATTGTGACAACGAGAAGGAATCATGGACAAATGTTTCTTTCAAGATAATCATTAATAGGGTTGAATACAGAGCTTATGTTTTTATTCTCTTGCCTACAAAACGATGCAAGCCTACACAATATTGAAATATTGGCATCGCCTTTTTTCTGTCTGTCTGCCAAACATTCGTTATTGAGTGTATCTGGTAGACTACTGTGTGGATTCAACTTATTGTCCACATATGAATAAAAATGCGTGATTATTTGAAAGAACTTCACTTCACACTAATTCTTTCATTGGGGAAAAAACGCATATTCAAGATTATGGATTATACAACCATAATTTAGAAAATACTGAATAGCTCGCTTTTAGAATTCATACCGATCTGGGCGGTAGATTTTCTTCTGCACACTAATTATTTTTAGCCAGGTTTTAGGCATATTCTGCACAGTCTGAAATACTTTCAACAATTCGTTTTCAGATTGCAATTACGGAACTGAGCGTACCGTGGATTTTGGGTCTAGTATTGCACCCATAATGATATTACTTTTTCAGCTTAGAGGAAGTATAGTCTCTTAATCAAATCAATACATTTATATATTGACTTACAATCCTGCAAACAAGACATGTTGACCCAACGCTTGCTTAATGTTGTTCCATCGTCTGCGACGCTATTAACACAGCATTGGCTCAACGTATCGTGTTTGCTGGGTATTAAGCTCGGGTGTCTGAGAACTGCCCCAAGTTCTGTATTCAGAGACGATTTTAAAAGTTAAAAGTGTAGTCAACTGTATACGAACAGCGGGACACATCTGTCCCCAGAAAGCAAAACGCTGATTACAGCGATAGATGCAATTGGGGTACAACTAAAACCAGAAACGTACATAGAGTGGTCTGTAGCTTTAAGTCTTGATGAGCTAAGTTGTTGAATGTACAAACAGGCCTACTGGTTAAACATATATATTCGCGTGAAAATCTTGGATTCGATATTACACTTGAAGATGTAATGTTATAATATTGGGAGCTAGATAATCTCATCACCTGTACTTTACACAATATGATTTAAAAGGGTGTGTTAAACATCTTGCATATTAAAATGACATTTCACGTTTTAATCTGTTGACATTTCTAGCTGACTGATTTTTTTATTATCGTCCATCTTTTACCAATCTTCTTTATGGATTTACAGGCCTATACACAGGACAGATTTATTTATTGTAGGATCCAGAATATGCTAAAAAATAGTTTTAAAATTTCATCGTGAATGATGCTGTATTGGAGTATATGTATTAAAAAGAACAGAAATTTAACACAAGATGAAAAAAAATAATAATAATTAAGTCAGCTAGACTATCAGATAAAACTAATTCCTGAATGGAATGTAGTCAAATTATTATTCATGTTTATCTATTTTTTTGGTGTAGACCTTCGTAAATTCAATGTTCTTCACAACCCATCTAGCCCCCAACATTATGATAGTTCCCACTATAGCTTCATGTGTAATATTGAATCCAAACATTTCAAGCGAGAATATACCTTTAGGCCTAATCCTAGGTTCCACTGGACTAAAATCGAATTGCGATCCCACATCGTAGTGATTCGTGGAATGATGGTGGGTGATCGAGAATGATCTTGCAAATTGTAACATATCTTAGATAGCAGGATTATCGGGGAGTATGGAGAAAGTTTTTTACGATAAAGGTCTATCGTAAATCAATGTTATTGAATCCCAAATAAATTTTAATGAATTGTAAGGCATCGCAAAGATTTTTCACACAGTTCTGATAATAAATGCACTACGATCTATTACGATCTACTTACGATGTTATCAAAAAACTGTAAAATAGTATAAAAGGAAAGTGGCTAGGGCAGGGCGAGAGGACAATGGAAGAGGCTGGCAGAGCCCTGTGGGCTTATAGTGGATTCAGATGTTGAGGAGCTGACCACTGAAAAAGTGACTGAACAGGCCACTGAAAAAGTGACTGAACAGGCCATTGAACACGATGAATCGGGTAGGGCCTAATGATACTGATGACAGGCTAGCTTGCAAAGGAAGAAAAGAGACAGATTTTGAACCTGCAAACAGGTTGAGACAATCCTTGATGATGACAATTTGTAGATAATCATTCTTTCTCTCGTCCTAAACAACCGTGTCTATCGTGATTAATTATAGTACCATCTTAACCACTCATAAAATAATGTTAACTGATCGTGCATACTTGTATGAACAGCGAAGTGACTGTTGAGTGATCGTGTCTATTCCCAGAACCATTGCACTTTATCGTAACAGATCTCAACGTATCTTCCCCGATCGCTGCAATTCTTCATATTTTAGCTCAAATTAGACATAAAATTGTGCGATCATCGTTGGAAATTCGCAGCCATCAGTTGGGTAACACATTTTAAACGATCATTTTACAATCAAATTGGTATATTCATAGCAAAAGATTGCACAGTCAGTGAATTATCCATAGGGGGGCGTCCCCGCCCCATTCAGGGTCCCACAAGCTAAATATAGAATATGTTCTAGAATGCGTCATTTGAGGTCTAAAGCATAAGAGGCTAGATGTGGTATGTATATATATTCTTGAAAAAATTCGCCTCCCCCCCCCCGTCTGTCAGTATTCAGTTGGGACCTAAGATTAAGATGGACTTAACTTTCAGCTGAAATTTGCATCGTCTCGTAACACGGAGTTGATTTCGGAGAAAATGACTTCATTTTTAAACATAACTTTTCTACATACTTGGTAGATATTTTGTTAAATACCTACAATAAAAAGATTCAGAAATTTTCAACCCTCATTGAAAAAAAGTTGTATATGTCAGACACGTTTTTATTGACCCAACACAAGTACCCAGTCATTGGTTCAATTAAAACGTATACATGACATTGAAAACTATTTTTTGTTTTGTTTCCCTGCCCGACGAAGTTGGGTATTGGGGTATTGGTGTCGCCTCGGATGGCCGTCCGTCTGTCCGTATTTCGTTTCCGGAGCAGATCTCACAAACATCCCTTAGGGGGTGTAGCTGTGCCTTTTGGGGTTTATGAAATTTGACCTACTTTATTGGCTGACCATCGGCCATAATTAACTTTAATATGCCTGATAATCATAGCTAGACCATTAGGGGCCTTCTATAAAATAAAATGTATTGTTTCAGGTAGGTATATATTCTGACAATCTTCAACTCAATTAAATTCTCAATTTCGGCCATTAGTGACTTTAATATGCCTGATATCTGGCCAAATTGAGGTCATTATTGACTTTAATATTGGTAATATCGGGAAAACTGTGTCAGATAGCTAGATGATTATTATAAAACAAAATGTGTGGTTTCAATGAGGGATATATCCTCAAAGCTGTCACCTTCATCAAATTAAAAAATTGACGACTTGCGACCACCATCAATATATGTAATATACATGGTACCGTAATCTGCTAGATAGGTAGTAAAACAGAATGTACGACTTCAGGGAAGTATGGACCTTGTAAAGTTTATATTACGCTGGCTGGGCTGTGGATTATTGTGGCCTGCTGGCCTTTTGTTAGCTCCCGCCGTCACCGTAGGTGAGCGAAGGGAGCTATGGATTCTACCTCCGTTTTTTTTTGGCCTCTTCTTTTGCCTATAACTTTGTGAGAAAATAAGCTAGGATAACAATTTTTGGTATGTGGGTTACTTCCAGGTGGCTAATGGAAGGGTTAAAATATTTTTAATCTGAATTCAATACGCAAGGTTGCAGAGGAGAAAATGATGATGTGACTGCGTTGGGCCGTTGGGCCGTCCGTAAACAATTCGTTTCCGGAGCATATCTCTGAAAGTACTTGTCCGATTGTCTTCAAATTTTACACACAACACCCCTAGGGGGTCTAGTTGTGCCTTTTGGGTATTTGAACTTTGACCTACTTCTGGTTCAGAACTATGACCTATTTAGACGTTTTGACGCGCACTTCGTTTCCGGAGCAGATCTCGAAAAGTACTGGGCCGATGACAGTCATATTGCACATACATGTTCTCTAAGGTCCCTAGTTGTGCCTTTTCAGGTTTTTGGACCTTGACCTTGAAGTTGACCCAGCACTTTGACCTAATTTATAACATCGGTAAATCCGACTGAAAGATTTTGCGGAATATCATGAAAACCGCTCAAGGTAGCTACACCATTACTATAAAACAAATTGTGAGGTTTCAGGAGAGGATGCATCTTGAAAAATTTCAAGTCGATAAAATTAAAAATGGCCGCCTATCGGCCATTATTCACCTCGACAGGCCTGATATTGCGGAATATCATGAAAACCGCTCAAGATAGCTACACCATTAATATCAAATAAATTGTAAGGTTTCAGGAGAGGATGCATCCTGAAAAATTTGAAGTTGATAAAATTCAAAATGGCCGCCTATCAGCCATTATTCACCTCGACAGGCCTGATATTGTGGAATATCATGAAAACCGCTCAAGATATCTACACCATTACTATAAAACAAATTGTAAGTCTTCAGGAGAGGATGTATTTTGAAAAAAATCATTTTGTCAAAGTTCAAAATGGCCGCCAATCAGCCATTATTCACTTTCACATGGCCGTTATTTGATAAACCGTGCTAGATGGCTAGACCATTACTATAAAACAAAATGTGTGATTTCAGGAGAGGATGCATCTTGGAAAAATTTGACTCGATAAAATTCAAAATGGCCGCTTATCGGCCATTATTCACTTTCACATGGCCGTTATTTGGTCAACCGTGCTAGATGGCTAGACCATTACTGTAAAACAAAATGTGAGATTTCAGATGAGGATGCATCTTGAAAAAAATTGACTTGATCAAATTTGAAATGGCCGCCTTTTCGGCCATTATTCATTTTCACATGGCTGATATTTGGTAAACCGTGCTAGATGGCTAGACCATTACCTGATTACTATAAAACAAAGTGTGAGTTTTCGGGGGAGGATGCACCCTGAAAATTTTTAACTTACGAATTCAAAATGGCCGACAATCAGCATTATTTACCTCGATAGGCCTGATATCAGGTAAACCGTGCTAGATAGCTAGACCATTACTATAAAACAAAATGTGACGTTTCGAGAGAGGATGCCTTTTAAAAACTTTCGACTCAATCGAATTCAAAATGGCCTCCTATCGGCCACTATTTACTTCCACATTGCTGATATTTGGTAAACCGTGTTAGATAGCTGGACCATTACTATAAAACAAAATGTGAGATTACAAGAGAGGATGCATCTTGAAAAAAATTGACTCGATCAAATTCAAAATGGCCGCCTATCGGCCATTATTCACTTTCACATAGCCGGTTTTTAGTAACCGTACTAGATGGCTAGACCATTACTATAAAACAAAATGTGAGATTTCAGGAGAGGATGCATCTTGAAAAATTTTGACTTGATCAAATTCAAAATGGCCTCCTATCGGCCATTATTCACTTTCACATGGGCGATATTTGGTAAACCGTGCTAGATGGCTAGACCATTACTTAGAATGAAATGTGAGATTTCAGCTGAGAATGCATCTTGGAAAATTTTGACTTGATCAAATTCAAAATGGCCGCCTTTAGGCCATTATTCACTTTCACATGGCCGATATTTGGTAAACCATGCTAGATAGCTAGACGATTACTATAGAATGAAATGTGAGATTTCAGCTGAGGATGCATCTTGAAAAATTCTGACTCGATCAAATTCAAAATGGCCCCCTATCGGCCATTATTTACTTTCACATGCCCAATATTTTGCAAACTGTGTTAGATGTTAGTCCATTACTATAAAACAAACTTTGAGGTTTCGGGGGAGGATGCACCCTAAGTTTTTAACTAATTTATATCGAATTCAAAATGACCGTAAATCAGCTATTAGTTAACTCGATTGGCCTGATATCGGGTAAACCATGCCAGATAGGTAGACCATTACTGGGATACTGATTAGGATCATTAATTTCAATGGAGGTTTGCAATCTCTGACAGACTGTCTAGTTCTTATCTTACTCTTAGACTGGGCTTCTTAGACCTAGTTGTCTTGCGTCTTGATTTTTGACCTAGACTAGGACTACATTAATAACCCTATACAAAATTGCTTAAATCAAATTCTAATTCGGAGCGGGAGCTCCTGGACTTATGTAGTCTTGTTGTGGTGTGGACCAGGCAAGAATTTCCAAATATAGTCGTGGAAACGTTTTCACCTGGTAGCCTAAACCTAGTTCTAGTTATGAACAAAAATTCATATAGAAGGACAGACTACTTCGACGGACAGGCAAACCCAAGCTTATTTACGATCTGTTTTTAATTGAGGCTTATCTGACCACAGATTAAATCAAATCCCGCGCCACTGACAAGGCATTACTTGTTAAAATTTCGCGCAACCGGCTAGTACATCACGGTCGTCTCAGTGGGATTTATTGTACCAACCGCTGCATGAATTTAAAAAAATAATAATAAACTTTGGACATTTATCTCGAAGTAGCACACGTTGAAACACGCTAGTTATTTTTGTACAGTGGCCTGGATGTCAAAATTATTACTAAAGTATTTTATTTAAATAAAGTGAAAATTAAGGGTGCTGAGGCTTATAGATCTATACATATAAATTGTAGCATCGATTCAGAAATACTGATTCACAGTGGGTGTGGATGAAAATTTTATTTCAGCATTTGCAACATGCTAAGGGTTGAAATGATTAAATAATAATCTATTCATTTGAATAACAATATATGAATATGGTAAGATTATTCCCAGATTGGATTTTAGTCAGGCTGACAAAGTAGCCATATCAAATATGTCACAGTGACATAATCATAATGGTAATTATTAGATTGAAACAACGCACTTTTAAACTCTGATTAGAAAAATCAGCTGATGGTAACGATTATTGTTTGCACGGATCACCACTAAAAATATTGCATTTAAACCCATCTATATTCAGCTTACCGTTACCTGGTTACCACAACCTGATATTTATCAAAAGTGATATTTATAATTATGATTAAATTCGAAAAACACATGAGCAGTTCGTATTTGTGGTGTAAAATGGTAAAAAATGATACGATTTTCACAATTCAAACGTCATTCTGAAGCATAGCATGTGGACAATCGGAACAGCCTCAAAGTGAATGTGTACTACAACAAAGGAGTTCTCTATCTGGGCTGACATATATATGAAAGAGGTCTGGTCAACCCGGTTTCCTTGCTCGGAAACTTGGCCGTGAAATCCGTCCCGGCTTGCATCATCGTAAATAGGCTCGGCTATTAGCTGTTGGGGTACTCTGGTTCCCAGAGCCAGACTACGCGGCGTGGCCAGGCTTCATGTAGCCTCTGGTATGGCCCAGTGGCGAATGTTTGTGACTTGTTGCTATTTTTAGATGAAAATAGATTAATCCCCGAATTCAGGTATTTTTGAAAGATCACTTCCCCGGATGAAGAGGTGTTCACAGTATTGTATTTCCCCTCTGACGCATTTCCTATGACTTGACCCAGAAAATTATTCACCGGCCTCAATAGCACAGGCATGAAAGTCACGTGACTAAGAACATTGGCCTCGACCCGGCCATAAATGAAATTGGCTGGGTTCGCCAGGCAACGGCTGGGGCTAATGATAATGAGAGAATGAGGGTCATAAAAATCCTACTTGCGGGATAGAGATAGGTCAGAGAGTGGATCCCAACACTGATAAGATCTCCTTGATGAATGGAGGCCTGCGAAGTTATATGTCCTTCTATATAAAGTTCTTGGTGTGAATTTCGATGAAGACAAATTCTTTGGGAGTCAAAGAGCATCGATATGGTAAATTTTGTCCCGATTACTTCTCGACGTTTATGATCTGTATAGTGGATACAAGGAGGGAGTATGGGCTACAAGTTACTATTTGGTTCCCAAATTAGTATGTGGCTGTTGTCTGCATGTTGTTTTTATGGTGAGCTGATCTGAGTCAAACCTTCTGTAAAGCATTCTCTCTAGAAACTCCACCTGGTACCAAGTGTAGAAACATAACCCAGTTCAGATCTCTCTCAAGTCTTGACTTAGTGCTTAGCTGATAGTTAGATCTTATCATAAAATATAGATACCACACCGGCAACGATTTTCACCCTTGTCCTGCTGTTTTTTCATTTAACGGCGAGAATGAAATGATTATTTTTTATTTCATGGTGTTTTATTTGGATTGAAACTAATATATAGGCCTAGCCTACAGTTCTATCAGACAGTTCTATCAGAACTGTTCTCTCAGAACAAAAGTTATGTAATATTACAGTCAAGCGCTGCACATGGATCATAAGAAATTCTGAGCTTCAGTACCGGACAAAGTTAAGTTTCTCTTCAGCAGAGAGCCAAGTTAATTGTAGGCTACTGGGAATGATCGAGCAAAAATAACATAATAATTCTCTTTTATGTGTCCGAAGATATATTTAGTCTTGATTGAAATTATGATCTTCCCATTGTACCCATGCCAGCAATCAGACTGCTAATTATGATTGTGGGCATCATAAACGTATATTATAAGTAGGCCTAGTTAATAATAATTGCAGACATGTGTAATCATAGCCATTCGCAAATCTGTGTTGCGAATTCTTCTTGAGCAACCGATCCGTTTGATGATTTCCTGTTTGATTAGGCCTACTGATTTATGTATTAGATGGTGACGAGGGATCTATGACTATATCAAATATAATTCCTTAATGTGGAGATTTAAATATCAGGCTTTTCATGTGAATTTATCAAATGTTTTAGGGTTAGCCTCGCCTTTTTTCAAGAATTTTGATGCTGAACCATGTGGTTGTCCCTACCTTGAATTAATAAAAAGCATCATCAGTCGATCCGTTACGTGTCAAATATATGATGCTAAGCATGTTTCTAGTGGTCATTTGCACCACATCAATAGTAGATTTACAATGTATTTTTTATCCCAGCTCCGCTCAAGGGGTTATGGCGTCACCATATCTCGGAAACCCATGGGGTATTTTTTTCATATTGCACGCACTCATCCCATTGGGAGTGTAGATGTGCCTTTTGGGGACCATGATCTTTAACCTACATCTCTCGGTCAAAATAGCTTTATTAGCTCCCGCCGTCACCGTAGGTGAGACGGAGGGAGCTATGGATTCTACCTCCGTTTTTTTTGCCTCTTCTTTTGCCTATAACTTTGTAAGAAAATAAGCTAGGATAACAATTTTTGGTATGTGGGTTACTTCCAGGTGGATAATGGACAGGTTAAAATATTTTTAATCTGAATTCAATACGCAAGGTCGCAGAGGAGAAAATGATGATGTTACGGCGTTGACCTATTTAGACGTTTTGACGCGCACTCCGTTTCTGGAGCAGATCTCGAAAAGTACTGGACCGATGACAGTCATATTGCACATACATGTTCTCTAAGGTCCCTAGTTGTGCCTTTTCAGGTTTTTGGACCTTGACCTTGAAGTTGACCCAGCACTTTGACCTAATTTATAACATCGGTAAATCCGACTGAAAGATTTTGCGGAATATCATGAAAACCGCTCAAGATAGCTACACCATTACTATAAAACAAATTGTGAGGTTTCAGGAGAGGATGCATCTTGAAAAATTTCAAGTCGATAAATTTAAATATGGCCGCCTATCGGCCATTATTCACCTCGACAGGCCTGATATTGCGGAATATCATGAAAACCGCTCAAGATAGCTACACCATTAATATCAAATAAATTGTAAGGTTTCAGGAGAGATGCATCTTGAAAAATTTCAAGTTGATAAAATTCAAAATGGCCGCCTATCGGCCATTATTCACCTCGACAGGCCTGATATTCTGGAATATCATAAAAACCGCTTAAGATATCTACACCATTACTATAAGACAAATTGTAAGGTTTCAGGAGAGGATGCATTTTGAAAAAATTCAACTCGTCCAAGTTCAAAATGGCCGCCAATCGGCCATTATTCACTTTCACATGGCCGTTATTTGGTAAATCGTGCTAGATGGCTAAACCATTACTATAAAACAAAATGTGTGATTTCAGGAGAGGATGCATCTTGAAAAAAATCGACTCGATAAAATTCAAAATGGCCGCTTATCAGCCATTATTCACTTTCACATGGCCGATATTTGGTCAACCGTGCTAGATGGCTAGACCATTACTATAAAACGAAATGTGAGATTTCAGATAAGGATGCATCTTGAAAAAATTTGACTTGATCAAATTCAAAATGGCCGCCTTTTCGGCCATTATTCATTTTCACATGGCTGATATTTGGTAAACCGTGCTAGATGGCTAGACCATTACCTGATTACTATAAAACAAAGTGTGAGTTTTCGGGGGGGGGGAATGCACCCTGAAATTTTTTAACTTACGAATTCAAAATGGCCGACAATCAGCATTATTTACCTCGATAGGCCTGATATCAGGTAAACCGTGCTAGATAGCTAGACCATTACTATAAAACAAAATGTGACGTTTCGGGAGAGGATGCCTTTTAAAAACTTTCGACTCAATCGAATTCAAAATGGCCGCCTATCGGCCACTATTTACTTTCTCATTGCTGATATTTGGCAAACCGTGTTAGATAGCTGGACCATTACTATAAAACAAAATGTGAGATTTCAAGAGAGGATGCATCTTGAAAAGAATTGACTCAATCAAATTCAAAATGGCCGCCTATCGGCCATCATTCACTTTCACATAGCTGTTATTTGGTAGCCGTACTAGATGGCTAGACCATTACTATAAAACAAATTGTGAGATTTCAAGAGAGGATGCATGTTGAAAAATTTTGACTTGATCAAATTCAAAATGGCCTCCTATCGGCCATTATTCACTTTCACATGGCCGATATTTGGTAAACCGTGCTAGATAGCTAGACGATTACTATAGAATGAAATGTGAGATTTCAGCTGAGGATGCATCTTGAAAAATTCTGACTCGATCAAATTCAAAATGGCCCCCTATCGGCCATTATTTACTTTCACATGCCCAATATTTTGCAAACTGTGTTGGATGTTAGTCCATTACTATAAAACAAAATTTGAGGTTTCGGGGGAGGATGCACCCTAAGTTTTTAAATAGTTTATATCGAATTAAAAATGACCGTAAATCAGCTATTAGTTACCTCGATTGGCCTGATATCGGGTAAACCGTGCCAGATAGGTAGACCATTACTGGGATACTGATTAGGATCATTAATTTCAATGGAGGTTTGCAATCTCTGACAGACTGTCTAGTTCTCATCTTACTCTTAGACTGAGCTTCTTAGACCTAGTTGTCTTACGTCTTGATTTTTGGCCTAGCCTAGGACTACATTAAAAACCCTACACAAAATTGCTTAAATCAAATTCTAATTCGTCGCGGGAGCTCCTGGACTTATGTAGTCTTGTTTATTTTACTATGCCTGATATTTGGTAAACTGTTAAATATCGAGATAGACCATTCCTACAAAAACAAAATGTGTGGTTTCGGGGAAGCATAGCCTATGCCCTGAAAAAGTTCAACTAATCAAATTCAAACTCTTGCGGACAATATTGACTTTAGTATGCATAATATCTGGAAAACTGCCATATGCCCCCTATATCTAAACCATCATATTGGAGCATGTATAAAAAAAAATGAATATACCCGGCATATTAATTTATTGTACCAAAGAAATGAAATACAGGGCATATTATTTAGCTTAATTGGTCCTAGGCTATTCAGCATAATTTATTTATTTATTAATTCACTTCACCTGTTTTAATAGCTCCTTCAATTACAACATTTTTGTTCAGGTGGATATTTCTAAAGAAACCTTGGGTTAATGTTTGGACTATTTGAACATGGATATGGTGAAAATATTTTGCCCTTGAAAATGCTACATTTAAAAGAAGTTTCCCACAGTGGGCAATATGCCTAAAACATTTGAGGGCAGGCTGCCAACCAAACCCCCAATTTCTTAAGATCTTGAATTCGCCCCTGAATAAAAATATAGATAGTAAGGATGTATAAGGAATTGAATTAGGTCGTTGTTAGTAGAATAGTAAAATAATTGTTTTCCATTCCATATCTATATTTTTGTCTGTTCCCAATAGCCATAAATCAGAAACGTCAATGACTGTGGGTATAATGAAACAGTGACATAATATGATAATGAACATGTGTAATTAGAGCTGATAAAGAAAAAAGTATGAATATAATAGATAACTTTCTTGTTTTATAGTTGCACGTGTAGTGGACGTACTTACGTGAGCAAGCTGTGAATTGCAGAGAAATATATTTAAAGCGACACAATGAGGCTAAAATAATCAAAAATCAATATTTTTATTTTGGTTCCTAATATGGTCATAAGATGTGAATATGTGTCGCGGAAGTCTTTTAAATTGTGGGCGGCTGTGGCAACGTAGCAAGTGTGCCGAAAGCCCCATTTATCAGTTATTCCTATAGGCCCTATTTCTTATTTTGAACATGCAATTTCATCGTTATTTCTTGCTTAGCTGGCAAATGCGCAGCACAAACTTTGAAAAAAACTCACGCATTTCTATCGTTAGTCTACTCTACGGCCATGTTGACATATTATGGACATATCAAGGAGCCTAAAGAAAAAATACTAATTTTTGGATTATTTTAGCCTGATTGTGTTGCTTTAAGCCACTATGTGCATATGTAGGAGTGAAGATTATTGCTTAAATCGCACATCAACGTTTGATTAATGTTAGCCAGTTGTTTACAATACTTCCCCAACAGGAAACTGACATTGGGTTTAAATATCTCTTACAACTTTAGGCGACTGCAGGACGGTGTCCTAGCTGCCAACAAACATAGCCCTACCTGCATAATATACTCGGTGATTACCCAATGCTGGCGCCGTTCCTAAATGTGGGCCAGGCAGGCATTGGGGCAGTGTGAGTGTGTATAGCCTTCTATGTGGACTGGTCACTTGCGTTGAGCCATCATCGGGACGTGTACGTACCGTGCCGACTTGTAATGGACACAACATCAGCTGAGAATTGTGATGAACATTGAATAAAAGCCAAATTACGGCACAAGAACGTCTCCTAAAAAATTATGCGTTACAACCATCACTGAATGCCACAACTTTGCGTAAGGTATATAGTGGGTGGCTGGAAATAGCGATTTGGTCAGTGCGTTCGTTCAACCACGGACGAAGCCTAAAAACCTTTTTAGCCCGCCTTTTAATTAAAAAAAGGTGGGCTATTGCAATTGAAGTTCGGCGGCGTCTGCGTTAACATTTACTTGTGGGCGCGATAACTTGAAAAGTTTTTCATGTATCCTTCTCAAATTGTTATGCATGTTACTAATGACCAGTTCTCGGACAAGTTCAATAATGACAGAAAAAAATAATTAAATGACCGATTTATTGTGATTTTTCGCATTTTACGTTAATAATTTGACCTTGTGGGCGCGATAACTTGGAAAAGTTTTTCATGTATCATTTTCAAACTTGTTATGCATGTTACTAATAAGCCGTTCTTGGACAATTTCTATAATGGCTGAAAAAAAATTCAAAATGGCCGATTTATTGCGATTTTCCGCATTTTACGTTAATTATTTGACCTTGTGGGCACCATAAATTAAAAAGTTTTTCATGTATCATCTTCAAATTTGGTATGCATGTTACTAATAAGCAGTTCCTGGACAAGTTCAATAATTGCTGAAATTCAAAATGGCCGATTTATTATCATTTTTCGCATTTTACGTCAATAATTTGACCTTGTGGCCTTAATAATGACTTCAAGTTAAATAATAACGGCGGGCTATTGTCGAGTGTGCTCTTTTTCTATTATAGTATACATAGATAGATTACTGTAAAGCTATATGTGAAAGTTTAGGAAAGGATGACACACAGACAGGCCGGGCGCGAGATTATGGTGCCGGATTGGCTCGTGTTTGTAAAGTAGGCTATAATAAAGTTAATTAAAAAATAAGTTTTTGCCTATGTGATAACTATAGGTCCACATCGAAATATTTTCACTTTAACGTTTAAAACAAAGGCATGATGTGCACAAATAACGTGTGCACATTGTGCCTTTGTTGAACTTATTCGTCTGTGCAGGGCCTACAGATTTGAATGGCGAAACTTCGTCCCCTGGAGCATAAGTTTCAATTCACATTTTTAGGTCCAGGGCGGAGGCCAGGAGCCTGTGAAGTTTATTGTGCCTGCATTTGTTTCCTGTTTAGGAGAAAGAGGGGTGTCGTGTGTGGGAAACGATTGACATTTTTGTGAAACAGTCCTGATGAACAAGTCAAATATAACGTTTGAGATCGCTAGGTTAAGTATTTCCGTGTTTAAAAAGTTTTCAGAAAAAATATATTCGCGGTTTTGGTTGGAATAATGTTGGCCCCATCATTACATCAGCATTGGGCCAATGTATCCTGTTATCTGGGTAGTGCCCTTTCCGGCGACAAGGGAGTAAAGTGTCACCCGCATAGCAAGCCGCATTACGTCCCAGCAAAGACTGTACAATCACCCAATGCTGTTTCAATGTTGGGCCAGCGTCGAAGACTGTTAGTCAACATTGACACAGCATTGGGTGAATGGCATATGTGTTTGCTGATGTGCTTGCGCAAAGTATACAGTAGACTCAGTGTTGGATTAGTGTTGGGCCAGTGTCGTAGATGATTCACCGGTATTGAACCAGTAATGGGCTGCGACACTAGCCCAACATTGAACTGGAATTGGATGGGAGGCCTACATCGTGTGTACGAGCTCTGGGAAACGTCTCGCGGCCCAAGTGAATCCGCAACACTTGGGAGCGGGTGACTCGGGAGTGTGTGTGTAGCCCTATAGATGTTACCTAGTGGCTGCCGTGTCAGTTGGCCCTGAGAAGTAAACAGGTGAAGGAGGCTGAGGGACACGCGGCAGCACAATTCACTGGCAAGTATTGAATGGATGTTGGCCAGCACAGGCTATGGTGGTGGAAGGAATACACGTTGAAGATATGTTAACTTGTCTCCTTGGTTCTTTCCATAATTATATCCTGGACATTTATGATTCTGGCCCATGCAGGAAGACCAATACAGTTTTATACAACACACACTATTAAGTCGATTTTTTGTGTATAGTACTCTAAACAGACTAAAGGCGTTATATTTTACACTGACTATTTCTATTATTATATGCGAATACACCTCGTCCTTCTTTATGATTTATCTTTTTGGTATTATACAATTTATTTATTGTATTTTTAAACTTTGATAATTCTAATTAATTAAAACCAAGCTGTCTTTTCGGATTAGGATATGAGTATAATCCCCTTACATTTTGTCTGATTTAAATGTGAATTTCGGTGCTGAGAGACACCGGCAGCACAATTCATTGGCAAGTATTAAATGGATGTTGGCCAGCACCGCCTGTGGTGGTGGAAGGAATACACGTTGAAGATATATTTTAACTTGTCTCCTTGGTTCTTTCCTTAATTATATCCTGGACATTTAGGATTCTGGCCCATGAGGAAGACCAATACAGTTTTATACAACACAAAATATTAAGTCGATTTTTTGTGTATAACACTCAAACAAACTAAAGGTGTACTATTTTACACTGACTATCTTTATTATATGCGAGTACACCTCGTCCTTCTTTATGATTTATCTTTTAAGATATGGAAATACTGATTAGTTTTGCGAAAATATTATTATCAAATTTTATACTGGCTTTTTAAAAAGATAATCAGGATTAGCCTAAACATTTTATGTTCAATGATAGTAGGCTTTGCTTCTCAATTATTTTGCCCTACTGAGGTGACTCATGTGTCTTGTCCGTGGTCTTTAAACTGTGTCAGAAGCCCGGATCAGAAGCTAGTTTTTGTGGCATATACAGTGAATCTGTTTTTGCAATTCTACATATGACACTGGCATATAAGATATGCATTTGAAAAGAATGGGGCATTGCCCTGATTTCCGATCTCCGTCGCGTCACGATATTGTCATAGAAAAGGTTGTGAAGAGCTATATCACTCACCGTCTTCATAAAATCTTAAATATCTGATGTCTACAAATCAGATACCGGTATCTAAAATAGGGATCACTACTGTGTACTTTGTTGATATATTCTGAACGATGATACATTCTGCGAAAATTGTGTAGATTCAGATATAAGTATTATAAAAAAATACATTAGACCTTATGTATACAATTTATTTATTGTATTTTTAAACGTTGATAACTGTAATATTTTAATACCAAACCGTCTTCTCGGATTAGGATATGAATATATTCCCCTTACATTTTGTCTGATTTAAATGCGAATTTCGGGTGCTATTTTGATTGTGTTGTTTTTTTAGAAATTATCCAACAAGACTGCCAGTAAACACAAAACAATTGTATAGGGCCTAACATTTGTACAAAGTAATCTAAAAACTCTGAAAAAATTATTCAGCATTTGTGGGATATGTAGTACACTACTTCATTACAAAAATAAAAACGAAAATTGATGTAATCCAAGGAGCCGCTTTAAAGTTGTTTCTTGCAAACGCAAGGGCAGGGGTCCTGCTGTAGTGGTTAAAACTGCCTGCTGGGAAAGTCGGAGATTGCGGGTTCGAACCCCACTCTGGCCTCCCAAGTTTCAAAGAAACAAAATGTTTCGTAAAGATTCAATATTGTTGGGAACCTACGTGACCGAGTCGAGAGGTAGCGTGCTCGGCCTAAGACTACCAGGGCCCGAATTTCGCATTGTGTGTCTGGAAGGCAGTGTCATCTCACTATCCTCAGGAGGTTCTCCTGGCCCAGTTTAGCTTTTATGTGCACAAAGGTGTCCTAAAATCCCGTTCATTTCATTTCATTTCTTGCAAACGCAATTCACAACTGGAAGTGGGCGGAAATTATCCAGAAAAGCAGGCCAACTTCCATTTTAAAAGTTACCATAAATTTAACCAACCCAGTAAACACAAAACATTTGTATAGGTCTAACATCTGTACAACGCCGGCCCAACGTATTCGACGTTGGGCCAACACTGTACAAATGTTAGGCTATACAAACGTTTCGAGTTTGCCGGGAATAATTCATCACCAAAACGTGCTTATGTAGGTTTTATTATTTGATTAGGCTATCCCAAATTGTTCAAAATACGTTGAGTCTGATGAGTAGGCCTACATGAGTAGTCCATATTATATGTGTTTATATAGGCGCTGGGTGGTAGAGCCAACAGCAAACTCTCTACACTGACCACTGTTGATTTAATGCTGGCTCGGTGTCTACGACGCTGACTTGTCATGTTGACCCTGACAGAGAAATATGTTGTTTTAATATTGGCCCATCGTCTTCGACGCTGGCCCAACATTAAAACAATATCGGTTCAACGCCTTCTATTTGTTGGTAGTAACATTAGTGCTGTATGCACCTCAGTCTTGTTGCGTAATAGACCCACAGTAGTCTTATATAGTACCGGTCATACATTGTACCCTCTGGTGTACACACATTTTGACCTTCATTGAGCTTAAAAGAATACATGGTGTCTCATGATGAATATTTCTTTTTAACCAATCGTCACCGCCTGCAGCCTTGAGTGCAAATCACGCAATGTTACTAAATATAGCATTAGGACGATTGGGAAAGTGGAGCAATAGATCTCTCTTTGAAGCCATGAAGGGGTGGGGGGCAGTTTCACACCTTGTTCTTTTTCTAGAGTAGGAAACATTGGCTGACCAGAACGCTTGCATTATAAATAACTATGCAAATGCCTGTGGTCAAAGACTCTTCTGTTATGTCAAAAGTCACGTACGTTTTTGACCTTACTGGACTTAACCTTTCATAAAAGCAACACTTATCGCTCAGGCTTAATACAAATTTACCTGTAATTAGTATGTATGAACATGAACCGAGATATCTACTCTGTATGCCCCACCTTCGACATATCAAAGATTAGGCCTACTTGAACAAAAAAATTAACATACATTTTTTCGGTAGGCCCTAACATACGTGATTTTGAAGATTTGTTGACACCCACAACTTTCCACCTACACATCTCACACATGGCAGCACGTTTTAATTTCGAAAGCAAGGCTGCTTTAAAGAACCATTCGCCAAGTAACTTTTGCACACCCTTGCATAGCAATCAACTCGTGTAAGAAATATTGTGATGTGTGGTTAAAGATCGTGGTAACGTACGTGATGCTCAAACTGGTTTGCATCACTTCAGAAGCAAATCGAAAGTCAAGGCTTATATAATATAGATGGCCTTCTATCAAAATAGAACTTGAGACTTCAGAGTACAAGTTTTTATATGTGTTATCTCATTTCAGAGAAATTACACAAAGTTTTGAGTACCGGTACTTTATAGAGAGATGAAACATATTTGACTGAAGGTCACGTAGGCCTACGTTACCTTTGTGTTCAGAACGCATAAAAACTGTGTAAAAAGCAGTAGATTACCTAACTCTATTCATTATTGCACATAATTTAATGAAAAACAGCTAAGTATGTGGTAAACAGCCACCTTTATTCAACCTCTCTAAATAGCTCTAAATGTGATGGCTGGTGATGTAACGTTTGACATAGGGATAAACGCAATGGACATAATTTAACCACAAAATCACAAAGAATGAGCCAATATATGACATTTTTTATGAAAAGTACTCCCCATAGTGTCTTATTTCCAACCCACCAAATATTATGGTGGTGAAATAAATTGAAATATCGATAAAATGTGTTCAAACACGACAACCCCAAGAATCAGCCACTGGCCTAGTTTAGTGTGACTAGACCCATAGATATAGATATAATTTGTTTTCTGTCTACATAGTTTGACCCAATATCATACAAGGTCTAGTAACAAGAGCGCTGAAGCTAACGATATCCCTTGCCATAAATTAAAGTCAATATGGCCTCAAACTCAAAGGTTAACAATCAGGTCAAAGATCATAACCCTCAAAAAGGCACAACTACACCCCCTAAGGGATGTGTGTGTGCAATATGAAAACAATCCAGCAAACTCTTTCAGATTTAAGCCTACCTGTAAAAAAGTGCGGGCACCTTGAGACAGACTTTGGGCACCTTGATGATACCTTGGGTATCGTAGTATTCATGTCAAAAAAAAGTTTACGTCCCACATTTGAGTACAGTTGGGGTGGAGGTGTCAAATGTATGTTTCTCCCCTTGATATCTCGTTCTGTCGACCCTGTTTGTTTTAACATATCACCCTTGTATCAAATCATCTCTTCACATCAATTTCACCAGCTTAGCTATTATATCCCCCATTTCAAACGAGAATTATGTAAGGATCATGTACGTGACCCTGAAGTCACCAGGCTCAGAAACAAGCATCTCCTGAGCTCCACATCGAGCGAATTGACTTGCAACTTCTCAGCAGCAAACTACAGATATTGTACTATCAGGAAATGCAAAAAAATGCAAAAAATAATATATAACGTGTTTTAATTTTGTCTTATCATGTAACACTTTTGGCCTAGTTTAGTGTGACCAGACCCATATATATATATTCACCTCCATACCTAAGCTGAAAGAAATATTTTAATATGAAGAATTTTGAAAGTGCACTGATGAATTTGTCCAGTTCAAACACTCCAGCCCTCTTCGGGTTGATTACCCCGTAATAGACCCAGGTGGACAAACCTGTATAATAAGTATGCCTTTTAGACACTACACATATTATACTGTATATTCAGAGGTCTGTAGCCTACTATATATACGTTATACTCTGCGAAATACGGTAGCCTAAATATGGACAAGTAAAAAAGTATGAATTTTCACATGGCGCGTACATTATTTTCACTGGAAAACCTCTAACAACCCATACTTTTATGTTCAATCAATCTATAAAAGCCTATATATATTTATGAGATAAACCTTTACAAAACCTTATATTTTGGCCCACATTGACTTCGAAGCATATATAAGATACAATTAAAGTCTTAATTGATTGAATGAAATGACCAAAAGTTGTGTTATTCGAAATATTAAAAGTTGCATACGGAAAATTGCCTGCTGGGAACCCAGAAGGCAATTTCCCGCATGTGCATCATCACCCAGTAGTGTGAAGCACAGAATAGTCAACGGATGGATGAAATAGTATGAAAATGAAAGAAGCATGGATGTTCTAAGTTACAAGGCTTTGCTGCAGAAATTTGGGGATAATAGACGAGCTGGTATTTTTTTTTACAATGGTTGGTCTGAAAGTTGTCCACCAAAGTAATCTGCCCTAAGTTCTAAAAATGTGCTGCTTCTTAGATATAACGATAATTAGCAATGTTTTGTCAGGGTCTGTCAGTGTTTTATCAGGGTTTAGTTACAGTTTAGATTTCGCCATCAACAGCGATATATTTAGTAAACACGTTTTTCAAGAGATATGACAATGTGATCATTTGGACTCAATAGTTATATATATAAGTTTGTGCGTAGTTAGCGTGGAGATGTTGACTGACGTAGTACATGTACATAATTTGATCAATTTTGATTAAAGGCCCATACCCAGGTTTAAAAGTTAAAATTGTGTTATATAGGCTTAATTATATCATCGTAAATCTAAATTACCTTTCTCCACCCTCCATTTGAAAGAGATATGTACCCAATAAGTGTGTCTTTCGGAATGCATACAATTAATAACAACCATCTCTTCATTATAATGGTTTTGACCATGACGATGTCCCGCAAAGATGTAGGCCTAAAACATGTCAACTGGCCAAATTTAGAGGTGTTGACCCTTCATGTTTGGAAATGTGAGACCCGTGGGGAAAACGACGTTCAGCTGTGGTTTTCCGATGACATTGTAATTAAACTAGCAACGGCTTTGACGATGTGATACATCTGACACCTTATATACTTATCCTAATACGAGTTAAGAACTTTTTGTCATAGATTACGGCTAGTAAATTATTAAAAAACGTATCTTTAGAAGGAAAAAATCAAATCATTGACTCGATAACACTTTCCTTTCAAACATGGCGACCCCATTAAAAAATGGGTGGATCTAAAAGACAAAAATGTGATGACCGCAATTTTGTCATAATTCGTCTTTTTCGAAACCTGATTACGTTGCCAACTGATGTTTTTAAAAGTTGTGATCTATCGGAATGTTGCCTTCACTCATTCAAACACTCAAAACATATAACAGAGCTAGAACGAAAACATGTCATTTGCCTGAGTATGTGCCTTTTCATAAGCAGTGTTATATTTAGAATATACAGCAGACCCAAGTACTGAAACACTGTGTACAATAACAAGCGGGTCTGAAAAAAAGTTTTTAAATTTAACGCTTTGGCTAAGGTCTGTTGAGTAACCTCTTTACTGCCGGCGGTTATTTCTAGGCAGCTGGTGTAATACCACAGTCACAAATCTAATGATCGCACAGGCATCACAAGCCGCCTAAAAATAACCGCCGGCCTTTTTGGCACTAATGGTCATTTAAAAAGTAATTTAAAAAATCATTCATTAGGCCTATATGCATTCGATGTGGGTTCGTCAGCCAGCCGGTCCTAACAAAAACTACTGGTTTTATCCCGGTGTTGAAGTCAGTGTCATCATAGCATTATTGTCTGTAGGTGCAGGCAGTATCCTTCAAGGGTTAGCTGTAATTTTGCATTTGAAATACAACAAAAAGGTATAAATAATTATTAAATTGTTTATTTTCGTCAGTAAAAAGCTATTAAATTTCAAGTCATTATTTTTTGGAAGAGTAGACCTGCAGTAATCTTGTATATTAAAAAACAGTGCAGTCCATTGATTAAATTAATGATTACAGATGACGTGAGGGTGGGGTGATAGGGCATGGTGGGTTGTTGCGAGTGTTTTCCTTCACTCGCCCAAAAAGAGGTTCTGGGCATGTCCAGGGGATTTATCCCCAGGCAAGCCCAGACGTCCAGAGATTTGTTTTTTTTGTTCAGAGGCGGCTCTGCTATCCTCGAGTCAGATAGTCCCCAGAGTAACAATAGCTAGGGGTAACTTCATTCATCCCACATGAGACACATAGGCCTATATAATGTCTAACACTCCATTGCCGGTTGTTTCTAGGCTACCACGGCCAATATCAGTGCATGCACTTTAGTGACACTGCTCTGGCAGTGCTTGCACTTGTATAGGTGCTGCATCAGCACGGTGACCGCTGACGAATGGAGGAACCAGAGTATGCCGCTGGGAATCCGCCCAAGATTATGGCCAGATTCCGTACTATGCATTACAGCATGCAACATGCGTAACAGATCCCAGAGACCCTCCGCAAATGAGGGCGAAAAGTACTAGGGCCTACTACTAGCAATCATCCCCCCGGCAGTATAGAGGTTACTAAGGTAAAAAATATCAAGTGGTTTTCATCCTACTCATCAGAACGTCGTTAAAATTTCCATTGTGGTGCGTCGGTAGGTGGCTAGACACATTTTATGTCTCACTTAATATTCACATGACGTCGAACCCAGGAAAGAATTGAGGTCGGATTAATATCAGATATTGATTGTTTGATTGATTGATTGATTCATTGATTGATTGATTGATTGATTGATTGATTGATTGATTGATTGATAAACACCAATAGCTTTAAACTTTTTAGATACTAAAGTCCTAGCTAGATTTTTTGTGTACGGTGTAGACCTATATATCAGCCGTTTCATGGCAAATCCTTGTACTTGATGTCTGATTTATAGCGGGTGTGCAATTGAGAATTATGTGAAAGTACATAGCCTTGCCAATTTTTCACCGAGCTAGCTAATACAATGATGTATGGGAGAGGGGGTCTCATATAACTTTCTTTTCACCGAGTTGACATTCAAAACTGAATCCGGTGACGTCACTGGGGGTTTCACAGAATGCCTGCACATCAGTCATTTACAATCCACAACAATCCTCAGTAGCTGTTGCTCGTCTTAGATTTTAACTGTTTACGGCTATGGGAAAATACCCTTTCTCGTGACAAAAAGATCCAGACGAAATCGATTCATTACTATGCGCTTTAATATAATGCTCTTAAATTTTGAGCTGGTGTTGACAAGACTTCAAGAGTGTATTTTTATTGTGCAATGTGGGTATCGCTAGCTGTTTTATCTTCTACATAATACCCATGAGTATATTATACACATGAAATTGAGTGGTGGGAGACTAAAAACTAGTGGTTGATCTTCTGCTCAGATACCAAACATTTGCATCCCTTGTCGACGTAACACCAAATGGGTTTAAACTCGTCCACAAACCACGCAAAGGAAGAGGGGGTGGCGTGGCAATTATGGTAAACGAGTTTTTTAATCTTACCCCATGTGATATACCAACTTACACAAGTTTCGTGGCAGTAGTCTGTAAGATAGCGACGTCTTCGTTCTCTGCACATGTTATATTTTTGTATAGATTGCAAGTTTATCCGTCTTCAAGCAATTTGAAGACCTCCTTGTTAACATGTCATCTGTGCCAGGAGAGTTATTTTAGCAGATTTTAATTTACATCCCGATACACCATGATCTAGTCGAACGGACGATTTTACTGATTTATTATCAACTTTTGGCTTCAATCTGTACGTAAATTTCCCCAGTCATATTCATGGACATTGGCTTGACTTATTTATCAGCCGTTCAACAACTCAAACACTTTATTCTATATTTCCATCTGATGGGCTGTCTGACCATATGCTTGTAATTACTGATTTGAATGTAAACATACAAAAGAAATATGCCAAACAGAGAATTACTTACAGCAATACAAAAAATATTTATCTTGATAAATTTTAACTAAATATTCAGAAATCCGATCTTATTACAGACCCGAAACATTCAGTTGCCAAACTATATAATTAATTTCACAAAACACTAGAATCTCGCGAAACGTAAGCGCCGTGAACTTGAGCGAGTCTGACAGAGAACTCATCATTCTGTGTAACAGATTGATGGCTAATGAGAGACGGCAGTACATCCGCAAACAAATACATGGAAGTGAAAAAAATCCAAATAAGTTATGGGCTAGTGTAAACAACATCCTGCACAGAAAGGCTATACCAAATTCAACAGATCTACCATCTCTTTGCGCAAGTTTTTTAACTTTCTTTGGTGACAAGATTAAAAAAAATCGATTTAGGTTCTGCACTGATAACCGTAGAACCGAATTTATTCTACCTCCTGAAATAAGATTACCTTTGACATGTTTTGAACCAGCTACCTCAGAGGAGGTAAGAAAATAAATTCTGACATTTTCTTACCATCTCCAACCAAGACATGTGCGCTGGATCCAATACCCACCAGTCTATTAAAATCATGTGTGGATGTAGGCCTACTGCTTATCCCTATTACCGATATAATTAACCTGTCTTTGAAATCAGGTGTTTACCAGACACGCTCAAACTGTCGCATATAACTCTGCTGTTGAAGAAACCTTCATTATCGAAGGACGACATGAAAAATTATAGACCAGTTTTAAATTTGAATTTTGTATCCTAATTTCTGGAAAAAAATATTGCAAAACGTATAATCGCTCTCACCTAGAGTCAAACGAATGTAAGGATGTCAAACGAATGTAAGGATGAACCTTTCCAAACAAAGTATAGTGTTCCCCAGGAATCTGTCATTGGGCCGCTCCTTTTTACACTCTATACAACCCCTCTTAGTAAAATAATTTCTAGACTTAATGTGTGTCACCATCTTTATGCTGATGACACGCAGATCTATATCACACTATCCAAATCAGAACCTGAGATGTCACTGTTGCAGGCTTGTCTGCTGGACGTAGGTGACTAGATGAGAAGTAGTAAACTCAGATAAAGTTAAACCCAGATAAAACTGAGGTTTTACTGTTTGGAACAAAATTACATCGGAAATAATTTATGAAACATTTCCCCGTAAAATTATTAGATCACAAAATAACACCAACATACTCGTCTCAAAATCTTGCGAGTCGTGTTTGACGACTGTTTGAATTTCAAAAAACACATATCATGGGTTTGTCATTCTTGCTAGTATCACATTTGTGACTTACTAAAACCATTGCAACAGCGCTTGTTTCAAGGTAAAGATATAGTCAACTGTCAAAATAAATTGGATAAGGGTGTCCCCAGAATGCAACAGTGGCCCCTGGATATTCCACAATGACATATTACCCCACATCCACAGTTATCAGCCAAGATAATAATACTATGTGCATTTCATACACATCGCCTCATTAAGAGCAACGAAATAACACCAACATACTCGTCTCAAAATCTTGCGAGTCGTGTTTGACGACTGTTTGAATTTCAAAAAACACATATCATGGGTTTGTCATTCTTGCTACTATCACATTTGTGACTTACTAAAACCATTGCAACAGCGCTTGTTTCAAGGTAAAGATATAGTCAACTGTCAAAATAAATTGGATAAGGGTGTCCCCAGAATGCAACAGTGGCCCCTGGATATTCCACAATGACATATTACCCCACATCCACAGTTATCAGCCAAGATAATAATACTATGTGCATTTCATACACATCGCCTCATTAAGAGCAAGTTCCCAAATCATATAAACTGACAGTGAGACAGTGAGAGCTTTCCTAGCCAACACGACATACTCACCAAATGTTGGTTTAATGTCGGCCAACGTCGCAGACGCTGGTCTAACATTAAAACAACATTGGGCCAATTTCTCGTTGGAGTAGTTATCTTGTAATCAGTTCAGTCACTGATATTAATGCCGTCAAAGTGTACTCTATAGGCTACTGTAGACCTCCACCTGACCGTCCCACGCATGCCCATTTTGCAGTTGTATGAATTTTTAACTGGACTATTGCAACGGCTCCTCTAAAATGTTACAAACCAAGAATTAAACAGGCTTCAGGAATTCAAAATTGTCTGGCCAGGAAGTGACACGTTCTCCTAGTTTTTCTAGAATATCACCCCTTCTAAAGTCGCTGCATTGGCTTCCGGTCTATTCTGGAATAAAATTTAAGATTTGTTTAGTCACCTATAAGGCCTTATGCAACAATCAGCCAATCTATCTTAAAGAAATGCTTAAGCCTCCGAACCGTACTCGTGATCTTTGCTCATCTGACCAAAATATGTTATTTGTTCCTCGGATTAAGACTAAGAAGGGTGAAGGGTCTTTTTCTGTGACGGCACCAAAATTGTGGGATCATTTCCCCGGTAAAATTAGAACTTCGAAAACAGTTCACCATTTTAACCAAGCTTTTCCGGCCTAGTTCTTTTGTGTCCCGGCATGCTCAGTTGGTGCCCTGGAATGAAATAACGACTACGGTACTGAACACTTCTTTTGATTTTTGCGCCTATGAGCTCCGGACACTGAGGAGTTTATATATTCATTCATTCATATAGCAGTAGGGCAATATAATTTTATAGCTTTAAGAGTAGCATTACACTAACGCTTTTAAGTAACGTGACAGTTACTGCTAGATTTGAAAGCTGGTGCCAGATCACCAGATTGTTTATAAGAGATTATTTAGTCAACGAATATATATATTCACAGTATTCATTTTTATCCCCTGCCCGACAAAGTGGGGGCAGGGGGTATTGACGTGGCCTCTGATGTCTGTCTGTCCGTCCCACGACCAGATGTCCGCATTTTCGTTTCCGGAGCAGAACTCTGTAACCCGATCATGGATTTCTTCAATTTTTGACACACACATCCCTTAGGGTGTGTAGATGTGCCTTCTGGCATTTTTTGAAATTGTACCTACTTAAATAGTCGGCCATAATTAACTTCAACACACCTGATATTTGGCAAACTATGCCAGATAGCTAGACCATTACTATAAAACAAAATGTGCGGTTTCAGGTACGGATATGCTCTGAGAAATTTTCAACTTGATCAAATTAAAATTGGCCGATTATCGGCCATTATTTACTTTAATATGCCTGATATCTGACAAACCATGCCATATAGCTAGACCATTACTACAAACAAAATATGCGATTTCAGGTATGGATATGCTCTGTAAATTTTCAACTTGATCAAATTCAAAATGGCCGATTTTCGGCCATAATTAACTTTGATATGCCTGATACCGGACAAACCCTGCCAGATAGTTAGATGCTCTAACCTTCACAATTGGCATAATTTGGAAAATCATGATGATAAAAGTTATTTGTACACTTCTTTAACTTTTCCGATCCAAAAAATAATATGATCTCAACTTTTTTAAGTACCGGACATTCAGTACAAATTTGCATATATTTAAAATGGCAGACAAAAAACAAAATGGGCTGATTGTTATTAAAGTTTTTAAACGTGCACAGGAGAAGCAAAGTGGGACATTTTCTGAACCGTGTACCATCACCTTTTAAGGCCCCATGAATATAGTTTTAAAGCAACCACGTGCGAAAAATAAGTCACATTTTTTTTGCTAGAGAAAAACACAGAAAATTAAAATCTACTAACAACATTCAACATTGATAATGCATTAAATCTATTCGCAGCATTCGTACATCAGCCCTTAGAACAAAAATTCCATAGGATATATACCAGTCCAATAAATACTATAAAACAAAATGATGGTTTCAGTGAGGGATATATATATATATATATATATATATATATAGCCTCTTAATGGCAACTTGCTCAAATTAAAAAAATGCTGACTTGCGACCATCATTGACTTCAATATCTGATATATACACAGTAATCTAGATAGGTGTATAATTATTGTAGAACAGAATGTGAGACTTCAGGGAAGTATGCACCCTGTAAAATTTCTATTACGCGGGCGGGGCGGGCGATTATGGTGGCCGGCTGGCCTATTGTTCATAATACAGTGTCATTATACTATAATTTATACTGCATACATTAAGCAGTTGGCTGATGAATTACTACATTTTCAATAGCAAAAACACAAATGAATGTATCTATAAGGCTGGATTTATAGTATTTACAGCGTGTTCTACATACCTTTTTGCATCCACACTTCAGAATGCTTTTTGACGCTGCAGGAAGAACAGTCCACAAAGTGGTGTCCAAGGAGACATGTTTTCCGACTTTTTAAAGCCGTACAAATCTGTCCAGGGCTCTCTGATTCTTCTATTAGGTCCCCATATGTACCAGTTTTCAAACAAACTTGATACAGCAATAGCAATAATAACCACGTATACATGTGTCTGTTGTATATATTTATTACAATTGATGAAACTAAATCAGTGTGAAGCATGTGTATGTGGCCTAGTATCTACCTCCTCGTCAGTAGCCTACAATGTAAATCAAATTGCATATATATATAGGAGAGGATAACACAATACCATCCTTGCTAAACTTTACCCAGTGGAGGTACAAACTCGTGAATAGACATGATTAGCTATAGAAGTTGTAGATGTCATCTTTGTTTCTATCTACACGAAAGACGTTTTCCAATCAGTTGAAATAGAAGTGTCTCTATCAACCCATCATGGGTTCCAAGCTCCATTTTTGTCGAGCTTGAGATTTTTGTCGAGCTTGAGATCATCTCTAGATGTCCCAGACATTATGTAGATTGTTAACACATTATAGCATATTTTCAATATAAGGCAAGAACACACGTTCGCAATAATTAGGGTGCACATGGGTTAAAAACGAATCAAACTAACGGTGAATCGCCTGTTCTTAGGGTCCGAACATCGAGGATTTCAGCTTATAAATAGTGTAAAAACCGAACCTAAATTTTTTTATCTATTTTTATCTATATTTATATCATTTTTCCCTTATAAAAAGCGAATAGCAAGGCCGATGCCGACATCTTCAGCAGTTTTTGTATGTTCTGTGGTTTTTACGACGTATTCATCCATCATCACCTTGATCAGGTGAACTGGGAACAATCCATAATTTCCAGGACCCATGTGCACCCTTAATAATCTTGGAAGGTTTTGACTTTTTAGCTCATCCGGCCTTTAGGCCTAAGATGAGTTTACGCCATCGTGTTGCGTTTGTCGGCTGTCCACAATTCACAAGAAATGCTTCTCCTCTCTCAATTCTTATCCGATTTCATTTCTGTTTGGTTTGTTTGAAAGAGCTCGGGCCTGTGCATCAACCTTCCTCACGGATTTCAGAAATTTTAATTAATAATTAACTTATGACCTCCTTAAGACCCAGTTAGTATTGTGGGAAGCCTCCGTGACCGAGAGGTAGCTTGCTCGGCCTCAGACCGCCAGGGCTCGAATTTCGAATCCTGTGTCTGGAGGACAGTGTCATCTCATTCATCTCATCATTCTCAGGGGGTTCTCCTGGCCCAGTTTACCCTATATGTGCACAAACGTGGCCTAAAGCCCGATTCATTTCATTTTTAATTCACAAGAAATGTTTCTCCTCCCTCAATTCTTCTCCGATTTCAATTCTGTTTGGTTTGTTTGAGAGAGCTCGGGCCTGTGCATTACACATCTCCGCGGATTTCAGAAATTTTGATTATTAATTAACTTATGACCTAATTAAGACCCAATTAGGGCACTTTGTCCACAATTCACAAGTAATGCTTCTCCTCCCTCAATTCTTATCAGATTCCAATTCTGTTTGGTTTGTTTGAAAGACCTCGGGCCTGTGCATTAAACTTCTTCACGGATTTCAGAAATTTTAACTATTAATCAACTTATGACCTAATTAATACCCAATTAGGGCACTCTGTCCACAATTTACAAGAAATGCTTCTCCTCCCTTAATTCTTATCCAATTTCAATTCTGTTTGGTTTGTTTGAAAGAGCTCAGGCCTGTGCATAGAACTGCCTCACGGATTTCAGAAATTTTATTTCGTAATCAACTTGCGCCAATTAAGGATGAGCTTCTGTGTCATTGACACTCTGGTCTGGGATCTAGTCTGTGAACCACTCCAGCTCCATCTATGGTGTTGAACAATTATAAGTTGTTATTTTGAATGGTATCATTACAGTAAGTTGTTTTATCACTGATGCGTTCCTAACAAATCTCTGATAGCAGGCTATCCGACATCTTCAGCAGTTTTTACGACGTATTCATCCATCATCACCTTGATCAGGTCACGCCGCAGTATTGTATACGGCACCGGGGATCAATAACCACTGAAACGAGTGGTTATTACTGCCCGTTCTTGTATTACAGGAAGTAATATTCTATATAAAGAATAAATTAAATACATCAATATTACCATTATTTATATGTACACTATATGTACATTGATCGTTATTCATTTATATTTAATATACCCCCAAACAATTGTTTTGGCTATCAAAAGTTTGGACCTATTGTCAGAAAGTTTTGTGGTGTACGAAAATATCTAAGCCTATACATAGAAATTGTTAATGGTACATACAACTAGTTTAGCGGAATGTCCCCTTTCATCTCATGTTAACATATTCTTGCGCCGACCACATGTTTTTTCTACCCGTCACTCGGAAGTAGGTGGGGGTCATAGGTCTGAAAAATAGTTCCTAGGATTTTTAGCTAATTTATGCATGAAGTATCACAAATTTTTCTTTCCCAAAATGTTGGCAAATATGTTAGCTATAATTTGGTAGGATTTACAGTTCTCAATATGGTAAAATACAAAGTATGTGCCATATTAAATGACCAGAAATGTATAATATGTGTATACAATGTGTGCTACTTCCGCCATGCTGTATACAGCACCGGGGAGTAATAACCACCCACTTCCTGACGATACCCGGTAACGGGGTGGTTAGTAGGCACCGGGCAGGTTTTACTCCCCGGTGCCGTATACAATACTGCTGCGTCACCTGTTGATGTCCAGCACATATTTAGACACTTAATAAGATTGTGTATATCAAGCCACATGAAGTAGAGATATCATAATATATAACAAAATTGCAGCCACTTTGAATTTTACATTTTGGGCGAGAAACAATCAAATGTCATCGAAGTTCCCGCAAATTTTATAATCAGCATACCCCTAGCACAAAATTTGGTGCTTCTTCCCGGAAAAATAGTTTTCTTCACTGGTAGTCGCGGTCCTCTAGCTGTCTCGATAGATGTCTCCCTGTGATAAATGTATGTCTATCGTCATAGTCATGCATATCATATAGGACATTATAGCCACAATTCCCGAAAGAACTAAATAATCTTCCGCAGTCAGGTAACTTTATAATTTTCGCTAAGATTCCTTTAATGGGCGCATATAACTTAACTTGTCTATTTATCAGATGTTTTTTGAAGAAATCTGATTTCTCTCTTCTTGCTGTTTAAAGCAGCTAGTAGGCTAGATTATCATGATTATTTGTTTCTTATTTGAAGCTAATGCTACCATTGGAATAAAGTAGGCCTACATAATATTTGTTTTTTTTTCAATATAAGGCATCTATGTCTGCGAGCTCTGGTATGAGATGATTGGCATGAGGTGACTGATGATGGGTCATGTAAAGCAACAGGAGGCTGTAATTTTACAGGCTGTAATTTTATGATTCCATTACTTGTGTCTGTTTATAATTTGCCGTTCTGTCTGTGAAAATCGTATTTTCCCTCATGTTTTATCATTTGCTCACTCATCAGTTCAGTATTGTGACTGGACATTCCTTGTTGTAATGTTACCTGGTAATGTTACAATATGTTTGCTAATAAAAGTTGGAAGAAAAATCAGTTGGGCCTATCAGATAGTTTCACACTGCATTGATATGGAAAACCATATTACATCAAACACGATAAAATGCCACATTGACTTCACAACCATAATTTTGTGTAAATATGATCAAAATGTTGTCAAAATTTACTAATTTCAGCAGTACTATGTTAGTTTTCGGATAATTTTGTAAATGGGATAGTTTAATAAATCAATAGAACAAGAAAGTGATTTTTGTGAAATATATACAAATGATTTATTAGAATTACTATAAAATTTGCTGAAACAATTAGGAAGATGAAGCAACCATAAACAATAGTCAAATTGAAATTAGGAAGACTGTAGATTGTATTTGTGATCAAACAAGGAGGTTGTTTAATGCTGAATGTCATTTTTGTTGAATTTCAAGTATGCTAACGTGACGTTTTTGTTGACACTTTGTTAATGTCACGCTAGCAACAATGTTACTAGAAGCCACTTCGCTGGCTAGTATTTTCACTGCACCCACTCTGAAATAAGTGTTTGTATTGTTGGTTTTAGATTATTGCATTGTAGAATGGCTAAAATAACTGTATTTCGATGGTTTGCAATAAACAGCAACATCTAACGTGACAGAAGTTGAAACACTTTACATCTGATGAATGTCAAGGATACAAAGTATTATACCATTAAAAATAATAATTACAATTCAAAGATGTAAGGACAACAAAGCAGCTTCAAGTGAAAATTAAAAGATAGAAGATTAAGTGTGTTTTTTGTTTCATTGGTCATGCTAACGTGACGTTTATTTTGACAGGTTTCTAGTGTCACGTTAGCAACAGTGCTAATTGAAGTCGCATCATTGCCCATAATTTATATGCAGGAAGCTACAAATATTTACTTTAATGGCTGGTTTCAGATTGTTGTATTGTAGAATAGCTACGGGATTTCATTTTTGCTGTTTGGAATAAACATCAAGTGCTAACGTGACAGATACCAATGACACTTTCCAAAGTATTCTATTGTTAAAGAACATTTTCCAACCTTTGATATAATATAAGATATGTAAATACAACTGTACTAAACCCAAATCTTTGGATTTCACATTTGCACACCTTATTTTTGACGGATGTGAATAAGGATCTCACTTACCCTATAATAGTCCAGTTGCCGTCTAGAGAACCTAGAAATTGTGAGAAGTGTAAGGTTTTTTGATTGATTCATGTTTCCAATGGGTTTATGAACAAATTCAGCTTTGTTGCCCAAACGGCAACTTTGGGCAACTTTTTTAATTAGCATAATTAGCATAAGTAGCAATGGGGAGTAATGCCAAATGTTAATTTTAAACCAATGGACGTACACAAATCTCCAATACCACATTTCAATATAATTCAGACATAAGGAATTCATTTCTGACATTAATGGTAATAAAGAGATCCAGGTCAAAGGTCATGATTATGATGCAAATCAAACTAAATTGACCAATAATATGAAATGGACAGTGCCCAGGACGCCCACGACCTAATCAGTGTGAAAGAGTAACGTTAGTCATGAATAAATTGCAATTTAATCTGAAGTTAGATTCACAGAATTGAGTGTATGCCTAAATATATGCATATCTCTAGGAGTTTTCTTTTAGGGGGGTAGGCCTAGTAGTTACGTTTATATTGATATATATTAATAAATGTAAGTATTGTGTTAGCAAACACCAGAATGCCAATTATATTTTTCTTGTAGCTCATTATTTATAGGCTATGTAGACATAGGCCAACAATCGTTATACTTCACACATTAAAACAGTTGGGTTCTTTTGCTTCACTTTTACAAAAAAACCTTATATCTATGCAGTTGCTGTACCCGAGAACTCACCCTTGAATACCTCAAAACCTGCTATAGTCTAATTTTGTCTAGGTAGACCAAAATTGGCTCTTGTGTGAGTATCAATTCTAGGGTAATTAGCCATATGCCTATCACTGAGTCATTCACAGGTCCATATACAAACTAAGACAGGGGGAGGGGGGGGGGGGGTACAGAACGACCATCCCTAAATGTAATATGGGGGCTGGGGGCATCTCGCATAAATGTTGAAAAATAGGCTCTAACTGCATTCTGGCGCAGTTTAGAGGTAAAAATTCTTTCAAAGGCAATTTTTATTCAATTTTTGGTCTAACCTGCAGCTATACACAGGCTACAGTAGGCCGACATACGTAAATAAACAGCGCATTATACTTGCTGGCAAAACAAAGAGGTTGGTGTCATGGGCCACACAAATTAAAGGCTGATGGAGGTCCACATAATTATCACCACATAACAACGGCCCTGTTTCAATAAAAGCAGTGAAATAATCATTTTGGCCGAAAAAGTTATCCATACAATTAACACAGGCTACCTGGGTGTTATTGACAAGATGTGAACAACACAGATATAACAAACCATTGAAACATACTCTAACATCCTAACACTGCATGTACGATAAGCTTATATATACAAAAAATATAACAGTTCATTGTTTTCTATCCCCCCGACTTCGGACTCGCCCTCCTCCTCTTCCTCCTCAACATGAATTTCCTCTGATTCTTTGCAACAATCATCTAAGACTGAATGAAATGAATGGGAGTTATAGGCCACCTTTGTACACATATAGGCTAAACTGGGCCAGGAAAACCTCCTGACTATGGTGAGATGGATGAAATGACGCTGCCCTCCAGACACAGGATTCTAAATTCGAGCCCTGGTGGTCTGAGGCCGAGCACGATACCACTCGGTCGCGGAGGCTCTCCACAATATCTAAGACTGATGACACCAAGAAGCTTAGGAAGTAAATTTCATCACTTGCAAACCTTCTGCAATCTGCCAGCCAAAGTTGGCGATCTCTTGAGCTGCTTTTGATTTATGATACTTACGGAGCGAGAGCCTTCCACATTTGGAGACGAGCGCGACGATTATGGAGATCGAGGTTGATATTCATAGGGGGGGGGGGGTAGGGAATTCAGTGTAGGAGGTTTTTTGCGATGGATTTTGTACCGGTGCAGTTGACATATATTCTCTGAGTAGACTGATGAGAAACATGTCTCACCTATATCCATCAAGTCACTTTGTGTGACATCATGTTCCCCCAGTACCTCATTTAGCGCAGGAAACTTTTGGGTTTTTTTAATGCTGTGACCTTGCCCTTTCCACATGGGAAAGAAACCGTATCGCACTGCGACAGACCTTGGCATTTCACTCTCAGCGCAATGACAGCATGGTATTAATATCAAGCACTGATCTGTCCCACTTTTCCATCAGCACAGGTGCCTCACCCTTTTCACCAAATTTCAACTTGTAGCTTACCAAGGTTATTTCAGCCTCATTGTGATGTACAAGACAGTTTTCTCTTCCCACCATGCTGATGTTGTGTCCATGACTGAAACTGCAGAGAAGTTGATTCAGCTGGCGCTTGTTGGCTGTGGTTTATGGCATCGCGATTTAGAAGTCAGTTGATATATATTGCAGCACCCTCACCAGCTCTTCTCTGACACTTATGATCTTTGGCACTTAATTCTTCATATGCCTATCGAGCAAAGATGATAAAGATAGTTGGTACCTTTGTACTTTTCACCACTTGTGAGGCTTGCTTTACAAGTGTCTGCAATGTCTGCCACTATTCCTGACGTTCGCCATACATGTAATCAACAAAGTGCTTGATGTGATCAACGAGCAACACATTTGGTTTTGGGACAGTTTCGCTATCACTTGCCAAACGCTTCATCAGTACAGACCTGTCACCCTTTAGCAGATATCCAAATGAAATGAATCGGGCTTTATAACACTGCCCTCCAGACACGGGATTCGAAATTCAAACCCTGGAGGTCTGAGGCCGAACACGCTACCTATCAGTCACGGAGGTTCCCCACAATACTGAGTTTCACAAGTGGATGGGGAAGAAACATTTTTGGTTTTTTTCAAACCGCCGAGACCGGGAAACGAACAACCAAACACTAGTGTGAAAGTCAGCGGTGCTAACCACTACCCTAGGGCCGCCGCCCAGCAGATTTACAAATTCATTGACCAAAGAATGTTGTACAGGGGAAAGCTCGTACTGAAACACTGGAAGGAGTTGAATGTTTCGCTGCTGCCCAATGATGAGAAAACGTGCATACAAAGCCTCATACACAATTAAAAAAGTTACTCGTTTTGTGCGCATGTATCAACTATAGATACAGTTACATCACGTGATGTCTGACGACCTTGACATATTCTGTTTAATCGTGACCTGTAACTAAAATAATCAATCTTGAGACCCTGAAACACTGGACCGACAGGACCACAATACAGCAAACTCTCGCAGTTGTTGTTTAAATATAAATTTAATAAAATTATAAATGTTATATGGCATTGACCTTTAGTCGTCACCCATTGTTTAAAAAATATGTAACAGTCGCCTATATTTCAGCTTGACCGCGATATTCACCCGATACACCAGTGGTGCAGACTTTGACACTGTAACTAGAACGGTTTTTTAGAGCGGTCTTTATATATTGATTGGAAATAAGGCAAGCGTGACCTTTGACCTGTACGATCTGCAAAAAAAGGTCAAGGTCACCCATGTTCGAATTTCAGCGAGATATTCGCCAAATACAAATGTGACCACTGCAGCTGAAACGTTTATTAATTTATCGATTAGCCAAGGCTAGTGATGAATGGACGGCACGACGGACGGACGGACAGACGAAAAAACTATTATCAGCGAGGCAGAGGATAAATATAAGATCAGAAGTGATTTGTTTTGATCTGACCTAAACATAAATTTGATATTGGCCATTTTTTCTGCAGCCACAGGTTCAAAAGTAACATTTCACCTTGGATCATAATGAAGATTAAGCCGATTATGCTAATTATTTTAATTATGCTAATAAAAAAGTTGTCCAAAGTTGCCACTTGGGCAATAAACCTAAATTTGTCCAGTGACATCATAATAATATGAATCAGTCGAAACATCTTACACTTCTCATAATTTCCAGGTCCCCATTGAACATATAGGCGCAGCAACTGGACTATAAATGACACTGTCACGTAGATAGTTCCAGTGTCACACAAAATCAGGGCTGGAAATAAGAGCGTTCCGTTTGTCCGGGACAAATAAATCACAAGACGGACAACCCATATTGCTCTGATGGTTGTCCGTCCGGACAGCCACAGATTTTCATCCAACAGGGTCAGCCACTGACTTTTTGACTGTTAACATAGTTAATAATTGTGGTCATGATCAAAATTATAGTTTAACTTCTGTTCTCATTTTTGGGAAGACAACTTAAAATTGTGGCGGACAACCAAAATATTCTTGTTGTTTGTCCGCTGGACAGCCAACATTTTGAATCTTATTTCAAGCCCTGAAAATGTTACGTTAATATATGAAGGGTCAAAGGACATGTCACGATACACTGATAAGTGTCAAGTATATGTCTCAATAACAACAAACGTGTCCCAAACTTATCGCAGGTTAGCACATTTTTACGACTGCTATGGCTCGCATACAAATGCAGCTAGATGTTCAGTAAATTGTGTGAATGGACCATGCATATTATTATGCACAGCATCATAGTGTTTTAATATTTAGTTGCACACCTATTAATAGTTTTACAGTACTGTGCCATGCTAATGTTACAGGCTATATTAATACCTGCTTTATTTGTGTCACATTTGGTAATACCGTGACCGTTGCTTCCGGAGGTTGGTTTTATGATTGATTTACCTTCAACAATCGATAAAGAAAAAAATTTGCCATCATGTGGGCGGGATTTTTGGGAGGCTAAAATTCAAAATAGCCGCCAAAATGTAAAATCAAATTTCCATTGATTTATCACATAGGTATGTGTAATTTAACGTCTGAATACGTCTGTGTAAAATAAATGTTACCGATGAGGTAACGTAAGGACGTCGCCGGCCGTAATCGGTCCCGCCATAGGCGGACTGTGTGTGGCTTCCTATGATGCCTATACATTAAGATTTGTCCCCCTATGCGCCAGGTGGTAGCACTGTGATTTACTCCACCATTGGAATAATAAAATGAATCCCAGTTGAGCCTATTAGGTGATATGTGGATAACCGATGAACAGTTAACAAAAGGCTTCTTTAACCTGTTCAGTTTAATGTGACTATCAAGCTTTTGGCAACACCTTTTTAAAACTATAAAACAATGATCAATGTGCGGGTGCAGATCTCCTATAGCATATCAATTATTGTAAATCTTCGTATTTTTTATTCATTAAAAACTGGAAATTGCACTAACACAATTACCAGTTGCCCATTAAAATGAAATGAATGTCTGTTTTATGACACCTTTGGACACAGGATTCGAAATTCAAGCCCTGGTGGTCTGAGGTCGAGCACGCTACCTCTCGGTCACGAAGGTTCCCCACAATATGTAATCGTGACGAGTGAGCGGGGAAGGAACATTTTGCTTCTTTGAAACTTGAATGTCAGAGTAGGGGTCCAACCCGTGATCTTAGACTTTCCAAGCAGACAGCTTTAACCACTGCACCATGGCCCCTGCCCTAGTTGTCCATGAAAGAACAATTCCTGGCAGCTTTTAAAGAATTATTAATTGTAGGACAAAAACATGTTTTCGGGCAAATAAATGATGAAGTCATGTCAAAAGGAGGTGATTTTATTTTGGTTTCTTAATATGACCATATGATGTAAACACGTCCATAGACTAGAACTGCAAAGGTTTTTTTGTGCTGCTCATTCATGAGTTGAGTGAGATATAGAGGTAAATGTCACGTATTTCTTATTTTCGACATGCATGTCCGAAATTTCGTCTCTATATCTCGCTCAACAAGTAAATGCGCAGCACAAAAATAATAGAAAAAAAATGCAGTTCTAGTCTATGAACATGCTCACATCATATGGACCATGTCAAGAGGTAGTATTGTAATGGCAGCAGAGATTAATTTTTTGAAAATTGTCACTTTTAAACGTTTACAATGTTTAATATTTTGACCAGGTTTCCAGTACTTAGTATTTGCATGTATTTCAGCAAGTAAGCAGTTCTTAAAGTCCTGTGGTTTTGATTTCTGATGAATCGAACTCATGATCTCTCGCGCCTGAATTAGCTCTTAAAATTTGTTTTGAAATATTTAAAATGTTTATTTGGCAGCTTTTTACTGGCATGGAAGAATTAGAAAAGAACACAAATGCAACTGGTACGGCAACAAAAGAAGACAAAAGTAAACTGCAAAACAATTTCAATGATGTTGTGTTTTTTTCTGAATCACATCACTTTGCGATTGTCATGTAGACTGAAAACGACCAAGTGGTTATTTGCAGACATCACATGTTTCATGTTTGGAGATAAAGTCATGCAACGTTGAATTGTCATCCTGTGGTGAGTGGATAACCACTCCTTTGATTGTCTTAACGGATGTAAAGCTAGCAATAATAAAAAAAGAAACATTTAGGCCCTACCCTTGTCTATAATGTCTTCCGATGTTCATAGACACAGTAGGCCTACCATTAGTAGGGTACGTACCCACGGATAGGGAAAAAACAGAGAAAATTAAGAAAAACAAGTAATTTAAAAAAATTGAGTTCAGTCAGCTGAGGATTTTTTTCACACTGCTCGTAGGCCTACAAAAGGTTCCTGGAGGTTCTTATCCATATAGTGATAATTATAGAGAACGTTTCCACTTACGTACCAGAAATTAGCTCCATTTGTATATCATGCAGAGAAACTCAGAAGTACTAACATGATTAACTTACCAAATATGTAATGATGTATTGATTTGTCCTACACAAATGTGTATTGTAAATTATTTTGAATATGCAATGCATTTTATGTATACAACATGTGAGATTGTTTTGTACTATGGTACTATGGGCCCAAAGGCCTTGAAAAAAACAAAATAAATTACTACTACCGGTACTACTACTATGTATGCAGAACCTTTCTCTATATCACTATATGGAAAAGAACCTTTAAGAACCTTTTGTGCTAAGAGTGTACATGTGTAAATCCCTGTTTAAGCAGGCGGTTATAACGATACATAGCACGATAAAAAAACATGCCGATATATATAGCCCATCGTCATCGACGAAAAAACTGCGTTTGAAGCCTACTATGAGCGATACGATGCGATGCGATTGTGTATGCTCTGCGACGCTCAAAATGAATTATTCATCTTGGGATGGCATTGTGACAATATTGATGTAACGCTAGGCTACTTACATGTAGGCCTATAGTGTATACATGGCATTGTAGAACTATTATACGAGTACTCGGCATGGTACTCTGGATATCCAGAGAACATAGAGCTATTATACGAGTAGGCCTACTCGGCATGGTACTCTGGATACATCTGTGTAAACCCCGAAATGTGGCTGTAATAAGGGGCGGATCTGCTGGCTGTCAACAATCTATTTTTTTTCTCACACATAAATAAACAAATTATTTTTTTTCCCACACTTTATCGAGCAAGTAATTTTTTTGTGCTAGAAAAAACATCCCCCCCCCACCTCTGGCATTAAATGGCCGGCCCTAATTGTTTGATTTAAAAGACGCATCTGACCCAGGCGACGAGCGGCAAAATGTTTTTCTTGGCTCGTATCACATCTCAGCACCGCACCGAGATGTAAATATGTCTCGCTTAGCTATTCCCGCTTCATTTGAATACCTCATGTACGTTAGGTACAGTATCAGTTCAGAATGTCTATGTTCGGGTCTATGTTGATAGGGACGCAATCTGCATCACAGACGGAACTATTTTAGAGTGTAAACGCTGAAGCCCCCTCCCGCATACACTGTGTATATTAAGGGAACGATATAATACATGTTTTATATTAGGCAGCGTAACAATAACCTGTCAAAACTGGTCAAGCTACATCTATTTAGTGAAAACCTGTGTCATATGTATTATGTGTATGTGACAATTGCCGTAGACATTTGTGTGGATTAAATATAGAGATGAATAGCAGGTGTTTAGTTGTTATCTCGAAAGCGGGTGGGCTACAACATAAACATTGAGTAATTTGGTTTGTGATGAACCACTGGTTCCCTCTACTGCTGAATATGCACCATGCTGATTCGAGTCATTCCCCTTGTGTTAAAGGGACAGGATTTTTTTGCTGATTTTAGCCTGGGCCTGTCCCTTTAATGAGTATTCTCGCGCAAAACTTAAAACCGGCCAAAGACATATATTTTATTGACAGAAAGAAAGTCATTACAGACTTAGTTGTCATAGGAATGAGAGAGATATATGTACATGTATACAAGATTGTTAACTTGTTAAAAAATCATATGACAATTTACATGGTATGAAATACATAACTACTGTTGCAGTTGTTTGGGCTTAATGTATTTTAGTGTCGATTTATTCCACGACAATGACGTTAAATCCGTTGAGCTGAGAACATATCCAACGTCATGTGTCTGTTAAAAAGAACTTTCTTCATTGCACTACGAGTTCCAATTTTGAGATTTCTATTTATATGCGCAGATAAACACAGTTAAATATCTTGGTTTTTTTCTGTTAAACCATGTCAGCCTTTAGAGATGACGCGTGGCCCAGTAAACAGCATACAGGTCAACCCAGTGGACTACATGTATATACAGTTCACTGGGTCAACAAGTCCTCCTCTGTCCCCTGCCTCTGTGCAGTTGATTAATTAGGTGAGTTCGGTGACGTCAGGCGTGACCCGGCTGCCCGACATTAGCTGTATGCACGTCACGTGCATTAGGCCTCAACGCATTGACACCGCCCAGCAAACACTAGGCTACACAAGGCATTCAACCAATGCTGTTTCAATGTTGGCCAGCGTCGCCGTAGTTGGCCCAACATTGAAACAGTACTGGGTGAATGCCTCGTGTTTGCTGGGAGGACTGCATCATATTTCTACAGATCTGTAGAAATACGATGCAGTCTTCTCACCTGCCCAGAAAACACAAGATAGAACATCATCATGTATCTGTATCCTGGGATCTGTATCTATGCATACAGTCATGTTATAATTATGTCTTTATAATATTCTGCCTCCATTCTCTGTCTACGCGAAAGCGCGACAAGCAGTTCATGGGGGATATCCTTTTTTTGCTAGGGCCAAGCAAACACTTACACAAGACATTCAACCAATGCTGTTTCAATGTTAGGCCAGCGTCGCCGTCGTTGGCCCATCATTGAGAAACTAACAGCTCCAATAATTTTCATCATGTTTGTTGGGTACATAGCCAGCTGCTCCGATTATCCTGTAGGTGTCGGTGACGAAATTTTGCTGCATTAGGGGAGGGGCTGTCCAATTAAATTCTGATCAATAGAATAATAAATAGTATAAATTGTATTAGAGGTAGGCCTAATCGTTTGTATATCAAATACATGTAGGCCTACACGTGTGTTTGCATTTTATATTGTTTGTTAATTGAATGTTAGTCTATATAATCTCATTCTGAAATATTATTTCACCTATTTAGATATTTTGATAATATGATCTTCGGATAAGATTGTAATATAGTAGACCTCGATTAAAAAACAGAGAAATGAAAATTTGACTAGGCCTAAAATAATTATATATGCAGGCTTATCGGTACAATTGGCCTGCTATTGTCATAATTGATCTACAAACACACAATATATAATACCGGTATTGGATGACAAAGTTTAAATAATTGCAAAAAACTTTGAACGGACTTCAGATAGAATTTCGACTTCAGACTTTCAACTTTAAATTTTGGACTTCGGTTTCAGACTTAGACAACTGACAGACTTAAGACTTTGGTTTCAGACTCGGATTTTGGACTTTGGACATACTTTGGACTTCAGACTTGGTTTTTGGACTCCATGTTTTGAACAGACATACGTAGTACTTCAAACTTTGGACTTAATTCAGACAGTTTTCGGGTAGACGTCGAACATTAAACATTAGATTTCGTCAGACTTCGTACATCAGACTTCCGATTGTGGACTATAGACACTTCGGATTTTGGACTTCTGACTTTGAATTTCACACTTCAGATTTAAGACAAGTTTCGGACAGACTTCGAACTTCAGACATCAAAATTCGAACTTCAAACTTTGAACTTTAGACTTAGAGTTCGGATTTTAGACTTTTGATATAAGATCTACTTCGGACAGACCTCGTCCTTTGGATTTTGAACTTCGGTCTTTGAATTTCAGACTTTGGACAATATAGGCTACTTCAGATTTCTTCGGACTTAAAGAGTTCAGACTTTGGACTTCAAACTTCAGACTTTAAAGTTCAGAGTTCAGAAACCCCCCCTAGGTTTTAATACTTTAAACAATTAAATAATAAATTAAACACCATTTTTTAACGTTATGACTTGGTCTTTTGATTAAAATAAGCAAAACAGCTGAGCAGCTTTAATAATTATTGTGATACAGCTCCATTTTAGCTGTGCGTAGAACAAAAACCCTGAAGGTCGACGCAAGCTCTACTTCAGTGCCGTCAGGCTCTAGTTTCTCTGTTTCAGATGAGCGCGCGCATTTGATTTAGGCCGCGCATTATTAAAAAAACATGTGTTTTTTCTGCCCAGCGCGCGCATTAGATTGTTGGTGATTTCCGAAAAAAACAGTCAATTTCGGGAGATAAAAAAAAATTTCCGAAAAAAAAGATGTTCATTTCGGGTGAGAAAAAATATTGTATAGCTATGGTTTTTTTTGCTTGTGTTTTTCGTCGCCCTTATTAACTTTTTTGAAATAGGTCAAAAGTTTTTTCTTATCTCGTCGCCCTCATTAACTTTTCCAGAAATATGTCCAATGTTTTCTTTTCCAAAATGTTTTTTTTCCGCCCTCCCTCTATATAGTATTAGATTTTCTCTCTAAAACAGAGAAATTAAACATAGTGGCCTAATAAACACTGGATATTTTATATAATAAAATCCGATAGCAACAGCCGTCCTGATCAGTGTTAATACCCAAGTCAGATCATAAAAGCATGATAATTTGGATAACAAAGCGACAGGTGACTTGTGATTGTTCTAGATAAAAATGTAACGTTATAACATTAATAATGACTCATTATTGACTAGTGGTGCAATCCTAACAACGTAATAACAGTAACAATGACGGATAATAGTTATTTGTGCCATTCGCACAGGACATGACCCTCAAACAAAACATTACAGCTTATTTTAATGTACTATATTGTTTAATTCATACCATTTCAATCACGACCAAGTTAGTACCACATACCCGGAGTTATAATCAATGAAATACATTCCGACCTCATAGAGAAAATCAGCTGACTTAGAAACTCTGAAATCCTCAACATTATAACAATAGGACCTAATAATGACACATAATCATGATAATAATTATTTATGCCAGTCACGCAAGGCACGACACTCATAAAATAATTTGACCTTGTGGACGCAATAATGACTTCAAGTTCAATAATGGCGGTGGGCTATTGTCGAGTGTGCTCTTGTTTAAAACATGTTTTAAAGATTTACATTCTCTGTAATACCAAGGGTTGGAAGGAAAGTTATTTTTTATGTTTTTCTTACTATTTTATTTATGTTGCTTTCTTGGAAATAATGGGGATATTGCATTTTCTAACATACCATTGTTTGTTAATGACTCCGTCCTCATTACAGCGTTTATTAAAAACATTGATATTATTATATTATCGTAATCTGGAGCGCGGCCAGTTCTACTATTAAAGTCACCACACCATATTATATGGTGGCTTTCTGTATAACAAGCCACTTCCTCCTCTAACATTTTAAAATAATAATTTCTTCGACCAACATATGTAGAGTTTTTTAGTGGTATATGGGTCTGGGCACACTAAACTAGGCCAAAAGTGTTACATGATAAGACAAAAGAAAAAAACACATTATATATTATTTTTTTTGCATTTCCTGACAGTTCAATATCTGTAGTTTGTTGTTGAGAAGTTGCAAGTTAATTCGCTCGATGTGGAGCTCAGGAAAGGGGATATAATAGCTAAGCTGGTGAAATTGATGTGAAGAGATGATCTGATATAAGGGTGATATGTTAAAACAAACAGGGTCGACAGAACGACACACCAAGCGGAGAAACATACCTTTGACACATCTCCACCCCAACTGTACTCAAATGTAGAACGTAAACTTTTTTACATGAATACTATGTTACCTTTGATATATTGTTGGTTTTCATATAATAATGTTGCCAGTAGTGAGCTGATCTGGGCGACCACAGGTGAAGATGGAAGCAAATTACTGAATAAAACAGGGAGTATATTGTACGTATGTGATGTTTGACAAGTCACGTAGGTGATTTTTCTCAGTACGTGACTGTTGACATGCTTGTGAGCTTGTGAGCTATACATTTACTCTCGACAAGTGACTGAAAATGTCAATAATCACATACGTTGCTAGCAGTCAAAGATCACGTACAAGACTCTTCTGTTATGTCAAATACGTTTTTGACCTTCCTGGACTTAACCTTTCATAAAAGCAACAATTATCGCTCAGGCATAATAAAAATTTACCTGTCATTAGGTTGTTTTTCCTTGAATTGATATATCCAATCTGTTTGCCCCACCTTCGACGTACCAAGCAGTACTTGAACAAAAAATAAACGTACGTTTTTTCAGTAACGTACGTAATTTATTGACACCCACAACTTAAAACCTACATATCTCACACATGGCAGCATGTTTTGATTTGGCAGCAAGGCTGCTTCAAAGAAGCATTCGCCAAGTAGCTTTTGCACACCCTTGCATAGCAATTGACTCATGTAAGAAATGGTGATGTGTCGTTGAAGATCGTGGTAACGATCGTGATGCTCAAAATGGTTTGCATCCCTTTAGAAACAAATGATTATTGAAAAGCCAAGGCTTATATAATACAGCTTTCCATCGAAATAAGACTTGGAGACTTCAGAGTACAAGTTTTTATATCTGTTATCTCATTTCAGAGAAATTACACAAATTGATGAGTACTTATTTGGGAGATCAAAAATCTTTGACTGAACGTCACGTACGTTACCTTTGTGTTCAGAACGCATAAAAACTATGTAAAAAACAGTAAATTATCCCCATTGTGGTCCTAAATTCAACTCTGATCATTATTGCACATAATTTGATGAAAAACAGCTAAAGCTACAGTCACACTGGGATGCAGATTGACTCGCTGCCCGCGGATCGAGCAAAATAGCCGAAATCGTCAATCCGCGCCAGATCTCCAACCGCGTGCTAATCCGCGCGGTGTGCCTACACACCCAGACGGACGAGAAATGGCGTACGCATGCCGTAGAAATCGTCTGTGAGCATCTGAGTCGTGTATGAGCGTGGATGAGTGCACACGTACCGTAGGTGTCATACACATACCGCACGCGTGTGCGCACGCCACCTACGGTACGTGTACACTCATGCTCGCTTCCTAGGTGTCTCTACACTTACAGACGCTCACTCACTGGAACCGACGATTGGGGACGGTCTGACGCAATTGCGAGGCTTGTAGACGGTGTGTGTACGCCAACCGCACGTCCAGACGGAATGCCTACACGAGGCGACGGTCAGAGACGGTGTGTGTACACAAACGTGCGACAACCCACGCACCTGCACGTGTTTATGCGACATTATAAAAGCCGCGCGCACATGATTTCTTCCATTGGGTTTGTACATGCTGGTCCGTGCGCTTGTCCGCATGCATGTTTCACACTGGCTTGCCCAATATTCTATTTCAATTTGAATTTATTTATATTAGATATATTTTTTTAATATTTTTTTTATTGCTCCTTCATTTCTCGCTGTGTTACACATGTACATTGTAGATTATCATTTTTCTATATAAAATATATCCTCAATTTATATTTATTATAATGCATGTTATGCTATTTGATATATAACTTGAAAGATATCTTTACAGCAAAAGAATTTATGTCTTCAAATTATATCTCATTCCAGGGGTCCAGATACCCACAAAAAACTCTGGTAGCCATGTGGACCCTTCAGATGTTCACTTAATTATATAGATCACCATGATTATTGCCTATAAAAATGAACATAGTATATTATAAAGATAATGACGTCATCATTTTGAGGATAGGCCTAAATGTGTGCTTGTCAAATCTCGGGAAATATCACTCCCGACGCCAGATCATATGAGACCTTTCAATCACACTGACCAATCAGAGTTTGTACATGCCTGTTAGTTAACTATCGCTAATGCATGATAGTGATCCGCGTCAGCATATAAATACATTTATACAACACCTTTAAATCTATTAACTCTTCCTTTACCAAATTCGCATTTATGCGAAATCCACATGCGTACTTGCATTAAATGCAATGGAGACATTTCCTTACATGCGTGGTTGAAAATCGCCAACCAGAATGGTCAGTGACGTACAATGTTCTCTTGCCTTTTTAATTTGTGTGATGTGCACATGCGCATAACTATAGAGTGTATTGCGTCCAGGGGCTACCTCAGGGGGTCCTCCTTAAAAAAGAAATCGGTTTCTAGGGATAGTTTCTTGCCAATGCTTGTACAATCACCTACCTCACCAGGTGAAAAGAGAGAGGCACTATAAGGTTTATACCAGAACTAGTGCATAATCTCGCGTCAGCCCTCGCGCTGCGCGCTCCTCTAGGGATAATTTTATCAGGGGGAAGTCCGTAAAGAAAGAGTTAAGCTAATATAATTTATAAATCATTTAACAAAAGAACATGTTTATTCAAATCGTGTAGGCCTAATAAAGCATTATAACACGAAATAACAATCGTTTTAAATCGGACAATAAAACATCACAAACCGAGCGCGATATTATCTTACATTTTTCTATTTAAATCGTGTAATAAAACATTACAACACAACACGATGTCTTTGCAATTTTTTATATCGCGCAATTAATCACTACAACACTAATATTATGTTTTTCCAAATCGTGTAAGAAAACATCATATCACTGATGTTATATTATTTATATGATAACTACCAAGCCCGTAGGCTTGAAATGGTGCGACACGCTAAACTAGCCACTGTTACTGTTACTGACGGCGCAACCATTGCGTAACCGCCCGTCAATGGTCCCAGGAGATCCAAGTTCATTTTAGTTTTCTGTTTATTTAAAATAATCAGGGAATTACAAACACGGATATAAATATAATGCAAGCTTAAATGAGAGCCAAAATAGCTTAACACAGCGAAAATAAAAAGGCTCTAATTATCTTGACACCATGTAGATTTAAAAAGTGTACTGCGCGTCAGGAAACATTAGGGGAGAGTCGGGTTAGTTGAGCCACAGGGTTAGTTGATCCACCCCCTCGCATTTCTACGCATGGGATTTTAAGGAAGTTTCAACACCACCTGGTGATTAAAAGTGATATTATTTACATGGCCACGTTGTGAGCACAGATCAATTTGCAGGTATGGAGTTTTGTGGTTCAAAAATGCATTTTTCGCTGTAGTCAGTAGAATTCAGATATTATAATGTTTGCATTAATATTACGGAAGTAGTAGGGATTCCGTAAATTCTTGCTATAGGGCTAGGCAGTCAAATACATAAAGATAGCCTATGTCAATGTAACACTCAACTTGGATCATTGAAATGTCACAAAATTTTACATTTTATACAATATGGCTGTTGTGGGGTAAGTTGAGCCAAATAAGATGGGGTAAGTTGATCAACCGGCTCAATTAACCCCATTCCTGGCTCATCTTACCCCAGTAGGTAAATACATATTACAGAATGTGGATCAACTAACCCCAGTCGACATGGCTCATCATACCCCAATGGGAATAATATAATATTATAGAATGTGATATAGTGTAACAAATGACATCATATAATAGGTCAATATAATAAAGACACATAATAATAGTATATATCTTCTTAATAAATACAAGAAAACAATGATCCATGCATCAATACAGGCTATAATGCCGATTATATTACTTGGGACTTGGAGGAGATTTGCCAACAAATTTGACCCTTATGTGATGAACAGAAGTATTAATTTTTTTATTTTTGCATTTTCTGGACAAAAAATAACATTTTGGCATGTACATTTGTCAATTGTGAATTTTTACCATAGGTGATCAACTTACCCCCTTGCTTGGCACAACTTACCCCATACAGCGGGTTAGTTGAGCCACTTTCACCACTCTCAGTTGTGCATCCATAACTTTTTTTTAAATTGTTCTTTTCATCTTTCATTGATGTTAAATATATATGTAATATATATATGTTTTAAAACTATCCCAACCATTCTGCGATCAACTGGGAAAACACCAGACAAAATATTGTAAAAAGTGGCTCAACTAACCCGCCTCTCCCCTATGCTCCACAGTATTCTCGTGAAAATAATTAAAGGGACAATCATTAAATTAAAGCTATAAAATCATCAAAAAATCAGTATTTTTATTTTGGCTCCTGATTATGACCACATGATGTAAACATGTCCATAGACTATAGAACTGCGTACGTTTTTTTTATTTTCTTGTGTTGTGCATTATATACCAGTTAAGCGAGATATATAATGACATATTTTCCGTATTTCTTATTTTGGACATGCATGTCCGAAATAAGAAATCGGGAATTTCGTCTTTATATCTGCTTCTTTGCGACTTCTTTTTCTTGTTTCTTTCTCTTTTCCAAGCCCTCAGCAAATACGAAATCGTGGATTTCGTCTTCATATCTGCTTCTTTGCGGCTTCTTTTTATTGCTTTTCCTTCGCTTTTGCCATGACATGGATCAATAGAAGAGCAACGGAGCAGATGGAACTTGGGGAAGGTCAACAGGGAAGAATGAAAAATACTCCGATCCACGTCCTTCTCATACGCGGTCGCGAATTGACACATTTGGGTAGCGGACACAACAAAATTGTGTACAGACACAGCGAGATGGCGTACATACACCGTAGACAGCATGAGGCAGCGTGACATACCGTGACATGGCGTGAGTAAGCGTAATATGTCGTCAAACAGTGTACAGAAACTGTACATAGCGTACAGAGACCGTAGGCAGCGTGACTAAGCGTGACTAAGCGCAGCCAGTAGCTACAGATCCACTACGCAGACCGTCTCACGGTGTACTCGCACCATGTCATGGCGTGAAGCACGGCACGGATGGTTTCGCAGCGTATACTAGCGTACAGTACCGTGAGTATCGTACACTATCATACAATCGTGTAGAGTGGCGTGCCTATCCGAGGCTGCAACACCCAAAATTGGCAAAAAAAATTCCGCGTGCGTAGGGTGGCGTAGGCTATTGTATAACAGTGTAGAGCAGCGTAGGGACAGCGCGTGCCAGTGTAGGGGCTCCGCCTTGGAGAAGGGTGCAGGGTGAGCCATTCCCTTTCTGCGCACAGTTGCGCACGCCCACGATACCTACGGTGTATGTACGATGCCTACGGTGTATGTACACCATCTCGCTGTGTATCTACGCTGATTCACGAATGATTGGGCCCCCGCGGACACCCGCGCTTGGCCACGAATTTTTTAACAATTAGTTGATTCGCAGCAGCCGACGGATGGAAAAGTGACGCGGTGACCGCCTGGAAATGTACGATCACGGACGCTTACCGACGCTTACAGACACTTACCGACGCTGATTCCCGGTGCTGGGCTTTTGCTCCTTCCGCGTGTGACCGTGTCAATCCGTACCCCAGTGTGACTGGGCCTTAAGTATGCGGTAAACAGAGACCTTTATTCATCCTCTCAAAATGTGATGTCTGGCAATGTAACGTTTGACATACGGGAAAACGCACTTGCCATGGACATAATTTAACAACAAAGTCACAAAGAATGAGCCAATATATGACATTTTTTATGTAAAGTACTCTCCAGAGTGTCTATTTCCTACCCACCAAATATTACGGTGGTGAAATAAATATAAATATCGATAAAATGTGTTCAAACACGACAACCCTCAGAATCAGCCACTGGCCTAGTTTAGTGTGACTAGACCCATATATGGGCACAGCCGATTTTAATATTTTCTGATAGTTATCTGTAGTTACAGTTAACGATACCAGATGATCATAGGTAGAGTCTATTCTAGTATGTTTTTCAAATTTGTTATCTACTAATATTCCAATACCACCAAAAGCTCGTTTAAATTTTCTACTCACACGATGGAACTGATACCCGGGTAATACCAATGTGTACTAGTAATCATTACTTTTCATTGTTTCTGTTAAAATATGATGTCGTATTCACAAATAAATGCTAAAAGATCAGGATCTGCCATTTGTTACCTGAACCATTTATGTTCCATGACAGTACGCAAACTTCACAGACCTGATCATTTATAATCTCATCGTTCACGTTTGCTATGTCCTTGTTATGATGATTGGAATATGAAAAGACTGACCGGTTAAAGTAATACTTTATGGTCAGCCATAGCCGCAGTCAGTTTTTGTTGTCCCTTATCAATTAAGTGTATTCCACCACGGTTCAAATGTTGTTTTGTTACGGGTGTGGGCATATAGTCAACATTTTTTCAATTTTGCGCATGTATATATCTCGTATGTGGCTGCTCACACGGTTAATTAATGTATTATATTTATTTTGGTTTCTGGGGGGAATTTCCGACAAAAAGAAGTGTGTAGGCTATTGTGTAAGCTCATTGATATCCTGAATTGCCTCGTTTAGTTCGCTTGACCACCAATATCATTTGTCCCGAGATGGATGATCACAGCCTCAGTATCCTTAACAGATCCTGGTAGTCGAGTAGTTGAGTGTGCTTTTTTCATACCCGAAGTTTTGTATACACATATCGACTCCGGATTTTTCGGTTTTGATTTTAATTGTGTGGCTAATCCACGCATGTTAGAATCACCTTTATTTTTCATAGGTCTATCTTGAACTTGTGGCGTCGGGAAGCTGGTTTTCTTTTTTGTTATCCCTATTATCAGCTTGGATTTTGTTGGTTATTATTTTATTTCGCTGGGTATGTACTTGCTTCATCTTAGATGCACTCACATTGCGCCGTCTTTCATTGCAGGTGGCCTACTTATACTTGTACCCCCACTCTCCGAACTGTTGTTACTGGAACTTACACTACTGCTACTCTTACTAGCTGTCACAGCTGCTACTTTTTATAGTGGGTCTATATCTTAAATTCTGTTTGCGATTTAGATATACATAACGTTACTGCCAATCCTTTTTGTTGTCACTACTTTCAGTTTGAAATGGTATAGCTGTAGCTGGATAGGGTGAGTTGTCTTGCTTCTCACTACGATATTTCAACTCTGTAGGCTACGTAGCATTATTTTTTCTCTCAGTGATGTATTTTTGGCTCTTATTAGCTTAGAGCTCTGTGCCCTAATTCCACGTGGTTTTTTAAGGCTCGGTTTTTAATTTAGTGTTTTCATTTGTTTTTGCTTGTAACTGGTCGGTACGTTCTCCTGTTACAATTTTTTTCTTAAGTTGACGAATTTCAACATCTGCTTCACATTGACAGTTTGGGCTGCACTCCGGAGCGTGATTTTGTGAGAGCGGAAAACAGGTCTGATTCACAGTAAGCCCGAAATCTCCGTGACATCGTGTTCACGTTGCATAATATCATTATTATGTTCCTGTCCTGTTTACGGTGAATTTTAAATACGACCCCTCCAGGGTGGTGGTGGTGGGTTATGGTCAGGGCGAGTGTCACGGCTTCTTCTATTGATGACAATAATTCCTTAGCACAATATTGACAAAATGACGATACATTTTGTAAGTCAGGATCAATCAAACTAACTATACAGAGACGGAAAGCTAGCTGTGTGGAAAGGCCTGTGATCAGCTATCACCACGCAAGCACGACACATTGACCCAATGCTGGGCTAGTGTTGGCCCAGTGGCTATTGTGAATCAAGCGCGCGGTTACTAAAAGTAATGCCCGTTCATATGGCAGTTAGCCTTTTCATTGCGACGATCTGACATGAAAAAAACATGGACAAAGTATGGTGAAATATTAGATATAATTGCCATTATTTTAACTTCATGGTTATATAATCAAGATCAGTGCTCTTTGATTTAACAGGATTGATCTGTTTTAATTTATCATCCATTGCACTTCCCATCCAACACTCACAAAATCTCTTTATTGTAAGTAGGCCCTATTGAATAACAGTGGAACAAATGAAAAGCATACTTATTTCGGCGACCGTCACTATGACTGTCCGCGATAAGCAGTGAAGACATATAGAACCATGACAGTGAATCCGATCACTGAGGGACCAACCGCATATCTCAGACATGGGGACGACGATTTTCATAAAATTTTTGTGGTAATAATAGAAGATAAGCCACGCATGCTCATATATGTTTAGTATTGGTCTTGTAAATTTAGTTGAGTTTGTATTGTTCAGCTTATTTTGGCGTCCATTACCCCCCCACCCCCCCCCCCCCCATCTGAATCTGAAAGTTACGTGGCAGGAGCACATTGTGTGCTATCGCGCCACGGGGAGATGTTTGCATGGGTAGTTAAAAGAGAAAAATTAGTCCGACTTCTTCAATCTAGCCTTAAAGGCTGTGAAGGTCGGAGCCAATTTTACATCAGATGGTAATTTATTCCAATCCGGTATAGTTCTAATGAAGAAGGAATTTGCAAACGGTCTCGTTTTGGTTTGAACGGTTCTGAAATTTTGTGTGCTGCCCCCTTGTTCTATTGTCAGGTCTACACAGCATATCAATCGATAGGGCTACCTCTCTATTAATTGCTTTGTAGAGCATGCAAAGCCTAGCTGTTTTACGGCGTTCTTGCAAGCTATCCCAACCTAGGCTGTCAATCAGTTGGGTCAAGGTGAGTCCACATTCCCTCCTGTAATTATTGGTGACAAAGCGTGTCGCCCTGCGCTGGATCTTTTCGAGGCGATCGATTTCCCTCTGCAGGAACGGGTCCCAGACAACAGATGCATATTCCAGGCCAGATCGAACCAATGTCAGGTATGCCAGTTCTTTAAGGCGTGATGGAGAGCCCTTGAGGTTTCTTTGTATGAAACCAAGCATTCGACTGCCCTTTTTGGTGATGTTCCCCACATGAGCGTCAAATGTCAGATCTTCAGAAAGTGTGCCGCCCAGATATGGGTTTGTACCAACATATTGCAAAATATGGTCATTCAGGGTGTAGAAAAAAGGGATTCCCCCCTTTTCGGTGGAAATTATATAGCACTTTTTGGCATTAAATTTCATACCCCATTCCTCAGCCCAATTTTCAAGTAATTTGAGATCTTTCTGTAGCTGCAAGGAGTCATTTAAAGTTTGAATTCCATTGTACAAAAGGCAGTCATCAGCAAACAGGCGACATTGCGATTTAACAAGGTCGGGCAGGTCATTGATAAAGACCAAGAACAGTATTGGACCCAAGACCGATCCCTGAGGCACCCCTGAGTCTACAGAAATTGTATCTGAACTATAACCATCAATCACGACCTTTTGGTTTCTATTGTTAAGGAAAGATGAAATCCATTTATGGATGTTTCCTCTTATACCATAATGATCTAGTTTAGACATCAGTCTGCGATGAGAGACCATGTCGAATGCCTTGGAGAAATCCAGGATGGCTATATCCATACGGTTCCCCACATCGGCTGATGCCAACATTTACGGTAGTAATCAACTGGGTTTCGCAAGAGTGACCCTTTCTAAAACCATGCTGCTTGTCTGAAATTATTTTTTTGTCATCAAAATGCCTTAACAATATATGCTCCATGAGCTTACAACAAACACATGTCAAGACCGTTCGATAGTTTGAGGCCAGGCCCCTATCACCCTTTTTAAAAATTGGGCTAACGTTGGCAGAGGGCCAATCGTCCGGTAAATTTTCAGTTTGCAATGATTGAGTGAAGAGAGCTGCAAGAACAGAAGCAGACTCTTTCGCTGTCTGTTTAAGAAATATATTGGGGATCTGGTCGGGCCCACTAGCTTTGTTGATATTGAGCGTGGATAGTTGTTTTTCAACACCCTTAGTTGTAATTTTCAGGTCACCAATTGTAGGGGCAGTGGTATCACCCAATTTTGGTACAGGAATTTTGTGGTCTTTTTTGACAAATACAGATTGAAATTGTCTGTTTAGAAGGTTTGCCTTTTGGGTAGGGTCACTATGTAGTTTACCTTCCGCCTTGATAGGGGCCACCCCATTATTGTCATTCCTCAAAGACTTAATGTATGACCAAAATGGTTTTGTATTATTGTTTTCTAAAGCATCAGATAATTTACTATTTACGTGATGTCGATGTGATCTCTTCAAGTGGTGATTTGTGGATTTTTTGACATTCCGGTATTTCTGCCAATCATTTGTGTTACCGGTGAGTTTTGCTCTGTTATATAATTTTTGCTTAAGTCTAACCAAAGATTTAGCCTTTTTATCAAACCAAGGTAAATTGTGCCTGGTAGATAGCTGTTTAGATGGTACATATTTTGATAACATTGCCTCAACATGATTTTTAAATAAAGTCCAATTTGTATTGACTGATCTTAGTGTGTGGTTTTTCAGATAATCAAAGCTAAATTTTGCTGTGTCCTTTTGGATCTGATCCCAGTTTGCCTTAGAAAAAATGTTAATTTTTCTAGGTTTAGGTCTTGAATAGATAGGACGGATGTCAGTGTCAATCAATGCCATGCCTTCATGATCTGACATGTCTGGGACTTTACTAGAGAAGGGTTGGTGGTAAGATATATATCTAGGGCTCTACCCCGACGTGTAGCTTGTTGTTGGACATTTGTTAGTGAACAATTATTTGCAAGATCTAGAAGTTTTTGATTAGGAGCACGGTCGTAAGCATCTGGTTTTACTGTGCTAGAGTCCCGATCAACATCACAACAGTTAAAATCCCCAGCAATTACTACATTTTGTCCTGGTTGAGTGATTTTTAGTAAAAATCTCGCCATGAATTATTGTCGGAATAGTTTATTGGAGCGTGTTCAACCATATCAGGCCTACAGGCTTAGTAGTTATCCTATGGATAATATAATATCGGTGATAATTATAATATCTGATCACACGATTTATTAAAAAACCCATCATATTTGTGTTATAATATTTGTTACATGATTTTTTAAACTCGCAAAAAAAATCATATACATATTCCTGACTCAAATCATTGTCATATGGATAGTTCAACAGCAGGGCTGATTGACAGGCGTGCTCAAACTCTGATCGGTCAACACCTCCCTCCTATCTCATTCGTCTCATAGGATCTATGCGTGACATAAAGAAACTTTCTTACTCACTTACTTTTTGGAGGGCCATTTTTACAAAATGTCCTCTGTCAGCCATCTTGTTTTAAATGATCTTTTTCCCAAAAGTTAATCAGACCATCAGAAATACTTTTTTTGAAATGTCCTCAGTCAACAATTTTTTTAAATTAATTTTTCCCAAAAGTTAATCAGATCATCAGAAATACCCAGAGAACCAGCCTATAAAATTTGAATGCGATCCATTTAACGGTTCATAAAATATTGTGCCCACAAGCTTTTTAGGTGGCCATCTTGGAAAATGGCCGCTCATGGCTTAGTGCCTGAAAAATATATGGCACATAAGTCATGTTAGTAAAAAATAAAGCAAAATTCATCATTTAACATTTTAGTAAGAGCTAATTTTCTGATATGTCCGCGGCGGCGAGAAAATGCTAAACACTACCCAGCAAACACGAGGCGTTGGCCCAATGTTGGGCTGACGTTGGTCCATCGTCTACGACGCTGGCCCAACATCAGCCCAACATTGGGCCAACGCCTCGTGTTTGCTGGGTATAAGCATTCCGATATTATCGGGGATGCTTAGCCATGTGACAGGCCTAAAGATTCCTCATATCAGAGGCAGAGTTAAAAAACCAATCATGAGCCACTTAAGCCCAGTATTAAGCGGAAACGAAATTCATGACTTTTCTAGAAAAAATTGTGTCACCTCGAAAATGTGCATTTGAACTTCGAGTGGGGGTGACCAAAATATTAAGTTTTGGCTCTCGCTCAACATGATTCACGCGTCTGACGAGGCATAAGACAGTAACTAGTCACTACACAGTAACCAGGTACTACCCAAAGCCTGGTCGGAGGCACTACAGGAGTGACATCAAACATACATTCGGATGTCCTCTCGATCTCAGCCAGGCGGTCGAAGCCTTAGTTTAGGCCAACGCCGACACATGACGACAATCCTGCGTTAATTTTAACGGTATGTCTTCAAGTTATGGAACAATGTGATTTTTCACTGCGAGGTATTTTTATAAACATTATGTGAAAATAATATGATATGACCAGCTACATTTCAATTCGCTCAGCTCAATACAAAGTCATCTAAAAACAATATACCTATTCACTTCTTTATTTCAACTCTGTATAAAATAACAATAAAATGTAAAACAAGTAATAATATCAAGAACAATCACAATAAAAGTAGTCATGCTTCTTCATGTAAAATTAAATCAGATGAGATAAAAACAAAAACTGATATTGGAATATATTTCTCATTCAGAAAGATAATATATGGCTGTTTTTTTAATCAAGATGCATCCCACGATATTCCTAGATACCATGTTAGAGTAACATATTTTGCCTAATTTTAATTTAAAAAAAACGTTGTACAAATACTTTGGAATTATCCTAGTGTATTTTAGTGTTCAAACAAATAGTAAAATTAATGATATACAATGAAAGAAGTTTTATTGACATATCAAGATTTGTTCAAAAACAAATAAAAAATAAGTTTTAGTATTCTGTCTTACAATGTAAGAATGGCAACTTACTATGGGATAACAATTTATATATAACTTAACACAATGTATCTCAAACAATTAATGGATTAACACAGCTAATTAATGGATGTCTGGATGATAATTGTTAAATAGGTTACATGTATCTATATATTTGATTACGGTTCCATCACTACACTACACTACACTTTAGTTGAAGAATAAACAATATTTCTAAGTTCTTCAAAACACACTAGCAAGGGCAACGCAGAAACATTGCTACTATAATCTCTGCTTAGTCTAAATTCATTGGTGCAGCAGACATCTAGAATTTCCTTTAGAATATATATGAAAAAAATTGCAGCATAGAAATACAAGGTTAAATGCCATATAATGTTCTCCTAATTAGGTTGTATACTTATATCACAAAAAAATCCCTTCACTAGTCTACGAGAAAAATACACAAAATAAACACCCTGATTTTCCACATATTTATCATGGGGACACAAAGGCAAGCAAAAATAGCATTAAAAACTTACTAAAAACATAAAACTTCTGGATGAATAAAATAACATCAGTAATCCATCTTATCAATTTCAAATGAATGGACCCTAAATTTCTAATAATATTTTTAAATCTGTCTTGTCTCGCTTTCTTATTAGTCTTGACAACAAAGAGAGATGAGAGAAGCTTATAACACAACTCAAATTCAAATGAAAAGAGACAGATATTGATTATGATTAGGCCTACTATTACATTGATGTGCATAGAAAAATTACTTTACATCATGTGATACCAAGCACATTTTTTCTAGACTTCTTAAGCTATAATAACGGAAAATTTTATGTTAACTTCGCGTAATGATTAATAAAACAAAATACCTGATGAAGGCACAATATCAGACATCAGAATATAAACTTAACTATCTCGGAGGAATATATTTACACACTGTACTATATGGAGCAAGTTTGCCTACAACTATTAGCCAAGATGGTGAATGCCAAAGACATTGCATAAATATACAAGTGTGCATAAACCACCTATATATCTATCATTCTCTGACTAGATATTGTACATTTAATTGGAAATTGATCACCCGGATAAATAGACTTAAAAAAAAAACATGTCTATGATATGCTGCTGATATCTGCATAGAAAATGTAATCTCCGCGCAGACTAATTGTAGATCAGGGGCCCAATTCACTAAACATCTCCAGATTGGTCTAGTCCTAAAAAAATCTCCCATTTCCATTAGAAAGGTTTTAGCATAAATAAATATGAATTATAAAATTGATGGATATTTAGGGAAACAAGCCCCAGGTGCTGTTCTATCAGCATTTTAAATACACTAAAGCCTCAGTCATTGAGCGAGTTGATGCCTGCATTAAGTTGAATCAAATGTTGACGAGACTAGCTGGGCCTACAATATGATTCAAAGGAATGTTTTTTTCTGTTTCACTTATAGTTATATCTACAATTGTATAAAACATCAATGCTTACTTAGCAGGCACCATATAGCAGCAAACCAACACCATTAGTTAAAATAAATAATTCTACATGAGTAGAGAAAGCTGCATGTTAAAACAAAATTAGTTTGCATAATGTCTTTGGTTATTTCAGTGCCAATATATTGCACATAATCAAGACTCAGGACAAAATTAAGCAAACTTCCATATTTCTGAAAGAAAAATATATTTTATGTGCATTAAGAATAAAACCCCACAATAATAAGTTCTTCCTTTTAGGTGGCGCATATTAAACTTTACAACCAATAAAACAGATAACAGTTTTCATATAATCTTTTGATACACATACTGGTGAAATTTTATCATGTGATATGTGACCATACAAGCTCCAAACAGATCATTTTACTTGAATAATAAGTCCACGACTGCGCTAATTTTTCACTTCAAGCCAAGTGTAAATAAGGGTTGTTCCTTCCAGTAAAAGTCTGCCAACCACCCCCCCCCCCCCTTGCATGTACGCCAGTTGAAAAACTACCTTCACACTCCCTGAATCCTGGGCCACCACCGAGCTCGGATTTCCTGATTTTTTAGCACCATAGTGCCTGTAATTTCCTCGTGGCTCATATTTTGTCAGTAACTCACTACATTGGAAATAGTTATTGACACGTACCACACCCACCGGAAAAGTGTAAATTGAAAACCAACATCCTGTACGGAATGATTTTTTCTGTATACCACCGTCCCCCACAAAAAAGGTTTCCGTCCATGGGGGAAGAGGGGGGGGGGGGGGAGGCGAGGGTGAGGCCGTTTTTGCTGTAACAGCCCGAAAGACAGAATTCATACCATACAACGGATATCATACCATAAATATAATTACCACAAACTAGACACTGGAACCTTCTTTGTATCAACCACGATCTCATTTTATTGATTTTAAAAACATTCCTATGCTATGAACTTGTCATATACATTGCTATCTTTGTACTACCAGGTACCAAATATATACCTTAAATGAAGGGAATTGTTTATATTACCCATGGACTCAACATCAATACTTGATTTTGGTGGAAATCACAAACTTAACATTGTATATCACATACCATCCTATTGCACACCGCTGGAAGGGTAAGAACCGAGATAGTTTTCTGAAAGATATTTTAGTACCAAGCAGCACTAGACAGTTGCAGATTTATTGGAAAGTGTTATATTTGTCTCTTTGGGGACACTATATTCTGCTTGATACATACTTGATACCATATTTAAATGTTCACTGCACATACAAGTTAGTTTTGGGAAAATTGTATTCAGTAATTGATCTGCTTATATGCTGATGAAATTTAAAATAGATTCACAAAATATTGATCAATCACTGAGTGACAATGATATACATGTAGTTCAAGCCAAAGCTTCAAAAAGAAAATTGCTAACCAAATTGTTAATGCTGAATAAAATTAAAGGCTTAAATAGCCATTTGTCATAAGATTAATACAAATTAGCTTTCTTAGTTGATACATATTTAAATGATTTTTTGTATATTTAGGATTTCGCTAAATTAGAATTGAAATGTAGGAGGTAATTATCAGTAAATGATCTTCATACACACAACACTCAGTCATATAGTTGGTGATAAATCAACTCCAATTTAAGTAGCATATTGCATTACAGTCCATTGCATTTCTTTATTTTTATAGATGTTTTAACTTATTCATGTATAGTACCAGTATAGGCCTATATATTAGATATACACTGAAAGTAACCGCCACAATTAAACTACTTTGTGCAGGATGTGGTGGATGTCTTATTCCAGTTTAATAGATACAGCATTCTTCTTACACAAAGCAAAGTACAAATAAATACCGGGTGCGGTCACATTCATTGCTCAATATTACAATGTATCACATCTTTTAATCTTGATAAAGATAACGCAACAACGAACATTGCAACATGATTAACAATGAAGGCAGTAAGTAAAATGTTCTGATTGAACCCATGAATGCAACTGAAATGGTGTATTAGTATTCAAAAAATACATTTCTCGCAGATTGCTGAGAAGGTAAAGAAACATTCTTTTATACACTTTCATATCACACCATGTATAAAATTTGAACAGACAAACCTTCAGATTATTCATGCTTTCAGAGGTCCAATCAAAAGCCCTAATTCTCTCTTTACTTTTTACTGTAAGTAACGAGCAGAATACATTATATGTATACTAGTAGACAAAACTAAAGTATTGCACATTTCAGAAATTAAAAATATGGTCCATGTGATCATGTAGATTGAGTTCGATTGGAATGAGAGATCTACTTCTGCATGATCAGGCCACATGGTGTTGTACTGGACAAAAAATATTCCGTATATCTCATTTCCGAGTATTAGTTCTGGATCATTGAAATGCCTAGGGAATCCGCTCTGATTTGAGTATTTTGCTTTCCTGGAGAAAAAAACCCCAGATTATCTGAACAGAACAAAATTTATTTTGGTAACAGCATTATTTTAAAGAATAATCAATATAGTGAGCCTACATAAATTATATCTTCGAATCTCAAATGACTATCAATAAATGTAATCACAATATTTTTTTAAATAGATGGGACTTGATTTGGTCGAGAGCCCTAAAAATCTCCCTCGGTGCAAGTGACGCATAAAAACAAGAGGTCAGCTGGCCACCATAATGCCCCGCCCCGCCCGCTTAATAAGAATTTTTCAGGGTACATCCTTCCCTGAACACTAAAATTTTGTTTCAGGGTACCGGTAAATGGTCTACCTGTCTAGCACAGTTTTCCATGTACCCCCTATTATAGATAGACTATTAGAGTCAATGATGGTTGCAAGTAGGCCATTTTGAATTTTATCAAGTTGACATTTTTAAGGAGATAATTTTCCCTGAAACCACAAATTTTGTTCTATAGTAATGGTATATCTTTCTGGCAGTTTCCCCATTATTATGCATATTAAAGTCAATAATGGCTGTAAGTCAGACATTTTTAATTTGATCGAGTTGATATTTTGTAAGGGGGTTAACTTGGTACTACACTGAGTTCCTCTTCAATCTATGCCCACCAAAATATAGATAATAAGAATGAAATTTTACTCTGATAAACACAACATGCCTGATATTCCACCAAAAAAAAAATTGTCCAATGAAGCTGCCACCGCAGATATGGTGAACAAATGCTTTATTTTATCATAGGATAAGTCACGCATCCTAGACATGCTGCCCAGTCTAGTCTTGTCTAGATGTACTGCTTAGCACTCTTTAGAATCTGGCTCTTTCCCAGACATGCTTAAAGTATTCCGTATTACGGCATCATCATCTAAGGATGAGATGAAAAACTATAGACCAGTTCCCAACCTTAATTTTGTACAAGCAGCCATCAGGCATTACGTCATATGTGAACACACAACACCACTCAGTATTAGCATTATTAAGTTATTTTACACAGTTTTAGCAGGTCCATATTAACTCAGCCAAGCGGTGACCCATTGCTTACTTTGGCCCCGATGAGGTTCAGAGGGGCATGGCATGGCGCCTTCTCAATAGATAAAGAGCAACATGGCACTCATGAAGGGCAACCTGATGCTTATGAAGGGTAGCATGGTGTAGCGTTATGTTAGAAAAGGCTAGATGAGACACCGAAACTAAAAATAAATGTTTACATACTAAACACCCAAGCAGGCACACATTTACTTTTCAATTAAAAGTTTCAAATTCATTGTAATGTTAGCAGATAATCAATTCATACATGTAAATATAAAGTTATAATATTATCAGGCAGAAGTCATAATAGAAGAAACAGTTACTACTTGAGTATATCGGATAAGTTTAGCAGCTTTAGGGTGACAAGGTCCTAATTTGATGAAAAAACAATTAAAGATGGCTGCCATGACTCAAATCTTTTTTCCAAATGTTCTGAACAATATATATCAGACAAGCAGCATAGAAGTTATCAGAATTATAAGGTCCTAATTTCACGAAAAAAAGATAGCTACCATGACCCCGATATTTTTTTGAACTTTCTGAGAAATTTTGTGGTCTAGAAATTAACAGTAGTATCCAGTATGTTGAATATTGAGTATATCAGAAAAGCGGCGTTGAATTTATCGGGCTAACAAAGCCCAGGGGCTTTCAAATTTATTAAAAGCAGAGGCCTTTGAAAATCTACTTCCCCAACTAAAAAATCCTCTGCCCAACCATTATTATAGCGTGATGTAGGATTAATTATGCTTATAAGCTGGATTATTTATTCAATGCCCGGCGAAATTGCTGAAGGCCAGATTCACTCTGCCGTGTAATCAAATACTAATTTGCTGAAAAAAAATGACCCAGTTATTTTTCCAAATTTTGTAAAAAAATGAGGTCTAGGAATCAACACCAGTAAGTCTAGTATCCAGTATACTGAATATTGAGCTTTGAAGCTATCAGGGTCACAGAGGCTCTAATTTGACAAAAAAGATGACCGCCATGACCCTTATATTTTTCCGAATTTCTTGAAAAAATTGATGCAACCTGAGAATTAAAATTAGTATCCAATAAGTTAAACATTGAGAGAATCAAAAATGCAGTTTTGTAGATATCAGGGTGACAAGGTCTTAATTTGACATAAAAAGATGGCTGCCATGTGACAGACGAAACCATACAAAAACAAAAAGCCTCTCCCTGGTAAGGGGAGCTTTAAAAAATAAATAAAAAGGGCATCTGGTCGCATTTAGACAAAAAAGGCTTGTCGAACCCCTACAAATGAGCATGCAAACTTCTTCACTCTATAGAAACGGCATTGCTCAAAATACAAATGGCATCAGTATGATTATTGACAACAGCAAGACTACAGCATTAGTCCTGCTTTTGACACATTGGACCATAGTAGTATCATTGACCTGTTGTCTGGGTGGTATGGTATCTCTAGGAACTGCTCTAAATTGGGTCTGTTGTTATCTTATCTGATCACTGAACTTCTATATCAACTTGGAGAATCTTCAAGAAGGATTACAGTGTTCCCCAGGGCTCTCTCATTGGACCACTGTCCTTTATGTTATACAAACCCCTGAGTAGTGTGATTAGTAAGCATAACATCTGCCATCATGTTTATGTCACGAAAATTTACATTTCTCTCTCCAAGACTGACACTAGGATGTCATTATCGTTGACACAGCAGTGTTTGCAAAATGTTTTTGATTATATGATAGATAGCAGACTTCAGTTGATCACTCACATTATTAGTTTATATTAGTCGGTCCTAAATCCAGGGATGAGAGTGGAAAATTATTCCAAGACTGATTCCAAGATTGAAAAGAATATTGTCTACTAGATTTGCCTACGCTGACTTTTTTTCAAAAAAACGGAAATCCGTCTGTAGAGATCAATTTAAGAAATATTTCCGGGATCCCCACAAAATAACTTGATAAAAATTACTTGATCAGGAACAAAATCTTGGGTGTGTAATTTGACAAGTATTTTAATAACAAGAAACATATATCTAATGTTTGTCGATTATGCTTGATCTCATATTTTGAGTGATTTATGTCGCTTGCACAGATGATTGACGGCGGCAATGACAGCTAAAATTGCAATGTCACTTGTGTTGAGCAAGCTAGATTACTGCAATTCTATCCCATACCACATCTCAAATTGTGAAATACACAAGCTGCAGGGTGCTCAAAATTGCTTGGCTAGTGTTGTGCTCATTGCCCTTGTTTCTGTAGTGTCACAACCTTTGTTGCAACTTCAATGGCTCCCTGTTCAATTAAGAACAAAATTCAGAACATGCACTCTACCATAAAGAGCAGGGCTTTCCCCGAAGAGAAACTAGAAGTGAGTGTTTACCATGTAAAACACCCAATAAGGCTCCCCCTGGCACTCTTCAAATAAAAGTTATACATTATATATAATTTTACTAGATAATCAATTTGTACATGTAATTTTCAAGTAATATTATGAGGCAGAGGCTAGCAGCTTTAGGCTGACTAGGTGCTATTTTGACCGCAAAAGATTAAAGAAGGCCGCCAAGACCCGGATATTTTCCAGAATTTCTGCAAAATTATTGCAGTCTAGGAATTAATACTAGCATGCATTACGTTGAATATTGAGTGTATCGGACAAGCGGCTTTGAAGTTATCATGGTGACAAGGTTCTAATTTGACGAAATAAGAATAAAGAAAGCCGCCATGACCCGGATATTTTCCCGAACTTTCTGAAAAATTGATGCAGTCTAGGAATTATTACCAGCATACATTACCTTGAATATTGAGTGTATCGGATAAGCGGCTTTGAAGTTATCAGGGTGACAAGGTTCTAATTTGACGAAAAAAGATTGAAGATGGCTACCATGACCCAGATATTTTTCCGAACTTTCTGAAAAATTGATGCAGGCTATGAATTACAGTAGAACCTGCTATGAGCAGCCACCCTTGTGACACAAGGGAAGTGGCCTTTTAAGGCAGGTGGCTGCTCATAGGAGGTTCATTTGTATATAAAAAGTCATTTTGGGGAATGGCCAAGTGGCCTCCCATAGGAGGTTGGCTGCTCATAAGAGTGGCTGCTCATAGCAGGTTCTACTGCAATACTAATATGCAGTATTTTGAATATTGAGTATATAGTATAAGAAGCTTTGAAGTTATCAGGGTGACAAGGTCCTAATTTGACGAAAAAAGTTTAAAGATGGCCGCCATGACCCAGATATTCTCCCATACTTTCTGAAAAAATGATGCAGGCTACGAAATTATACTACTATACAGTATTTTTAATATCGAGTATATCTTGATAAGCGGCTTTGAAGTTATAAGGGTGACAAGGTCCTAATTTGACGAAAAAAGATTAAAGATGGCCGCCATGACCCGAATATTTTCCCGAACTTTCTGAAAAATTGATGCAGCCTAGGAATTAATATTTGTATGTTGAACACCAAATAAATTGAAAAAGGGTTTTGTAGATATCAGGGTGACATGGTATGGATGAGAGTCTGCCGGCGGACGAAACCGAACAAAAACAAAAAGCCTCCCCCTGGTAGGGGGGAGCCTTAATAACAGCGCAGCAGAGTGTGCCTGAAGGTATACATGTGCAAGGGCAAAGAACAAACAAAAAGACTTGTTTTACTTGATGTAGACGTTTCTCTGTGCAGCGCTGGGATAAAACAGTGCGGCATGGCACCGCTGATCCGGGCTCAGACAAGTTAGTGCGGAGCCCTGTACAATAATCATAGTGGTCAGCCAATTTATCCCCATAATTTGATTTAACTTTATATTTCAGTGTTGGTTTTCCATCTGTGTTGCGGTTCGATTGACAGAACGGAACGATAATTCAATGACGAGAATGGACCTGATTCCTATTTGCAGGCCCTCTGAGCTCGGGACACCCAAGGATTTAGGTGTGTTAGAAGTCTTTCCATTTATTCATTCATTGAGATAAAGTGTCCACAATATATTTGGCTGCCATTTTGGAAAATGTCTGATAAATGATTTTATGGAAAAACATCACCCACAATATTCTCCAGCGGTAAAAAGGGGCATGCATAATATAAATAGAAACAAGACTACATAAGTCCAGGAGCTCCCGCGACGAATTAGAATTTGATTTAAGCATTAAGCATTTTGTGTAGGGTTTGTAATGTAGTCCTAGGCTAGGTCTAAAATCAAGACGCAAGACAACTAGGTCTAAGAAGCTCAGTCTAAGAGTAAGATAAGAACTAGACAGTCTGTCAGAGATTGCAAACCTCCATTTAAATTAATGATCCTAATCAGTATCCCAGTAATGGTCTACCTATCTGGCACGGTTTACCCGATATCAGGCCAATCAAGGTAACTAATAGCTGATTTACGGTCATTTTGAATTCGATATAAACTAGTTAAAAACTTAGGGTGCATCCTCCCCCGAAACCTCAAATTTTGTTTTATAGTAATGGACTAACATCTAGCACGGTTTACCAAATATCGGCCATGTGAAAGTGAATAATGGCCTAAAGGCGGCCATTTTGAATTTGATCAAGTCGAAATTTTCCAAGATGCATCCTCAGCTGAAATCTCACATTTCATTTTATAGTAATGGTCTAGCCATCTAGCACGGTTTACCAAATATCGCCCCTGTGAAAGTGAATAATGGCCGATAGGAGGCCATTTTGAATTTGATCAAGTCAAAATTTTTCAAGATGCATCCTCTCCTGAAATCTCACAATTTGTTTTATAGTAATGGTCTAGCCATCTAGTACGGTTACCAAATAACAGCTATGTGAAAGTGAATAATGGCCGATAGGCGGCCATTTTAAATTTGATTGAGTCAATTTTTTTCAAGATGCATCCTCTCTTGTAATCTCACATTTTGTTTTATAGTAATGGTCCAGCTATCTGACACGGTTTACCAAATATCAGCAATGTGAAAGTAAATGGTGGCCGATAGGCGGCCATTTTGAATTCGATTGAGTCGAAAGTTTTTAAAAGGCATACTCTCCCGAAACGTCACATTTTGTTTTATAGTAATGGTCTAGCTATCTAGCACGGTTTACCTGATATCAGGCCTATCGAAGTAAATAATGCTGATTGTCGGCCATTTTGAATTCGTAAGTTAAAAATTTTCAGGGTGCATCCTCCCCAGAAAACTCACACTTTGTTTTATAGTAATCAGGTAATGGTCTAGCCATCTAGCACGGTTTACCAAATATCAGCCATGTGAAAATGAATAATGGCCGAAAAGGCGGCCATTTTAAATTTGATCAAGTCAAATTTTTTCAAGATGCATCTTCATCTGAAATCTCACATTTTGTTTTACAGTAATGGTCTAGCCATCTAGCACGGTTGACCAAATAACGGCCATGTGAAAGTGAATAATGGCCGATAAGCGGCCATTTTGAATTTTATCGAGTCAAATTTTTTCAAGATGCATCCTCTCCTGAAATCACACATTTTGTTTTATAGTAATGGTCTAGCCATCTAGCACGGTTTACCAAATAACGGCCATGTGAATGTGAATAATGGCCGATTGGCGGCCATTTTGAACTTGGACAAGTTGAATTTTTTCAAAATGCATCCTCTCCTGAAGCCTTACAATTTGTTTTATAGTAATGGTGTAGATATCTTGAGCGGTTTTCATGATATTCCACAATATCAGGCCTGTCGAGGTGAATAATGGCTGATAGGCGGCCATTTTGAATTTTATCAACTTCAAATTTTTCAAGATGCATCCTCTCCTGAAACCTTACAATTTATTTGATATTAATGGTGTAGCTATCTTGAGCGGTTTTCATGATATTCCGCAATATCAGGCCTGTCGAGGTGAATAATGGCCGATAGGCGGCCATTTTTAATTTTATCGACTTGAAATTTTTCAAGATGCATCCTCTCCTGAAACCTCACAATTTGTTTTATAGTAATGGTGTAGCTATCTTGAGCGGTTTTCATGATATTCCGCAAAATCTTTCAGTCGGATTTACCGATGTTATAAATTAGGTCAAAGTGCTGGGTCAACTTCAAGGTCAAGGTCCAAAAACCTGAAAAGGCACAACTAGGGACCTTAGAGAACATGTATGTGCAATATGACTGTCATCGGCTCAGTACTTTTCGAGATCTGCTCCGGAAACGAAGTGCGCGTCAAAACGTCTAAATAGGTCATAGTTCTGAACCAGAAGTAGGTCAAAGTTCAAATACCCCAAAAGGCACAACTAGACCCCCTAGGGGTGTTGTGTGTAAAATTTGAAGACAATCGGACAAGTACTTTAAGAGATATGCTCCGGAAACGAATTGTTTACGGACGGCCCAACGGCCCAACGCCGTCACATCATCATTTTCTCCTCTGCAACCTTGCGTATTGAATTCAGATTAAAAATATTTTAACCCGTCCATTAGCCACCTGGAAGTAACCCACATACCAAAAATTGTTATCCTAGCTTATTTTCTCACAAAGTTATAGGCAAAAGAAGAGGCAAAAAAAAAACGGAGGTAGAATCCATAGCTCCCTTCGCTCACCTACGGTGACGGCGGGAGCTAAAAATGTCCAAAGTCGAAAGAATTATGATAAATCAAGCATGTAGAATTTATACTGACATCATATCTTTTATCAGGTAATATTCCTGTCACGGCAACTATCTGGTATTGCTTGGCCCTTAAAGCATACATTCCTCTTCGTAGAGTCCTCATTAAATTTGTGTTAATACTGTGTAGAAATTGCTGCATTTGCTTCTGGCTGGTACTAGGATCAAACACCAGTAACCTGAGATTGCCATCATTATGTTCCTCAATGCCAACTATGGTACGACTGTGTCCTACAGAAACATAAAAGATAACAGTGTAGTTAGACAAAATTTGCAGCTAAAGAAAATTCTACATATTGTCGCCCTGGTAATAAATGGTTGTATTTGCCAAATTTTAAAGTAGCAAGTACAACCCTTTAACCCTTACAGCGTGGGGATCGACTTTAGACGTCAGACACAATTTTGTCTCCATGGTATATACAATATTTCAGCGCTTTAAGGTTTAATACTAAGTGGAGAATATAAAGTTATTTTATTTACCGTACTTTTATGTTGAGTTCTGTGAGTTGTTCTACATTTAAAACACTCGACACTACGGTGTTATGTTCATATTTAAAAATAAATCATCAATCAATAAATATTCAATTAGATCATTAAAGCAATTCGATTGAAGAAATACACAATATGAATAATTCAACTTGCATCTTCACAGCTAATGCAAACATCATTTATCTACACATCAGCTGTAATTAAACTCTAATTGAACTGTTATTGAGAAAAAAAGTCAATTACAGATATGTACAATGACTATTATATACATGTGTATTAGTATTGTAGTCCATCATTTTGATAAATTACAAAATTTCCATTTACAGATATCACTTACAATTCAATCAAATCCTCTATTACAATTGACCCGAGCTCTGCTGCCATGTAAAAATGTCAAGAACATGGCCGCTACCTATCCCAACCAGAAGTATAGCAATATTTACCTAAATTTATAATACATGTATTGCAGAGAACGATTATTACTATTAGACACACACTGCTACTGGAAATACCGGTGATATCTTGAAATCAACATGGATGGTTTCATGCAATGTTACACATGCAAACATGTGATGCTCAATATTGAATAAACGACGTGCATTTAGGTAACGTTATTACTCTACATGGTGAAATCTACCTTTCAATTTGGCTGATGCCTTAGATGTGGTATTTCGTGCTGTGTGACATATATCACATAATATGTTTATATACAGACATTATATATCTAAGAATAATATAATGACTGAAATAAAAAATTTAGCTCCTCCAAAACTAGTACATTTTTATCATGTCTTCCAAACCTCACTGTACCCGTACCTTAAGATATCAATCACCTTTTTATAAATTTATTTGGCAGGAAAAGCCAGATAAAATAAAAAGAGATACGTTATAACAACCATTTTATAATAACCACTTTATTGATGGCCATATGTTTATAGAACTGTTTATAAACGTCGTTTATTCAATATTGAGCATCACGTTATTGTATTGTTATATTATGTCATGTTTTTGCATGCAAATAAAAGCGGTTTAAAAATACTGAAAAAAAAATTGCAATGTATCAATGGTATACTTCATTGTCCCTGCTAATATTCAGCTTTCTGGCTTATCTCATTGAATTGTGCCTCATTCTGACAACAAAGGCAACAAAGCACATCCACTGGCTTTTTTGTAAACTGTTACCAGTGTTACTTCGATAATAGAAATACCTTGATGTTGCAGATAAAGTGGCGGTTTAAATTTGTCATTTCTCTTGAAGTATGCCTTGACCCAGTCAAACAGTCGTGGATGAGTTCCACCCCTTCCAGTGGGAGCATGAAAGTCAATCAGCTGACATCTACAACATGTACGTCCATTTTAAATGTTTTAAAATACACACCTTAAGAAACTTGCATTTGTTAATCACTGTAGAAGCAAGAGAAAGGTATACATTTCAACAAATTAGTTGATTTAATCACAAAAAAATCAATCTGATAAAAAATAGAATAATAATGAAGAAATTAAACTCGCAGTTTCTGTTACATGTATATACCATAGTCTTCTAGATAGGTGCTTGTTAAGATGTTTCAATACTTTTTTCCATTAATTTGTGAGTGGGGACAAACATAGGCAACCATAACTCACTCCACTCTCAAAGAAGACATGGTGGCAACTATGTCTGTTGCACCAATCCATTTGGTTGTGTTAACTAGAACTCCTCCCAGCTGTTCTTGGCCTTGTACATCAAAACCTTTCTGCCATGCTGCTTCAATAAGACGCTGAATCTTGGGGATTGATGGCATGAGAGGTCGTCCTGAATAATGGAAAAAAGTGTAAAAATAATCAGGGTATTATGATGACACTGGAGCAAAGGCATTTCCAGGTAATAATTAAAACCCAAGCTAAACAAGAGGCCAAAGGCAGCTACAATCCTGCGCCATGCCTTGTCGATAGAACACACAAAAGACACATCTAGGCTTACATCCTCTAAGTCATGTGGGTGTGAAATATAAAAGTAATCCCAGAGAGGTTCCAGAGATATGCTTTGTAAATGGTACTGTTGCTCAGACATGTAGGGAAAAAGTAGGTTGAAGGTCATAGGGTGACCCAGAAAAAAACATATTATTACACCTTTGGGTGATGTGTGTGTGCAAAATGAAGGTAATACCCTAAAGGGTTTCAGAGATCTGCTCTGAAAACAAGATTGTTAGTACCTAAGGCCACATATTTTTGATAATATGGGTCACAGATTTTTGGAGGGAAAGGTAAGAGCAGGCGACAGCAAAAAAAGAAAATAAAAAGATTATTTTATATTTTTTAAAGCAACACAATCAGGCTAAAATCATCAAAAAAATTGTAATTTTATTTTGGCTTCTTGATATGACCATATGTTATACGAGATATACATGTAGAGACGAAATTCCCGATTTCTTATTTCGGACATGCATGTCTAGTCTATGGACATGTTTACATCATATGGTCATATTAGGAAGCCAAAATAAAATTACAAATTTTTTGCGGATTTTAGCCTGGTTGTGTCGTTTAATACCGTAAAATTTCTAATTGTAGCCGCGGCTTTATTTAGAATGAAAAAAATCATTTCCCTGTGCCCAATGTCAAAAGTTCACTTGCGACTTCTATTGGAGGTTTTGCGTGAAAAATTGAATCAACGCGTGCGGCTATCAATCTCAACTGCCGGTAGCGATCACCCAACCCTTCATGTCCAATGCTCATATAAAGATTACCATATGAATCGATTTGATGCTCACATTAGTTGGGAAGTTTATTTTACATAGCGCTAATTAAACATGTTTTACATTGCAAATCGTTCAGAGAATCTAATAAAAAGATACACCATGCCTAATTATATAAGGAATAATGTATATCATGTCTATAGCACACTGAATGTCAGCGTGTAGTATTCGGCATGTTGCGTTCGTATAGACAGCGCGGCGCCATGTAGACAGTGGTAGACACTGTCATAATCTGATAATTGTGTTACAACACAGCCTGTCAGTCGGCAAAAACACCCCTCTCCAGACGTGAGCTGTCAGTCATAGGAGCGGCAAGCGCTGCGTCACTTGACCAGTTGCTGACTGTACAGCTTGCACGAGATGTCAACGCAGAGTCGGCTAAAAGTTGACAAATGATGTCTACGGTGAACCAGGAGTTGCCGTTGCCCGAATAAGCGTACGGCCACGCCCCCACCTCCCTCTCCTAATGTTGATGAACTGCGTTGGAAAATATCAACTTTAGCCATACACTGTTCGTTTAGACCGACATGGCTGGTCCACACACCGTGATGCTGGCTTAACGGTGAAGACCACAAATAACCATTGTAGTGTATACCGGTATATGTAATTGCCATTTGTATTTTATAAAGGGCATTTATTACATATATATGTAGGCGTAAACTGTAATTTTTTTAAAGTTTGGGGGGCGGCTTCTATTGGAGATGCGGCTACAATTAGAAATTTTACCGTAGTTTTTAGCAGATTTCATATGTCACGAAAATAAAAAATAATGTATTTTTTTCTTAAGAAATGTTATTTTAGTCAATAAACAAGATGTCTGAAATCCTAAAGCATCCCACACCCTAAATTAGGTTTTGAGTTTTTCGCTTCAACCAAATTTTTGGTGGCCATTTTTAATTTCAGTAAAACCTTAAAAAAAATCACCTGCACATCTCCATATCTTGGGGAAAGTGATTGTAAAATTTAAATAATTTCTGACTAAAACTGATTTGTTTGACCACAAAATTTGTTAATTTTGTGTAGCATCTTTAAAAACTCCCTTGCACATCTCAATCTTTTAGCAAGGTGATTAACAAATTCATAAATTTAAAGTTCTGCTCAGTTTTTGCACCCACAAAAAATTATGAAGTTGATCCATGGTGGCCATATTGAATTTTAGTAGCAAATCCCCCTTGGGTTTCCAAGATATGCTCCAGAAATGAAAATGTCGACAGAGACGGGTGGACAGAAGGGGTGACCCCATAGCCTCTCCCCCGCGAGGGATGAAAAGTGTGCACTTAATATAACCTCCTTGGAGGAGGCGTAAAAATCAATACCAAATGTATGTTAAGGCTTAGCAAAGTTACAGTCCCTAAATGCGGTTCTCCTAAATTTTGTATTAATTTGAAAATGAATTATATTTGGACTTCCAGGGGCAAATGATCCTGTTCCATAAGCTATTTATTTGGATTAGAAATAATTCAAAATATAGATATTCAATGATATGCTATGTACAATTGATTTAATTAGTTTTATATAATTGCAAATTGAAATTGTTCTAGATTGTCCAAGGAATCGCTATAGAAAAGATTGAAATTAATACCGGTAGTCAAATCAATGCCAATGGGGAAAAGTAGAGTTACACTAAATTTTGTCCTTTTTCATGTTCATGGGAGTCTGGTACCATAATAAACTTTTCAATAAAACATTTTCCATCAAACATGAGACTTTGACCAAAATGTAACAAAACATTGGGTTTTTTTCATTTGCACCATTATTATTGACAAAATCATGGTAGAGACATTTCATTATCCTAGAGATCAGATAACATACCATTAAACAAGACTTGTTGAAATGATGCATCACTTGCCAGACAAGACAACATCATCTGAAGATTTCTGTATCCACATCCCCAGCCTTTGTCACCGTAAGACACAGCATAATGACTGGTATCAGAGCACAAATGATGGGCATTGATTGTGTTACAGGTTTTATAGTAGGACTGCAACTTGGCTATGACAGCTGTTAAATAAAAGAACAAGACGGAACACAGTCAAAAAATATAGTTACACCATAAAAAATGCAAAACATGGCCCAGAAGGCTAAATATATGCTTTCCATGGGGAAACCGTGTTGCTGACGTGGATTCCATTTGGAAAGCCCGTCCTGTGCCCACTGGAAAAAAACATGGTAATATCTATATTAAATTTTTGCTTTAAAAATATTCTCATCAGTGTGTACTATCCCCTAACAAAATATAAGGCATCCAGAAATTTTCATCTACAGTGTGCTGTGTCACTAAAATTACCATCTCAGTTCCAGTATTAGGCCTACTATCTGTCATTAAGAGCATACACTAATATCAATAGAACTGAGATATGTATAAATTACATTTCATCATAGCAGAAATTCTGTTCAGTTACCATGCATGGCTAGGCATAACACCCAGGGTTTCCTGGACGCCCTTCCACTCCCCCTTAAAAAAAACTGCTGTATATGGCTGAAAATTACTTATATCTGTCTAGCTTGAGCACAAATATTTGAATATATTGATATTTAGACACACATCTCATTCCCAATACCAGTGATTTGGTGTACTAACAAAATAGATTAAATAGTCCTGATCAGCAGAATAAGGGTTAATAGATCCCAACATAGTTTTACTCATTGATCCACTACAAGACGCAAATTGCTGTCGCAATTGTCGACAAAAATATTCTTGTTCGTTTATTAGTGCATGCACTTATATTGGAATACTTCGTGCATGCACTTATATATGAAAATTGCTACGCGTACCACTGTGTAACTCAGACATATACTGCAGGTGAGAATAATATCGATATGTGTTTACTTATATTGTAATCCATTACTAGTATACAGTGCTCCAGATAACATGCGTATATCCGTAAAATACGCATGTAAAAACAAAAAAACTCATTGAAAGAAAATCTGAGGAGTATTATTACCCATTAAAATACCCATCAAAATAAAAAGAATCAGGAAAAATGAAACAATTTGTTGTATTTTGTACGTGAGCACTCAGCAGAACTATGTGACCTGAGTGTGACCTGAATGTTGTTGTATGAAAAATACTCGCTGTATATTTTTTCATCATATTTCACTCCTTATCACCCATTCCAATGAGTGAAATACTCCTAAAACCAAAAAAATATCTGGAGCTCTGAGTATATATTCAAAATAATTAAAAATAATTATTATGTTGATCGTAAACACACTTTAGGAGAGAATTGCCCCATAATGTAGATATGCGTGGACAGTTCAAGGCATCAAAGCGATAGTGCATGGGTGTGATAGCTGAAAAGCGTGGACAAATTAGGTGTGATATGACAGTTCATGAAGTGTCATCATCTATTGCCCTCAAGTTAACTTCAACGTAATGGTCAGTAGCTACTAACGTTAGCTTAGTTTACCGTATATCCCCGCGTATAGTGCGACGCCATGTATAATACGAGTTAAGATTTGAGGCCTCGGATTACCTGAAAAACGTCTACCCCTCTGTATAATACGACCTCAAATTTTGGATGTCGGCAGCGTCCCGGTCGATAGCGTTACGGGCCATCTAAATGTGAGGCATGGATATTATCTTATTCTAATAAATAGCCCCGCCACACCTGCATGGACGATGCTCAATGATGGGAACAGCGGCAACAGTACAGCTCTGCAAAACCAAAGGGCAGTACCTGCTTACTTGTAAAGTAAGCAGATACTGTATTTTTATTTTCCACGGCAGAGCAGATGTCATCGGGACTGTCTCGATGGGCAGACATTCTGAGGCCTGCATAGGCTACAATACACACTGATCTTAAAATACCCGTATTTATATTTCGCCAACAAATTTATATTATTTCAATTTTTCTATTACAAAGACCATATTTTAATATCGTCGTGCTCAAATAAGAACATTTCAAGATAAAATGTGATTGTAAAACATTTGCAGACTAGCGCATTGTCTCGACACAAGAGGTGTGCATGGCTGTATAAGGTGTCAGGGTGCAATAACACAGCAGCGCTCCATGAACTACAGCTAACAGATACCACCATTTGCTCAATACTGTATCAGCCGCGGCAACAGCGGTAGGCGTTAATGTTATCCCAGCAATATGGACATTCTGAGGCCTACATGTATAGAATTTGCGATAGGAGATATAATCAGTGATATCTTGTTATATTTCGTCAACGCATTCTCTCATTCCAATAGGAAAAAATCATGTTCAGATTTGTCTTACACAATAGAACACTCCCATATGAAAGGCGATCTTAGATTAAATCATTATTAATATAAATGAACAGGTCAGGAGTGTGAATTGGTTGCAGACTAACGGCGTCATTTATCTGCCCGTGGTTGTCAAAGGTGCCACGCGCGTCGGCGGGAATGTGAGACGGGGGCCCCCAGCAAACACGACACATTCACCCAATGCTGGTGCAATGTTGTGTCAGCGTCGCAGACGGTGGCCCAACAATGTACCAGCATTGGGTGAACCGTCTCTTGTTTGCTACTAGTTGGAAAGGCAAAGTATCGTGTGTATAGGCCTGCTTACAAAACACGTTGACTGGCCTACGTTTAAAGATACGTTTTACCGCTGGAGAACTTACCGCTGAACTTACCGCTAGAGAGCTAACAAATTGTATTAAATTCTACATCTATGTATAATACGAGGTGCCTTTTTGTGACATGAATAGCTGAGAAAAAACATCGCATTATACACGGGGATATACGGTAGATAGGAAGAAATAAAATAATTACGATTTTAAAAAATTCGAAAAGAGTTATGTTCGAATGTTCATGCACTTATTTTCGAAAACTAAGTGCATCTTCAAATATAAGTGCATGCACGTTAATGGGCGGGGATACGGTAGGTCAATTTTCAGAGATACAAAATCATGCTTTGCAGCGTCGTGAATTATATCCATTGGGGATAAAAGTAAACAGATATCTGCCTAGAAAAACACTCTAGGTCTACTATTAGTCATAACATTTTTGTCACATCATTGATTGGTTTATGATTTAACCAGTATTGGGTTGGGCTATGCCATGTATTGGCTACTAAATGTGTGTGAGTGTGTACCTCTGTGATTAGACAGGACAGGTTGCTAAAATATAAACAAGACTACATAAGTCCAGGAGCTCCCGCGACGAATTAGAATTTGATTTAAGCAATTTTGTATAGGGTTATTAATGTAGTCCTAGTCTAGGTCAAAAATCAAGACGCAAAAATGAAATGAATCGGGCTTTAGGCCACCTTTGTGCACATATAGGCTAAACTGGGCCAGGAGAACCTCCTGAGGATGGTGAGATGATTAAGATGACACTGTCCTCCAGACACAGGATTCGAAATTCGAGCCCTGGCGGTCTGAGGCCGAGCACGCTACCTCTCGGTCACGGAGGCTCCCCACAATACTAACTTTCACACGTGGATGGGGAAGAAACAATTTTGTTTCTTTCAAACCGCCGAGACCAGGAACCGAACCCCGGACTCTGGCGTGAAAGGCAGCGGTGCTAACCACTACCCTAGGGCCCCCGCCTATCAAGACGCAAGACAACTAGGTCTAAGAAGACCAGTCTAAGAGTAAGATAAGAACTAGACAGTCTGTCAGAGATTGCAAACCTCCATTGAAATTAATGATCCTAATCAGTATCCCAGTAATGGTCTACCTATCTGGCATGGTTTACCCGATATCAGGCCAATCGAGTTAACTAATAGCTGATTTACGGTCATTTTGAATTCGATATAAATTAGTTAAAAACTTAGGGTGCATCCTCCCCCGAAACCTCAAATTTTGTTTTATAGTAATGGACTAACATCTAACACAGTTTGCAAAATATTGGGCATGTGAAAGTAAATAATGGCCGATAGGGGGCCATTTTGAATTTGAACGAGTCAGAATTTTTCAAGATGCATCCTCAGCTGAAATCTCACATTTCATTCTATAGTAATCGTTTAGCTATCTAGCACGGTTTACCAAATATCGGCCATGTGAAAGTGAATAATGGCCTAAAGGCGGCCATTTTGAATTTGATCAAGTCAAAATTTTCCAAGATGCATCCTCAGCTGAAATCTCACATTTCATTCTATAGTAATGGTCTAGCCATCTAGCACGGTTTACCAAATATCGCCCATGTGAAAGTGAATAATGGCCGATAGGAGGCCATTTTGAATTTGATCAAGTCAAAATTTTTCAAGATGCATCCTCTCCTGAAATCTCACATTTTGTTTTATAGTAATGGTCTAGCCATCTAGTACGGTTACTAAAAACCGGCTATGTGAAAGTGAATAATGGCCGATAGGCGGCCATTTTGAATTTGATCGAGTCAATTTTTTTCAAGATCCATCCTCTCTTGTAATCTCACATTTTGTTTTATAGTAATGGTCCAGCTATCTAACACAGTTTACCAAATATCAGCAATGTGCAAGTAAATAGTGGCCGATAGGCGGCCATTTTGAATTCGATTGAGTCGAAAGTTTTTAAAAGGCATCCTCTCTCGAAACGTCACATTTTGTTTTATAGTAATGGTCTAGCTATCTAGCACGGTTTACCTGATATCAGGCCTATCGAGGTAAATAATGCTGATTGTCGGCCATTTTGAATTCGTAAGTTAAAAATTTTTAGGGTGCATCCTCCCCCGAAAACTCACACTTTGTTTTATAGTAATCAGGTAATGGTCTAGCCATCTAGCACGGTTTACCAAATATCAGCCATGTGAAAATGAATAATGGCCGAAAAGGCGGCCATTTTAAATTTGATCGAGTCAATTTTTTTTAAGATGCATCTTCATCTGAAATCTCACATTTCGTTTTACAGTAATGGTTTAGCCATCTAGCACGGTTGACCAAATAACGGCCATGTGAAAGTGAATAATGGCCGATAAGCGGCCATTTTGAATTTTATCGAGTCAAATTTTTCCAAGATGCATCCTCTCCTGAAATCACACATTTTGTTTTATAGTAATGGTCTAGCCATCTAGCACGGTTTACCGAATAACGGCCATGTGAAAGTGAATAATGGCTGATTGGCGGCCATTTTGAACTTTGACAAAATGATTTTTTTCAAAATACATCCTCTCCTGAAGCCTTACAATTTGTTATATAGTAATGGTGTAGATATCTTGAGCGGTTTTCATGATATTCCACAATATCAGGCCTGTCGAGGTGAATAATGGCTGATAGGCGGCCATTTTGAATTTTATCAACTTCAATTTTTTCAGGATGCATCCTCTCCTGAAACCTTACAATTTATTTGATATTAATGGTGTAGCTATCTTGAGCGGTTTTCATGATATTCCGCAATATCAGGCCTGTCGAGGTGAATAATGGCCGATAGGCGGCCATTTTTAATTTTATCGACTTGAAATTTTTCAAGATGCATCCTCTCCTGAAACCTCACAATTTGTTTTATAGTAATGGTGTAGCTATCTTGAGCGGTTTTCATGATATTCCGCAAAATCTTTCAGTCGGATTTACCGATGTTATAAATTAGGTCAAAGTGCTGGGTCAACTTCAAGGTCAAGGTCCAAAAACCTGAAAAGGCACAACTAGGGACCTTAGAGAACATGTATGTGCAATATGACTGTCATCGGCCCAGTACTTTTCGAGATCTGCTCCGGAAACGAAGTGCGCGTCAGAACGTCTAAATAGGTCATAGTTCTGAACCAGAAGTAGGTCAAAGTTCAAATACCCCAAAAGACACAACTAGACCCCCTAGGGGTGTTGTGTGTAAAATTTGAAGACAATCGGACAAGTACTTTCAGAGATATGCTCCGGAAACGAATTGTTTACGGACGGCCCAACGGCCCAACGCCGTCACATCATCATTTTCTCCTCTGCAACCTTGCGTATTGAATTCAGATTAAAAATATTTTAACCCGTCCATTAGCCACCTGGAAGTAACCCACATACCAAAAATTGTTATCCTAGCTTATTTTCTCACAAAGTTATAGGCAAAAGAAGAGGCAAAAAAAAAACGGAGGTAGAATCCATAGCTCCCTTCGCTCACCTACGGTGACGGCGGGAGCTAAAAATAAGATATCGAGCTGACAAGAATAGTGTACTTTGGAGCCTGTTATGGGAGACCACCTAAAACACAGGAAAAGTGGTCCTTCAAGACAGGTGGTCTTAAACAGCAGGCTGGTCTCCTATAGATAGCAGGTTGGTCTCCTATAAAGGTGGTCTCTCATAGCAGGTTCCACTGTAATAGCAAATTGAAAATCAATTTAGAATTGGCAAAATGTGCTTTCTTCTCACATGCAAGCCTAATATACATGTAACATTGTGAATAATAATAACTAACAAATATAGATTAGTTTGTGTCTGGTGATTGGATGTGTAAGTGTGCATACATTTCGTGCAAGAATGGCCATCTTCAACTCCAGATAAACTGGCTTGCTGCACATCCAACTTGTGAGAATAAAAGTCAGCAATCGTCAATTCCCCTTTGTAAACCGCTTTCTCCAGCTGGCGATCAGCCTGTTCACGATAGTTACCATCTCCTTTCATGCCATGCATTTCCTAAAATGCACAATCACATTTGTTAAAAATTATCAATTTATCAAGACAGGGTGTTTCTTCAAGAAAATTTAATATTTAAATCTCTTATCTGCTAGGTGTTCTAATGCTTTCAGTGATAATTTACAATAAAAGTAACAGCTGAACATCATGCAGGTGTAAAAATTTGCCTTTATAACAACTACACAGCCACACAAGCACTACGTAGTTGTACAGCTTATTATAATCTCAGATTGTTGCACTAATACATTAATGAATATCAAATATACATCTGCAATTTTTATATTTATTTTTAATCACCATATTTTTTTTCAAAATTTGTGATGAACAAATTAAAACAAATCACAATAACCTGTAGCTTTGAAAACTGTTTTTCTTCTTCAAATTTTCGCCCTTCCCTCTCCTGTTGTTCAAGCTCGAGAGCAAGAAGACTATCATTATGCTGTGTACCATCTGGATAAACAGATTTTACAACAATAGAAATTAACTATTAATTAAATTAACAGCAATCAACACTGCAGAATATTTTTTATTCTCAAATACTGTGATAATACAATGACTAGAAAATAAAATCTAGTAAAAGATAGTACATGTAGCCAGCATAAAATCAAATGTATGAAAGTTCAAACCCTAAAATTTGTCAACTTGCAACTCAATCTACAAGAACAACACATATTTAAAGCAATAACAGATACTCACCTGGTGTGTTTTCTGCTGAGAAATGAGTATCAACATGAAGCATTAAACTGTCAGAATCTGTGCATTCCATGCCACACACAGGACAATTTGGATGGAGAAATTCACGACTTCCACCAGATATGGAGGCACTCATATTCCCACATGAGTTGGATGGGCTGAGAACATCCTGATGAATTGAATGCACATGAGATTCTAATGTAGAACCATCCTCAGCAGCAAAACCACATAATGGACATTCATATTGGTTGTCACACAGTGTGGAGGTAGAATGGTGGCTTTGAGTCTTTGAGCGCTTGATGTGTGGACTGTTTGAATCAAAGTGTTCTCTGTTAACATGTTCACTGATCTGGGTCTCACAGCTAGTTGTCCATGTACATAATGGACAATGATACCCTCCTGATGCAGCACTATCCCATGTGCTATCTTCATCCAAGCCAGCAGATGATAAAGAAGAAGGATGAGCTTCAGTTCTGTCCCACAACTGATCTGAATCCACTTTCTTTGTGTCAATAAATTTTGAACACTTAACTGTGGGAGTAATCTTCAGAAACAGTCTGGATCTCTGATCATGTTGATCAAAATCCATCTTCAAACGCTTACTTGAAATATGGCAAATAGGAGATTTGGGTTTGTCAGATGTAACTGGACTACCATTTGCACATACAGCAGTAGATGCTGAACTGTAAGAACGATCAGACATCACACTGTTTTTATGGCTCAAATTACTTGATCCATTACTTCCTATACTGTTGAAATTTCCCGAATCTGCGACATCTGCATTATCACTTGATTTACTTTTTGTGGGGCTACCTAGAAACTCTAAATGCTCTGCATTTACATGTAGTGTCATCTCCTCAGCAGTTGTTCCTTCTAAATCACAAAAAGGACAGCTTGGCTGGCCGTCAACATGTTCAATTAAAACATGTGCTCTCATTTCTAGTTCTCCTAAACTGTCCTCTCCACATATATCACAAGTATATTGTACATTGGAATCGGGTGGTTGACTCTTGTTTTCAGCCTTGTCTTCTGCCTTATTCTTTGCGGCCATCTTCTCAGACTTTTGTCCGAAACAGCTGATATAGTGAGAAATATAAAATAATTATTCTGCAGTCTTGCTTAGTGAATGAAAATGTACGAAAATTGAATCAAAGTGTTCAAAAACTGCAGCACAAGTTAAAAAATAGGTTTTCTGCATGCTGACCATAAGAATTCATATTCCAATTTATTTTATTATTTCACAATAATCTCCAATATTGATAGCTGCCATACTAAAATGCAACACCATTTTGTCCAACTAATTGAAATTTATTTTCTAATGTGGTACTCGGGGTTATCAAAATAGGTACATATTATATGACCGATTTAAGTAAAACAGTGCAGTAAATAACATGAATATATAATAATCAGGGCCACCATACTGGTCACCAGCATTATAAAGGGTGTGATGGCTGAGCTGACTGTGCATTTGACACACTATATAATTAACTATGTTATTGCCATAGTGGTCATAGTTAATTAGTGTGTCAAATGGCACAGGCCTCGCCCACCATACTCATACTTCACCAGTGAAAGATTTAAAGCTGACCCGAGACCAGTAATTTGTATCCATAATTGACACCCTAATAAAGGTCTGGCGGGACAGTGATCATACAGAACTGAAAATAAGCCTAAATGTGTAATTCTCTAATTTCAGTCTCAAAGTGCCTCAGAATGCACTCAGGGTCGGTGAATCATAAATTTCAGTGACCCGGATGACTGGAGAACATTTGGCCTTAAATCCTTCACTGTTTCACTGGCGTGCACAGTAATATTAAGCAATTGTTTTGCAATTACATGCACACATTACACATGCAAATTTGAATACCAGTATTGTAAGCATACAGACAATAAACAAAAACTATAAATGGTGAAATAAAGATAAAAACATTATTGACAGAAAATCAATATAAACCAAATCACACATAAAATTACAACAGACAAAATTCTTTTAAGACATTTTACCCCATTTTAGAGTAAACACATCCCATCTGTAAGGATCAAGTGGCACTGAGCTGTACAACATTTCCACCACACTGTTGACAGCAGACCTTATGACAGCTAACTGAAGTTGAAAAAAACATGACACTCAAAGTGTCAGTGACATTTATCCAAATACATTTCATGGGATTGAGAAACCTGAATCAATCACATTAACAATTTACATGACTTAGTGGAACATGGTTTTGAATGGTTTGAGAACAATAAATTAAAAAAATTATATTGAATTTTAATGCCATTTGAAGGGACTCTCAACACACATAATTTAAAGCTGACAAAGCCACATAGAATTAATTATCTAAATTGAACAAGCTATATGAATTTAATTACCCTGATGACATCGCATGGCTCTGACACAGAAACCACCAGTTTTAAATCTATATTAATATAGAATAGTTCTAATACGATTACTAGATTTCACCAGCTGAAAAAGGCTTAGTTTTAATAGGCACTCAAAAAAGTTTTTCTGTAGTTGGAGCAAGTGTAGTTTTTACACAGCTTGCTGTGTACATAAAATGGGGGTCGTGTGGTCGGGTCTGTGGCAAAGCGAGTTGGGCAGACTGGTCATGCCGAGTAAAATTTATTTTAAAAAATAATCTAAAAATATTAAAATACGACTTCAAGGAAATCTAAATGAAGCTAAATAATTATAACAAGTATAATTATGACATTTCCGTGTCATAATTAGGCCTCAGTTTCTAATCATCATTTAAAACAATTTTTTTTTTTCAATTAAAATTTTTATTGTACTACATGTATATCTCTCGACCATTTATTCAAATAAGTCATTTTAGACAGATATTATATAGGAGAGAATAGCACAATAATGCTTAATGTGACTTTTCTGTACTAATGGTCATTTAATATGTTAACAAAAACAGTGTAGTCCATGAGATGAATGATGCATATATATAAGTGATGACGTGTTGTGATAGGGCATGGCAGGTTATTGAGAGTGTTTTCCTTCACTCGTCCTAAAAGGGTTTCACCCCCTGCGACAGGCCCAGATGGTCAGAGACTTGGGTCCCAAGAATCTACTTTAGACGTCAGATTCTGATTATGGCCAGACACGTGGAGGCTAAGCCTTCCCTTGAATGATGGCTGGAGCCAAGTGCTTCTGCACCATGCCGTACGACATGCAACAGATCTTTAATCACCTGCCCCAGGTGGGGGTGAAAGATACTACTACTAGCAACCATCCCGGTACCCCAGAAATTTATATTTTTTGACAGATGTCAAATAAATAGTTTGAATTTGATTAGGTTGATTTTTTCCAGGGCATCTCCCTCCCTGAAACCGCAAATTTTGTTTTATATTAATGGTCTAGCTATCTGGCACGGCTTTCCAGATATTCTGTATATTAGTCGGCCATTTTGAATTTGATCAGTTTACATTTTTCAGGGCCAGGGGACCGTTTCACTAAGATTTCCTTATCCTTATTTAAGGAATTAGGTTGATAAGGAATTAAGGATTTGCTAAGGATTTTCCTAATTTTGCGTTTCACTAACATAATCCTTAAGGCCTAAAAAAAAATATTGTTTGTTTCCGATTTCCGACCGACCCTATCAAAACATGTGCGACCCAAATTTATTATATGGATTTCCAAAAAAAAAAAAAAAAAAAAAAAATTTTTTTTTTTTTTAGGAAATCAATTAGTTCAGGGATGAGTTACCGACTGTAGTCAAAGTAACTCTGAAAAACGTTACGAAAAGGATAGTGGGGTCAAAAAGTGTCAAAAAAAACAAAAAATCGTTACTTAATGTACAGGTAAGACATGCATGAAAGTGAATTTGGCACCGAATAAAAAAAAAAACCTCTTTCTCATGTGATTTTCACTGGAAAATCCATCTATGGTATTATTTTGGTGATTGGACGTCATCACTGGTCATCCGCAAGGTCAAGAGCTCAATTTCAATGTCAAATATGATTTTATCATATATGCTACACATTTGAGTACCATATTACCTCGTTTATGTGTGATGTTGGGTTGGATTATCTACTTTGGTGGTGATTTTCAGCAAATAAAAATAGGAAAAGTGTGATACCTCTTTCTGGTATGATTTTCAGTGGGGAATAGTTTTATGGTGTTCTTTGGATGATTTAATGTCATTTTCAAGGTCTAAAGATCAATTGGAAGGCTCAAATTTGCGAAAATATTATTTTTAGCAAAAACAAGTAGGACCAAGTACATACATACATACATACATACGCGACAAACATAAACGTAATCACACTCACAGTCCCAAAAACGTTTGCGTTTGTCGCCTGGGCCAGTTTGGCTTAAAAATAAGGGAATTCCATCTGGGATCAGCTTAATTTTATTGTAAGTTTCTTCAAGCCTACTGCAGATTGATTATTAGCCTACAAATTAGACCAGACCCCACATATTATGATCATTTTATAACGGATTTCCACAAATATGTTTTATTTTGTACCATAATTACGCGGATATGCTGAGAGATGCGTGTTGCACCAGTAGCTAGCCTTATTTGTTAATTAAATCATATTTGACCTTGAAATTGTCGTTAAAATCTTGCAGATGACCTTGAATCACAAAAAAAAAATGTATTCTAAAGACCAAATCAAATCAAAAGGCAGTATTACACTTACTCCTTTTTGTATTTGATAAAAGTTATTTTTTTCCAGATTTGACCTTCAAATTGACCTATGACCTTAAAAATTACTTTTAATCATTAAAATATTATCAGAAATCAATTCTCCAGTCAAATTAAACATATTCTCCAGTCAAAATCACATCAAAAATAGGTATTACACTTGTTCTTACTTGTATTTATACAAAAAATCGCAAATTTGACATTCAGATTGACCTTCTGACCTTGAAAATGACATTGAATCATCAAAATAATACTACAAACACATTTTCCAGTCAAAATCACATAATAATGACGTGTTACACGTGTTCCTATTTGTATGAGTTAAAAATCATTTTTTTCCAATTTTGATCTTCAAATTGTCTTTTGACACTGAAAATAATATCAGAAATGAAACAAAAAGTGTATATGGATTTTCCAATCATAATACCATGAAAAAGAGGTATTATATTATGCTCCTAACTCCTAACTATTAAAAATCAGATTTTCATACACTTAACCTTGAAATTGACCTTTTGACCTTGAAAATGACCTTGGATCATTAAAGTAATCTAAGAAATGGGTTTTCAGTAAAAAAAATTACACAAAAAAAAATATATATTATACTTGCTATTACATTTACTTGCTGAAAAATTATATCTGACCTTGAAATTGACCTTTTTGACCTTCAAGGCGTTTATCTGCCGCATTAATATTATTTGATTGGAATATCTCTAAATATTCATGGAGAGCTGTAATTTATTTGTTCAATAATGTTTAAATGGACAAAATATAAAGTTTTAACACTGTGTTTCCACGACAGCTATCCTGTTATTGAATTTAAGGAGTGCCTAATGGGGCTGTCACACTCTAGCGTATGGTACAAGCGTATGCCAGCGTATGAAAAATATCACTCATACGCTGGTATACGCTGACATACGCTAGGGGTACGTTAGGCATAGGTTGTATACTTTCAAGCACGGTGGCATACGCTGGTATACGCTGGCATACGCTGAGGCAGAAAATTAGTTTTGAGTATGCTTAAAAAATGTGTGCGTATGGTTAATACGCTAAAGAAACGCCATGCACACGCTGAATACGCTAGAGGTACGCTACAGGCACGTTACTCCTAGGTTGATTACGCTGGTCATACGCTGACATGAAGGTGTACCGTACAGATAGCGTATTGATAGCGTATGAGTAACGTACTTCTAACCTATGTCTGACGTATCTACAACGTATATAGACATGTTGGCGTGTGCCTGACGATTGAGTAACGTATTTAACGTAAAACTAGCGTATGGCCAGCGTATAGCCAGCGTACCCCCAGCATATTTGAGAAAGGGTATATATAGGTACCCAATTCCAGCTCTTCTTCAGTTGTTTGTGGACCTCCGATGAGAGGATGGAAGTAGCTCTTCTCCAACACCAGTATGATCTGATCGATGTGGCACTTCACCACATTAAAAGGAGAAGAAGAAAAAGAAGAAGACGTGAAGTCTGGGTGAGACCATGGATCTTGCCTTTCCTTCGGCCCCGGGTAGACGATAGTTGTATATTCTTCTTTGGCGCCATGTTGATACTGACGACAGGAGTAGGCCTACTGCAATAATGATGCAATGTTGAAAGGCCGCCGTTTATATAGGCAGTTTGTGACGTGTTGTTGGTACGCTACTCATAGGCTACTCACACGCTACTCCTACGCTACTCACACGCTACTCATACGTTAGTCATACGCAGAGTGCGTTGGCCACACGCTGGCCATGCGCTGGTCATACGCTGTCATACGCTGACATTTGCTAACATCCGCAGGTCATACGCAGGCCATACGCTGGTGATACGCTACTCATACGCTACTGATAGGTTCAATACGGTAAGTATACGCACAATTCTGTATTTTCAAGGGCTTTTTGTGCGTATGAAACTTATTTTATGAATTTTCATACGCAACTCGTAAGTTTCTCTTATACACTAGAGTGTGACAGCCCCATTAGACCACTCCTTAAACTGCACCTTATTTAAGGTGAAAAACAAGGATTTTTTAAGGAATGAATGTTAGTGAAACGGTAAAAAAAATATTTAAGGAAAATCCTTATTTAAGGTGCAGTTTAAGGAATTATGGTGGATTTTAAAGATAAGGAATGTTAGTGAAACGCCTCCCTGTTCTTTACAAAATGGTGTAGCCCCGGACTTAGCTTGTGATTCCCTGTGGTCGCCCGCGAAAAATGCAAGGTTGTCCGAAAAACGGGTCTCTCAATATATACTGTTTTTGTCACTACAATATGTACAAAAATGTCTTTGTACAATGTTAACTATGCGAATTCCAGACTAGAATCATTGATAACAAAGAAACACTGTACTTTGAGTTTCATATTTTTTTTTCATAACTATCTATCTTCTGATAGTTGGGCCACACAAATTTATTTAATTGTTTTACAGATTTTTTTCAGCATTGGGGCTGTCGGGTGGCGGCAAAAAAAAAAAAAAAATCAGATAAAGAGGTGTTTAATTTTTTTTAGATTGGTCCACAATACAGAAAGCGACGAGTTTCCCAGGTTTAGGCCAATTACGAACGCTGACATACTGTATTATCCCTAATAAACGCACCACCCCCCCCCCCTAATAAACGCCCCGCCCGTTTTTCTGGTAGGCTACCATATAAACTGGCTTGAAAAAAACAATAAAATTTACTCTCCTGTCCTTAATATCAACAAACCATTTCGTTTGCTAAAACGGCGGCCGATTTTGCATACAGGTTCTTTCGTTGCGGTCAGGTTCGCTTAACAGAAAATTAGTCTTATAAAAGTCAAGAAAAAAACATGTTTTTCTATTTGACTACTTCCCTGGACAAACTGAGAGAGATAAGACGTGAATGAATAGCCGCCGCAGCCAGCTGGATAACTGCACAACAAGACGCTGTGTGTCAGATCTGGATGTAAGACGGGATTTGCATACAGGTTCTTTCGTTGTGGTCAGGTTCGTTTAACAGAAAATTAGTCTTATTAAAGTCAAGAAAAAAACATGTTTTTCTATTTGACTACTTCCCTGGACAAACTGAGAGAGATAAGACGTGAATGAATAGCCGCCGCAGCCAGCTGGATAACTGCACAACAAGACGCTGTGTGTCAGATCTGGATGTAAGACGGGATTTGCACACGACACCACTAGACGACAAACCGATGCCGGTCCAATGTAGGTCACCATTGACGACAGTGGCCCAGCATTAGAGCAACACTGCCCCGACGTCTCGCACCGACAACATTCACGTGCATACAGATAGCGTATGTGTGCGTGCGCTGTCTTCAACTTCAATGCTTGGTTAACAACTAAGATACCAGCCCAGAGTTGACACTGCCTGTTTGCCATTGAATATATCAATGAGAATCATGTCATCCATAACATTTGTTTTTTAATTCTTATTTGGCAATGTATTATCGATCAATCCAGGTGCTTGGGGTTGAGCTGGAGTGTAATGTGTGTGACACATTAACAGAACCATAGCGTGCACAGTGTCAGCCTTAATTTGTCAGCTATTTTTCACACCTGATGTCCGCACCTGGTTGCACGTTGAGTTGTGTCAGACTGACTGCAGCATGTCAGTTTTGCTTACAACTAAAGTAATGACTGTTTCTTGCATTGGCACAGTAAGAAAGAAACAGTTCTCATTTTTTAAAACTTTGAAATGAATAAATTCACTACGGCGGAAAAAATAAAATTTTCGAAATTTCAATTTTTTTTTTGCCATTTTTGGAAATTTTCGGCGGTGATTCGGTAAAACAATTAAATAAATTTGTGTGGCCTAAAGATGTCAAATAACCTACTATTTTACTTCATAATGCCAGGTTCTCCAAATAACCTGGCATCCTTAGCAAATCGCCCATAATGCCAGCAGAATTTTGTGATTGCTGCAATTATGGGCTGCTGCAACTTCAAGATAATACTAGACTACCCAAGAAAAAAAATAATTTGCACAATTTTTTTTTAAGTTCAATCATCCATATACTCCCAGCAATAAAAAAGTTTTATTTCAGACAATTTAACCTAAAATTAAATTTATTACCAAACAAAAGGCGCAGAATGGCCTTTCACGTGTTTTTTTTTGTGTTTTTAAGCTCAACATGACAACAAAAAAGTAATGAAAAGTAACAGTTTAACTAAATGGTGTATTATTTTTAGATTATCAACTATTTTTAATCCTTTTTTATTCAAAGTAACCAGAAACATATACAGGAATATTATTTTTATTAAAAAAAATTAATTATAGCCTGGGTCATGCTTTTGCAACAACGGCAAAGTGCAGCCCATAATACCAGCAACAGCAGCCCATAATTGCAGCAGCCGACCAAATTGTAGTAAAACCGGAATAAATTCAAATAATGAATGCTCCTTTGTTATTGTATATTTAGCTTAGTAATGACAATAGGACATTGCTGAAGACTTGCCTTTATCTACCCATACTAAAAAAATATTTATTAAAATTATTTTGGGTGAGCTAGAAACATTTAGGTGTTAACCCGCCCATAATACCCTCTATTACTCTAGTCTAGGCACTTGACAATAAAATATAATTTAACTTTTTCATTAACTCTGCTTGATTAATTTTATTCTACAGGGTCTTACAATTTTAAAAATGCCTCATTTTTCAAAATTGGATAACGAATAAAAAAGTTACGGCAAAAAATGTATTTTGAAACAGGCTTTTTTTTGTGTAGACTATGATAACATAGAGACACATTGAAATAAAATTGTGATTTTTTACTGTATTTTTATGGTCAGCACTGTACTGAAATGCTGTAGCTGCTCCAAAAATGTTCAAATTTGGCACAGTGATAGGTATAAAAAAACAGGAACAATATGCTGTTTAATTTTTTTAAATATCTCAAATAGTTTTTATAATATTGTAATTTTCGCCTATGCAAATTTGCCTTTTCTTCAGTATTGTTAAGAACCGCAAAATTTTTGCAGGAAAAAGCCTCTTTTTTATTAAAAATGAAAAAACATCACAACTTTTCTTAAAATTAACAATACTTTTATCAAATTTAAATATATAATAACCTGACATTTTTAGGTTCAGTAAATATTATGGAACGTGATTGCACATTTAATTATTTTTTTCGGTGATCTTGACCTTCAATAATGTCAGTGCAAGGTCAAGGACAAATGCAAAAAAAAATGCTAAATTTCACTTTACGCCAATTTTTTGTGGCCAGGAAAAAAGTTCATTGTACATTGGGCGATAATACAGGTTTCGCCGTTATTTTTCTTCCAGACCCTAGTTCTAAGCTTAAACCATCATAAAAGTTATTTTTTCAAATAAATAGAACATATTTTTATGCCTTCAGAGACCATTACATTTAAATGCTTTTTCTACATGTACAAAAAACGACCAAAAAAACGACTTCATAAATTTCCTTTTTTTAGACCCCAGTTTCATGTTTACACAAGTGCCTACCTTTTTTTAGCTATCATTACTTAATTATTGGTGTAGGAAGTAGTAGACCTAGACTTATACTATAGAGAGAATTTAGGTTTGATCTGATGTAGGTACTTTCAATAAATTTTAAAATTGTCCAAGAAAATTATGCTGAGCCTTTTTTCGTAACTGCCCACATGCTAGAATAAATAATTGACCACATTCCACAGTTTTCACTGAGCAAGAAAAATGCTGTGCCAGATCAAAATCTGAGCTAATGATAAAAAACATCCAAAAGCTGTGACCTTAATTTTGCAAATTCCGGCAGGGATACAGAAGCCAAAACATCACCCAGACACTTGAACTTTTTGAAGCAGCTGAATAAAACTACTGAGATGTTGTATCCGTATATATCAGGTTTTAAGATAGATCAGGGCACCCAATGAGTGCCCCGCAATACTGTAACAGAGCAAATAGGTCACACAACAATCAGAAATTTGGGCATAGCCTCCGGCCCCAGTTTTTTTTTAGGGGGTCTTGAAAGAAGAAAAATTTTGATGGATTCTCATCCTTATAGCCAGGAAACTTCCATTTTTACCCTCGGTGCGCCCCATGAAGAAGTGCAGGGTAGGCAAACAAAACTTCACCCAGGTTTTACCATGGGCAAACTAGTGCAGCCTTCCCCAGGCATCTCAATTCTTCGAGATGCCCACATTGTTCTGTCCAACCGGTCTTAATGATGTCCTCAAGAACTTCCTCATAAGGCAGTGGACATAGTCTATTTTCATTTTTTGCATTTTTTTACAAAAATTTTAAAATGGCACCTGCGTAAAAAAAATTATCAGAAGGGACCACAGCATGCCTGTTCCACTTACCTCTTCAAGCACTTGTTGCAACAATTATGGAATTAAAGGCGAGAGCTGACACCATTTTTCATAATTGCGAGAAATCTAATGATGGGAACCCTCTGAATAGGTGATAAAAGTGTCATTCAAAGAAAATTACTTTTTTAATTCTACAATAATGGCTTCATTTCTACCAGTAATAGTGTCAAGTGAGGAAGAAGAACAAACAAGCAGAGAAAAATATGTCTTTTATTGCAGTGAGTGGCAGTGTAGATCACAAATTCACATAAATTCTGAAAAAAACACGAAAAACCCTACACTCCTTCAGCAGTGTCATCTGTCCATGACCATGTGTAGACACTGCTATGGATAATAATGCAGTGGTAAAAAAACAGGTCAGCGGGAATTCCCCTTTTATCAAAACCATTGCGGCAGTTTCAGCATTTTTCAGATTCCGCCAAAGCTGGTCGCTGAGTGGACCTGGCAACCTGCCAACACCTCGAGTTGGCAAGTTGCCATTAGACCTATCTGATTATTTACCGGAGGCCCCAAAGAATTCAGTCTCTCAGCGGAGTGAGAGGGCTGTCGTTCAGTCTAGAAAAACCCCATCATATAATGACTGTTTGAATGTACCTATCTAATGCCATCCCAGTCTGCTTTTAGTTTTATCTAATATATCTGACATCGGAAGACAAAATAAATTACCAAAACAAGTCGTTATAAATTAAAATACATATTTTGAAGCTGATTTGCACAAAACAACATGTCAAAATGTTCAGCCATTGTTGTGTGAGACGTTTTTCGTAACAACGGCCGACGTAAGAGCCGGGGATGAATATCACCCAACTCCCTCTGGGTGGTGGGAAAAGTCGACACGGAGCAGGTATGAGCATAGAAATATATGTATGTTCTGTGGGTATGAGGCCTCAAGTTACATCTCAGTTAATATGAATTACTCGTATTTTTAATAATTCAGAAAAACTCCGTGGTCCACACTGCGAGGTGTCATGTCGGATATGTTACAAAAATACTTTAAAAGAATAACTAAGTTATTGTAAATTTATCCGGCCATTGATATGCAACTTTCTAGATGGTGAACGTCTTAACCAACATAGTATCAATTAACTATGTAGCCTAATAATTTTATGGGTCACTTTCGGAATCACTTTCGCCGGACGACTGGGAAGAAGCTAATGTGGCTCCAGTTTTCAAAAAGGGTGATAAGCACAAGCCAAGTAACTATCGCCCAGTCTCATCGACATGTATAACATCAAAACTTATGGAACATATTATTGTAAGTAACTTGATGAAACATCTCGAAATTCAGAACATTCTATTTCATCTTCAGCATGGTTTTCGGCGAAATCATTCTTGCGAATCACAGCTTCTTTCCCTCTTTCAGGACCTGGCCAGTAGTACAACTCAAACAGACATGCTTATTATGGACTTTAGCAAAGCTTTCGACAAGGTTCCGCACAAACTTTATATTACAAACTCAACTGGTATGGCATCCGAGGGGATCTACACTTGAGTGGATCACAGGCTTTTCTCTGTTCTAGATCCCAGAGGGCTGTCCTGGACGGTGCTACCTCTGACAGTGCTCCTGTATTGTCGGGGGTGCCCCAAGGGACTGTCCTGGGACCCATACTCTTTCTTATATATATATAAATGACCTCCCTGATGGGGTCGTGAATAGTACAGTCCGCTTAATCGCTGATGACTGTATTATTTACCGCCCCATCAGATGTAAAAAAGACACCGAACTACTCCAATCTGACCTAAATTCTGTCGGCTCCTGGGAAAAGACTTGGCTTATGCAGTTTAATGCAGACAAGTGTTTTACCATGAGGACCGGCAGAAGAAAATCTAAAATCAATGCATCTTACAATCTACATGACCAGCCACTCCAAAATACAGATTCTGTTAAATATCTTGGCCTAACACTTACTTCCGATCTTAAATTTAACTCCCACATCAACAATGTTACAGCAAAAGCTAATAGCGTTCTTGGCCTCCTGCGCAAAAACTTGAAAATTTCATCGCAGGCTGTCAAGACCCAAGCATATCAATCTTTAGTCCGACCTCACCTGGAATATGCCTCCACGGTTTGGAGCCCACATACATCTGATATATATAAAAAAAGTGGAGATGGTGCAGAGACGTGCTGCAAGGTATGTCTGCAACCGCTGGCATAACACCAGCAGTGTTAGCGAGATGGTTAGCCACCTTGGCTAGGAATCCCTTGCTGTGCGTCGCAGTAATATGAGACTGCATACAATGTACAGAATAGTGCATACGACAATGGGAGATCCCTGGCAAAGGTGGTTGACCCTATCCACCAGACAAACACGAGGATTCCATCTGTGGAGGTATATTCCACTGAGCCCGTCGAATGACCCTTACAAATTTTCTTTCTTACCCTGCACTATACTAGTCTGGAACAGCCTCCCACTCCATGTTGTCTCCTCTCCAACACTAGACTCCTTCCGCCTACGACTAAATACTATGTAAACCGCAGGGTTTTTTAATTCACCTTTGTTTTCACTGCACAATTTTTGTTTTGCTGTAACCTCCTGTTCTCTCTTTAGGTTACAACTAGCACTCTTAACACCAGTTTCCGACACGTAATTTGTGCACACACACCACGGCGTGCAATGCTCCAAGAAAGGAGCGAACGCTGTTCACACAAAGAAGAGTTTAAAAAGTCGAAGGAACTCGTAGGACGATCCAATGATAGGATGAAGTAACTGGGGTCGATGTTCCTAGCCTATTCTAACTACCATCCGGGCGACAATACATAAATAACTTGAGATTGACTCGATGATGGTTCTTTATTGATTATAATTTCAACTTTGCTGTGCACTGTCTCGGATGGCTCCCAGGATGGTAATGGAATGTTGAACGCGGCGGCAGCCTCATGGCTTGAGCTGAGCGGGGCTAGGACGTGACGTCCGTCTAGCCCGCTGGTTGAGTTGCAAGTGGAAGAGTGAGTGGGTTTCCCCTGGTGGCTTAGCGTCGTCGGTAGCGCTCGCCAGGGGGCTGCTTCTCGTCAGATGCGACCTTTGGCGAACGAAACCGAGCAGTCCCCACAAGTTCGCCACACGGTAAGTTCACCACAAGTTAGTTCACCACAACTATGGTGACTTCACCACAACTTTGGTGAGTTCACCACAAAGGGTATTGGTGAGCTCCCCACAGTTATAGTTTATCTCATGCATTAACATTGTTTATTTATTTTTACTATTTAAAATATGAACCATGTTTATATCGTGTGTAGATCTATCGTGGTCTGGGGCAAGGGTTACCATTGACGTTGCCGAATGTTCGACAAGTCAATGGACGTGACCATCGTCTCAGGCCCGTGGTGTCTTGACCGGTCAGCAAGTGATGGTTCGTTGCAGAAACTCAGTCATAGTAGATGATTTCCTTAATTCATTCTTTATTCATTCCATATTCGTGCAGACATTGTCAGATGTGTGTGTGCTACTTAGTCCCGTGCGACAGGAGGCGGCTATCCAGCCATGCGGCTGAATGTGGATGATGTGGTTATACGTCTGACTTCCGAGAAGGTCGGTGGAAGAGTGAACGAGCGCAGCACATGGCTTGAGCCGGGCGGAAGTGCTGACCCGTCGATCAGCGATTCCGTCCGGTTCGAACTCAGGCGCGATAATCTGCAAGTGAGGTCGCCACATTACCCCCGGGCTAAGTGACAACATATATATACAAAACTATGCTTGTGGTTACATCAACGGCAGATATCGTAAATTTACGGTTAACTACGTGCCGACCAAGTAGCACCAATTCGTACCAAAATATCAACATTATAACTATAAAAATGTAAACAGCCAAAGTCGTGATACAGCGTGGGTTGTTGGTGAGCTATAGTGAGTGCGGCTATGACCAAATCTTTATTTATTTCCGATCCTCTTAGCAAATGTCTTTTTAACTGGCCATGCCCAAAACTCTTAACTCTCATCCAACTGATTTAGTTACTTAACATATATATATGAGAATAGTGAAAACTTTCATTATTTACTTAATGCACTTTACACCAAAAATAAAAAGTGTATATTTTTCTTCATTTATACTTAATTCATCAAGAGCTATGCCACAGAATCTTAAAACTTTTTGAATTTAAAAAAAATCTCGAGCGGTCTTCGAGATATTGCAATTTTAGGATTTTGAAATCGCGACTAATCGGCAATGTATTAACCCTTTGAGCCCTCACGATGCATTAAAGCATCATTTCACATCATTGAAAACATACCTTATTTTCTTACAACTAAGGGTTTCAGAAGATAAATTTCCATGAAACTGTTCTACGAATACATGGTAATTTTCTTTAATTTATCACCTACTTCCAGTCATCTTTATCCACTACAAGCCGAGAATTGCGACAGCAATTGGCGGCTTGTAGTGGATGAAGATGACAATGTAAAGGCAGGCTTAAAAGGGTTAATAGGCCAAAAGATGTGCAATAAATTGTTGTTTTTTAAAGAAATAAATTTTAAAGAATGTTTTTTAAAATTCTTCAGTATATACCACCAAGAACTCCACTGAACTATACATTTTTGAAATCTGTGATTTTATCCCAAATTCAAAAAAGTCGTTGAAGTGTAGAAAAAAATCAAACTGGAGCTACTTTTTAAAAGTAATATTTCTATTTATTCATACAGAGATTGATTCCACCTATTAGTGGCATAGTGTAAATGTTTAAAATATCAGAAATAAAAAAAAATCTCAAAGTCTACTAAAATTAAAATATTTAAGATTTTGAAGTCGCCATTAATTGTGCATGCATAAATGCGCAAAAAGTGATGTTTTTCCTGAGAATAATAAGTTATGTTAAATTATTCAGTACATATATCACTGATAACTCCAATAAACTATACATTTTTTAAAATTGTCAAGTGTGTCCCATTCAATAGTTTTATTCAAAATTGATTATGCTAATTAGCTATATCGAATATGCAAAAGAGGCAATATTCTGAAAAAGTCGAAAATTAAAAAAGTCGTGAAAATTCTTAAAAAATGCACATTTTAAAAAGTAGGCCTATATATGTTCAAAGCATTACAAATTTAAAAATCTCAAAAAGTCGATTTTTTTTTTTTTTTAATTATTATTTTAAAATTGCCATAAACATGATAAAGTGCACATGTATGTATTAAAAACGAGCAAAGAAATTGATGTTTATCCTGTTTATTGTAAGAATTATTAGTTTTGTCGCTCAGAAATGCATAACTTAACAATGATTTATTTGTGCCAGGTATAGTAATAGTCGCGTAACTAAAATACATTTAAAATGTTTACGTAAATTGCTATGCAATATGACTACGTAAATTACATGCAATACAATGTGATGCGATGCCTGTGGCTGGTCTCGCCGTCTTTATCGTTTGTCGCTATAGTAAACCGCGAGTGCCAGCCGCACGAATCGAGCACGTGTGTGGATAGTTCGTCCAACACATGCTAAATATAAAATGACGTTTTTATCGCATTCGCTGATAGTTGGGGGCAGTACGATGAGTACGGTATCTAATGTGTGTTCGCATCATCGGTTCGGTTCGTGGAGTTGATTGTGTGTCTCTATCATAGCGTCAATTCGAATGCAAATTATACCCAAATCCCCGTTAGCGCGAGGAGTAAAATGCTGTATGATCATGCTCGGGCCGTGAGGGCCTTTATTTTGAGCAATCACAGCTGGCGTCTCACCGTGTGATAGCCATGGGTTGCATTATGCAGTAACGCTATGACGTACCTGGTTCAGGCGCGTGCCGTACTACAGGATTTAAAATGATTTTGCGATGTGTCGCAAAAAGGCATGATGACATGTTTCGATGTGCGGTGGAACTAACGTTAGTTGTTCCGCGAAATGTCACGTTTGGGACATGACCGGCTACGAAACCAGCGTGCCAGACGCAAAAGTCGCCCTCTTGTGTTGGTAAAACAGTAAAGTTAAAAATGCACTTGTCTGCGTCATATCACCGAACGTGCGGTGAAAAGAAACAGACCTATGCATTATCATAAAAGTCGGAGGCGATATAAAGTACGAAAATATTTAAACTGGAACTAATAAAAAATTCACCAATATTGAATTGAATGATGATTATTCTGAAAAATATGCAGGATATGAAATGATCAATGCTCGGTACAGGTAAATGACTGCTGAAATTCTGGTCTTCTGGAATGTCATTTGAAATTATTTATTTAAAACTGAATACTAAAGTTCTGAGGTCGATGCTGATATCTGGAAGGTCCATCATTGTTATCATTATTGATGATTTCAGCAATGCGGGGTGTAAAAGGTCTCGCACTTGCTAAAAATGTCTGTTGATCGCTGAATCTGGTCATGCTGTGTCGTACCAGTAAATGTGGGAAATCCCCGGACAGTAGACCCTGTTGACAATACTGTTGATGCTGACTAGCCATGGCGGATGAAGCAGACAATCACGTGTATAAAGTCTGGCTGGCTGTTGATGCGTGGTGGCAAACACCTCAAGGTTTCCTGTACATTTGTTTTTTTTCATCCAATCTATTTTCTGCTTTATTAATGTCCCAGTGAACTATTAATTAATTTAGTATAAATTTCATCCTTGTTTTCCACGTTATCAGTGACTTCCTTTAGTAAAATTGATAGAATGCATGAAAGTAACAAGCCCCAAAGATAAAATGCATACCATGCATCATTGTGAGTATGAGACAATAAGTGATAAATATTCAGAAAGGGTGAGCCGTTATGAAAAAACCCTGATATTTTTCCTTTAAATCAACACTGAATCTTTTAGAAAATAAAGCGAACCACTGTAGATAAAATGACACATGCGGAATTTTTGCTGTTGAACCGGCTGAAGTTAAACTATTTGATTCTATTAAAAATGTTACTCTGAACACTTATCATTGGTTTATACCGTACTATGTAGTTATGCGATGGAGGACCAGCCACCGATAATGGTGGTGACAGTTTCAGTGTTTTTAACCATTATATTTCTTTCCCGTTCTTGTATTTTACATTGTTATCTATGATGTATTTTATTATATTATGAACTTATTTATTCATGTCTTTATTGAATAAACACAAAACTAATTACAATCGGCGTCTTATTGTGATTCTCACACACATATGTCAAAAGGCATTTTCTGCTCCAAATTTCAGCGCGTCACACATCTCAACACCTATCGTAAGCGCCGAGTATGAAATCGCGCGTCACACACCTCAACACCTATCGTAAGCGCCAAGTATGAAATCGCGCTTATCTTAACAACTCAACAGCTGCCAGGTGGTAACACATTATTTCACACATTTCAACAAGTAGGCCTACTGAAATATTCAGCACAACTTTAATTGGAATTATACATATTTTATAAAATTTTATGTCCTATGACTATATTAAACTGCGATAACTGTTTCATATTATTATGTACTTACACTGACTAGGCTATATATTAAAATTATTTTTGTACGCTGCACTGAAAACAATATTATATTAAACTTCAATAACATTGTTTTATATTGAACGTTGATAAAATTGTTTTACAGCCTATGTATGTACACTGATTAAAACATTGTATTATATTATTTATGTATTATATTATATTATTGTCTGCATGTATATATATACCATTGTTTCATATTATTTATGTACACCGACAATAGCCTTTATATATTCACATTCACTAAAATTGTACACAATTCCATTTGTTTATTTGTCTTCAAATATTACGAAATACCGAAATCGGATTACATTTATATATACATGGGCCTATGAATAATAACAGTATATTTGCATAGATCGTCAAGTGCGGTAAACTATACATTTGTATTGAGTGGTGATAAGCTGCTGCATATGACATGTAGACCCCGATGTTATTTGTGTTTTATTTATTTACTATTATTCTAAATATTAAAATCTTCATTTTTATATAGAACCTATATAAAACATATAAAACATGATAATCTAATTGTGGCGAACCTATCTCTGCCGCTGTGGTGAACTCACCATTGCAATACCCTTTGTGGTGAACTCACCAAAGTTGTGGTGAAGTCACCATAGTTGTGGTGAACTAACTTGTGGCGAACTTACCGTGTGGCGAACTCACCTGTATTCTTGTGTAAGACTTGATGTTTTGGCGATACAGGAAGTTATCAGTACAAGTCTCGTGGTACGATAATTCGCGATATAGAAAGTGTCGAATACAGGTGAGTTCACCACACGGTAAGTATTCTTACACAACATACTGAGGTCTCCTGATCATTGCTATGCTAATAATCAAAATATGTAAATGTTTTTATTTGATCGAATAAATGAATCTGAGTCTGAATCTGAGTCTGACTGACGCATTGTAGTCTAAATATTTTAATTATCAGTAAAAGATGTGGGTGGTCATACAATAAAATGCATATATCAACTGCATATATACTCGGGCCTGTATCTGGCGACGGCGTACCGATCTCAGTCTTTATCGACCAAAAATCAGTGCCATAGGCCTATGCATATCTTATCAACCACTCTAACACATTCCTGCAAACAATTTTACGTTGTAATAACGTCCCCACAACGTACAGCATTCGTAGGCCTACTTAGGGCGTAACTCTGTGAACTCCCATTTACGTCCTTAGAACTCAAAACATAAATGTAACGTTATTGGAACGTTCTGGAGACGCTAGGGTTATTATGACTACGTCCTTAGCACGTCCTTGTTACGTTCATCCATGAATGACGAAACCGGGACCTTAACGAGCGTTATATTACGTACAGTGTTTGCAGGGATAGCTACTGAATTATTGTTATAGCGGTAAGGCCTATATAATTGATCGTCGCTAGACTATGGTCGGGCTCATATCCTCAGATCTCACTACCTATATATTAATTAAAATATTTGACCAGACCGTCACATTCTGATTAGATACATTTGGATGGTCTAAGCCCGTCACACTCTGTTCATATGTACATTTAGATAATCTAAGACCGTCATATCGTCCCCTTGGAATTAGAAGGTGCTAAACTGCCACTTTGTAAAGTGGCAGTTTAGCTCCTTCTAACTCTAAGGGGACGATATTCTGAGTAGGCCTATATTCATTTCAATGGATGGTCTAAGACCGTCACATCTTGGTCATATACACTTAGATGGACTGATACTCTGGCGCCACATCTACGTCATATACATTTTGATGATCTGAGACCGTCATATCCTAATTATATGTATACATTTAGACTACATGGTCTAAGACCGTCACATCTTGGTCATATACGTTTAGATGGTCTAAAACGGTCACATCTCCCTCATATACATTAAGATGGTCTAAAACCGTGACATCTTGGCCATATACATTTAGCTGGCCTAAGACCGTTACATCTTGGTCATATACATTTATATGGTCTAAGACCGTCACATTTTTCTCAGTCATATAATTTAGATGTATATCTCGCAGTGATGGAGTGAGTTTAAATTATGTGTATCTGGTCTGTGAAAGAGGGTACGGATTTTAGCTCAATTTGTAATGTGCTTTCACATACTATAGGGGGCGAGGCTCAAAATCTGTCTGGTAAGCATACCCATAGTGGGTCAGTTTTTGCACAAGGATAATTCAAGCTTTATCCTGATATATGTTACACTAAAACTTCAGTAGGTCGGAAAATGGTGAATTCGGCCTGCTGAATTAAGGCAGTTCAAATGTGTTTCAATGGGACTGGCATTTGGGGTGGTGAGACCTTAACACACCGAAAAGTGACAAAATCCAAGATGGGCGCCTTTTGTACAAGATGAAATAATAAAATTTTATTTTCGCCAGAATAGACACAGATTCTTGATTTTGGTATCTAGCATACAGGCTTTAGTTATGCCTGACATATTAATATAGTCAGAAAATACTTTAGACATTGCATTGTGAGTAAAATCCAAGATGGCCACCATTTGTGCAAGGTGAAACAATAAATTGATATGATTTTTGACAGAATAGAAGCACAAATATAATTTTGGTGTGTACCATAGGGTTTCTAAGCAAGTCTGAAATAGGGGAGTGACCCGAAAGTACTTTAGTCATTGAATTGTGAGTAAAATCCAAGATAGCCGTCAATGGTGCAAGGTTGAACAATATATTCATATAATTTTAGACAAAACAGAAGGACCTTCACGATTTAGGTGTACGCCTTTGATTTTCTAGGTATTCCAAATATTGTTGTGTGGCCAAAGAGTAGTTTGAACATTTTATTGTGGGTAAAAAAAAAGATGGCCGCCATTTGGCAAGGTCAAACAAAATTCGTGTCAAACTATTTTTTTATCATTTTAGAAAGAATAGAAGGATATTCATGAATGTGATGACAGAGTAAAAACTATCTATAACTAGAAGTTACATATATTAGTTTCTACCATAGGGGTTTCAGATAGGTAGCCCGACATGTGACCATGTTGGTGTCGTTTAAAACAACTTTAGTCTAGAGATGATCAATGTAGCAAAAATCGGGATAGCAGCCATAAGACAAGTAAACTAACTATCACAGAGATATGGCGGTGCAAGAAATGTGTATAACCTTGCCAGAATCAGGATAAATCGATGATTTTGAAGTCTATCACAGGGTTTTTAGGTACACTGCCCGACATGATCAGAAAATAATTTTGGAGATGTTCAAAACCATAATGGCCACTTCGGTGTCATGACCTAAACGAAATGTAGGTATATTTAGCTTTTGCTGAAATAGATATAGATGAATGATTCTGGTAGCTATAATATGATTTTTAGATTGCTAGACATTGCAGTGTGAGCATAAAGAACGCAAGACATGGTAAATGGGTAAATTCATGTTTGCAAGTCACAGTATATTGCACGTCTGGTGTTAAATTTTTTGCGAATTTCTGATTTGGGGACTTTTCACCAAGTTTGGAATTCGTGAATTTTTCTTTTTCTTCAGTAGTGCTATTATAATAATAATATTAGAGAGATTCAGAATTCGCGAATTTGTCCTCCTCGCGAAAATTAAAACCTCGCGAATACTACCAGATTCACAGTATATGGAAATCCTACATTGTTGTTACCAAAATCACGAATCTGCTTCAATTCAGTTGACAATTCTATTATTTTTTGTTTTTTACAAATGGCGGCCTTCTTGGATTTTACCAGTAATGCAATATCTAAAGTACTTTCCAACCACACAGTTATGTCGGGCATTCCTGAAAACCCTATAGTAGACACCAAAATTATGCTTTTGCGTCCATTCTGTCGAAAATGATGTCAATTTATGGCTTAACCTAGCAGAAATGAAGGCCACCTTGAAGTTTATCCCCAATGCAATGGCAAGAAAAAATTTCTGGCCACACTATTAAGTCGGGTAAACCTGAACACCCTATGGTAGATACCAAAATCATGAATCTGCTTATATTCTATTATATATCAATTTAATCTTTTACCATGTAGGTGGTTAGTATTTGATTGATTTATAGGAGTTAAAAAAAAGAAGTAGTATTATAATCATGACAATATGAAAATTCAAAATATATTTATTTTTTCGCCATCCTGTCACCCAGCAAACAAGAGAAACGAGCCAAATGCTGACTCAATGCCCCCGGACGCTGGACTGGCACCAAGACACCACTATAGAACGCTGTGTCCTGTCTGCTGAACAAGAGCCCCCATTATGTTCATAAGAATCTGAACGCCCCCATGCATACAAAAACAAGCACGAGTTATCATACCATCAATTTAATCTTTGACCTTGGTCAAAACGGCAGACATTTTGGATTTTCATGCTTTACGTCAACACTTTGAAAAATTCAAGAGGGATCCTAGGCTAATGGTAATTAGTGGGTCCTAATAGAGCGTTATGCTAAATTTGGTGATAATTTTACCAATTAGGCTACCTGACTGAACTGTATATGAGGAAGATGTGACGGTCTTAGACCATCTAAATGCATATGAGGAAGATGTGATGGTCTTAGACCATCTAAATATATATAATTAGGATGTGACGGTCTTAGAACATCTATAAATGCATATAACGAAGATGTGATAGTCTTAGACCAAATGTATATGACCAAGATATATGACCAAATGTATAAAATCAGGATGTGACCATCTAATTGTAGGCCTATGTAACTAGGATGTGACTGTCTTAAACCATCTAACCATTTAAATATGCATGGTCTAAGACCAGCATGACCATGATGGTGTTAAACCATTGGCGGGATGTGATTGCTCAAGACAATTTTAATTATAAGCAATAGGCCTACCAGGACGTGATGATCTCAGACCATCTACATTGACAGCAAAACGTGATGGTCTTAGATCGTTTCATAGGGCCTCTACTTTAACAATATGTAAACAACTTTGAAGGACGTGATGGTTTATATGCCTCACATAAACCATACTAGTCGGTTGCTGATAAATAAGGATCATATTTGAAATCGAGAAAGTGAAAAACATAGAAAGGTCTTATTAGCAATTATGCGACTTTGTTTGGCTAGTAATAGGATAATCTGCCTGGCGGCAGTTTTGGATTTTCTAGTGATGTGGAGTCACAATCAATTTTACTGTTGAATTAGAATCAAATTTGAAATCGGGGGTTTAAAAAAAAACAAAGAAAAAAGTTTTTATTTCTAATGTTATGACATCCGGCTATGTAGCGATGAAAAAATGTTTCTCGGCGGCGGCCATCTTGGATTTTCCATTATAGTGATGTCAGTCAATGCTACTGCCAAATGGGCAACTGATTTAGAATCACTTTCTGTAAAAATGAACATAGAATTTGTTTTTTATAATTGTAATTCTGTGACTTAGGTTGGCTAGTAATTAGCCAATTATTTTGAGGTGGCGGCCATTTGAATTGTCAAATACGGCGTCCCCTTTGAGAATTGGCTTTGGCTCCTGGCAGATTTAAATTCAGCAGGTCCAAAACTATAAGTGTGCAAATTTGCATGCTTGTAGTCAAAAGTGCACAACTCCACCCTAAATTTCCCCCAACAGACCCGACTATACAGCCTATACGATACCCATTAGATTCATAGTCGCGTTAATATTAAAATATTATAATTAATATATAGGTATTAAGATCAGAGCCCGTCCATAATCTAACCACGATCAATTATATAGCAAAATATCATTAGCTAGTAGGTGACAATTCACGCTGTGGAAAGTGATGGTCTGGGACCATCTGTGAATTAACGTTAACCAAAAGAATGGCTCCAACACAATTATATGTTGGCTAGGACCCCAGGCTAGGACGTTCATAAACCCAGAAAGTTAACATATTAATAACTGGATTAATTTAGAATAAGTTAGTCTATAGAAAAATTTAGTTTATTTTGTTGGTAACATACCCTGATACCTAGAAGTACGGACCATGGAATGTTTCTGAATTATTAAAAATAAGTGTAATTCGTATTAACTTTAGTGTAGTGTAACTTGCGGCCTGAGACCTGCTCAGCGTCGACCTTTTGCTAAGGGTGCTAATGTATGTTCTGTGCTCCCAACCACCGCCCAGCCATAGAAACTCAGCAACTGTCAGAGTTAAATAACAACCGTCTTGAAATGCTATTTCTAATCAATGATGGTAGGCCCCTAAGGACCTATAAAAAGATACTTACACAAAAGAGCAATAATAATATAAAAAGTGACAAACCATTACGATGTTCATTATAATCGAGGGTATGATAATACCCAAAAAAATGAAGTCAAGATTTTATCGAAATTTTGTAAAACATTATTTTAACTTTTTTTGCATTGTAATTAATCTTAATGCTAATTGGATAAATATACAAAGCTAAGACGTACAATAAAATGTGTTTATAATGTACATAGGCAAAAGTTTGACGTTCATTTGATGTCAAATCAGGGACATTAATTTGATATCCATCATCAGACATCAAATTGATGTCGATTCGAGGTCAAAGTGTTGACCATGTATATATATAAGCTCCTTTCGAAATTATAATACAGTAATTATAATTCATACATATTTATATATTGTTTATACATATATATATAATATATATACAGTGGAGACCCTGTATCGGACCGCCTCACAAAGCGGACCATCCCGGAATACGGACCACCTTTTTTCAGTCCCAAATTTTTCCCTATTCACATAATGTATTATCCGATTCAGAAAGTGAACCGACCCGCGATTCGGGACATGGACCACCCTTTTTCAGTCCCAAATTTTAAAAGGATTCGAAAAACGGACCAGCCCCGAAAGCAAAACAAATTCACACTTTTACAGTTTTATATGCATCAATTAAGGGACCAGCTGCGACTGGATTCACTAATGGGACCAGCTGTAGCTGGATCCACTGATGGGATAGGCTGTGGCTTTCTACTAATAGGAACGTTACGTTGTGACTTGATCTACTAATAGGACCAGTTGTCGCTGAATCCACTAATCCATGGGACCAGCACTGCAGGATCCACTAAGGGACCAGCACTGGCATAATTCACTAAGTGGCCCAGCCCTGGTTGGACCTAATAAAGCGACCAGACCTGATTGAATCCAACAAGGGACCAACGTTTGCTGGATTCTCTAAGAGGACCGAGTAATCCGAGCTGGCTGGATCCACAAGTGGCCAGCGCTGGCTGGACCCCATGTTAGCTCAAACTGGATCACGGAAAGGATTAGCGCTGGTGAGAGAAATCATACAGTGTTAGTTCAACATTTAAACATTGTCATCAGCGCAAATTGCAATCTCTCGCTTATCATGACGATGCACATGGGTCCTGGAAATTATGGATTCTTCCCAGTTCACTTTTTAATGTTTTTTTTGGCTTCGCTATTCATTTTTTATAAGGGAAAAATGATATAAATATAGATAAAAATAGATATATATTTTTAGGTTCGTTTTCCACACTATTTATAAGCTAAAATCCTCGATGTTCGGACCCTAAGAACAGGCAATTCGCTGCTCGTTCGATTCGTTTTTTAACTCATGTGCACCCTCATCATGTCATGGCCCTTCCTTGAGTAGCGCCTCTTCGGTTGGTTGATTCTCAACAGTGTAGTGTTTTAACTCCCACGACCGTCTTTCTTTAATACAGCTCAAAATAATTTTCAGATCGCGAACTTAAGATGACAGCTTAGTGGGAAAGTTTATATTGCCAAGATAAAACAACACATTTTAAGTCAACTTCTTATATTTAATAATTTGTTAAATTATGGGAAGTTATATCAGCACAGTAAGTGTTGTAGCAATAATTAGGCTACTGGTCTAGATAGGAACCACAAGGTTAAACAAAGACGCTTTAGATTTTCGACCAGCTGACAAAAAAAACATTCAGCGTGCAACAATCATTTAATTACGCAAGATATGTAAGGTCTATGTGTGTTTAATAGGCGTAGCGTATAAATAGATACCGGGATAGGGAGCAATTAATAAAAGCGATGTAAACAAACAGATTATCATATTTATAACATGATCATAATTCAAGAATTATAATTCGCTAGGCTGCTTTTTATCAACTTGACTTGTCATATATGACAGATCCTAGTGTACAGAAGGAATATCACCTGTATAGCGCGATTACACCTTCGCGATCCCAAATGCTTACAAATTGTAATGTAAATTCATATACTGAAGCAAAACATAACATTCCGTCATGATTTTCTGTATTAGTTACGCATATTTAACGGAATCATTATCTGATGTATTTTTACGCGAGAAAGTATAAATTATATCCAGTTAATGGACTGTAAATTACCACAGCTGATCGATTTCCCGTATGCGTATGATCACTCTAAACAAACAAGGTCATGTCATCAATCACGATCTAATGGAAAAAAAAGTTTTTTACTCCAGGTTCATTGGAATTAGTCCATATATGACTCTGTCAAGTTTCTAAATACAAAGCGAGTCGCCTAATTGAAACATTATCAGTCAAACTCTCTGAGCGAGCGAATCTTATACATACTGTTTCCCATTTAATATGGTGAGTAAACAGCGAAAAGAGCTATCATTTAAAAGTAGCTGGTTTCACAAATCGGACCGATTCCAAAATGGGACCACTTTCAGTCAGTCCCAAGGGTGGTCCGATTTCACTGTAATAGACAAAAGACAGTATCTGCTTACTATACAAGTGAGCTGATACTGCATTTTGGCTTGGCACGGCAGTAGACCCTATAGGCTACACATTCACCGTGGTGAATTATTTTCGCTGATTTGTCAGTCAATTCTCAATAGGCCTACATTGTTTTTACAAGCGCTATCTCTTGTCATGTGGCGACTACCCTGAAAATTAAAATGAAAACAATATTGTAGGCCTCTATAGTATACCTTAAAAGTCTCGGAATTTCATTACAATCATTTCGAATGGTCTAACTTCTGAAATACATTCTAAAGCCACATTTGTGTATGCAAAATGTCATGAAACAGGTTCAGAATTGACTGAGGAATCCGCGAAATTCATTCACCCTGGTTGATGAATTTAATGTGAATCTGACTGTCCATAGGCCTAAATAATTATTTTATGTAATATAGACTGTTATTTGTACAGCATAACCTCGGTTCCGGACCGCCTCAATAAGCGGACCACCTCGCGTCCCGGACCACTTTTGTCCAGTCCCAAAGTTTTTCCCATTGACGTAATGCTTAAGGATTAATCCTTAGCGGACCACCCAAAACCAGTCTCGAACCTCGCTAAGCGGACCACCCGGGATATCAGAGGTCAATTTTTCGAGCCTCCTGGATCACTGACAGAGTATTCACACCTACTGTGAAAGTCGCGCCTGCACGTTTAGATGCCCACAAGCCACAAACAAAGATTACCTGGATAAGAGCTAAGATTACCTGGATAAGACCTTATAGCCTCTATGGTCCTTGTGAGTTGAACGCCCTACACCGTGATATTTATCTGGCAGTATTGGTGAGGCATTAACATCGCCATGGGCCCTATATGGTGGACGTCGCGCCTTGACGCTTGCTTGAACACAAGCGACAACCGTCTGATTGCTCAGAATAAATCGTATTCTATGTTAATTTTAATTTATTAGAACACTGTAGCTTTTAATAAGGTAAGGCTGCTAACGATATTTTTTGTATGCAGTATCTTTGCAAGATAATTTATTGTATACCGTTCTTCTTGTAACTATTTAGAAAATTGATTCACAATTAGCTACTAAATAAAATTATAATATGATTATCGTGATTAATCGGAAGTAGCAACACTATTGTCTCTTCCGCTGGGAATTTGACCCTCAGAGCTCAACATATCAACATTATTTATTTTTTTGTGCACTCGATAGACCCACATGTAATTAGAATTCTGTATCTGTACTAGTTATTAGGTCCCGGGGTTGCAGTGATCATTTTATATTAATTGTACTACTGATCTGTACATGACCTAACAAATAAACTGATTCGTATTCGTAACTTCGAGACGGCAATTACGCATGTGATTTATTATGTTATACGCCACATGAACAAGGCCATATCGTTTGCAGGGTTTGCTTTGATGAATTAGGGATAACCCAGCAAATACGAGACATTGAACCAGTGTTTGTTTAATGTTGGGCCAGCATATCAGACGGTTGGCCAACAATAAACCAACATTGGGTCAACATCACACGTCATAGTACAGTGTTGAACAAGGGACAGATCCAGGGGGGGGGGGGGAGGGGCGCAGGAGGCGCGCAACCCCCTATTTTCCGACAAATTATTTCCCCTAAATTGAATAAGTTGAACCAATAGACTAGTGTACAAATAGGCGTATCGTTGATAACAGATGAAGAAAGGTGTATTTCAGTGTGGTAAAACTAAACAACAAATAATTTTGAAATACATAGTTTGATGTCATCCCAGCAAACACGGGGCATTCACCCAAAGCTGTTTCAATGTTGGCACACCGTCTTTGACGCTGGCCCAGCATTGAAACAGCATTAGGTGAATGCCCCGTGTTTGCTGGGATGTTTTGACTAGATTAACAGAAGTGGTAACGTGAGAGTTGGCAAGTAAAATCACAGCTATAGAGTTGCAATTCGGTAAAACTTTTTTGTGTGGTTATATTGCAGACATAGTGTATCATGTTCTTAACATGTCTTATTATTGTAAAATTGGCGTCAATATAAAAAAATGGAAAAACCTCTCATTTCCTGAATAAAAAAGACATTTTAATTAACAGTGCCTCAACAATTGCACCAAACACACAAAGATACATTATTAGGCACATCATTATTAAAATTGGGCACAAAATTAACCCTTGGAGCATAAATGTAGAATTACAACAAACTATTATTAAAACAGTCACTTGAATGTATATATTAGCTAAACACTTGACTACACAAAACTTGACCTGAATTAGTCCTGTTTGGCTTATTTGGAACATTGCAACATTCGTAATAAATACAAATTTAGATCAAAATGACCTGAAAATTACCACTTTTTGTTGTTTTTCTGTTTGTTTTGGATTCTCTTCGTTTTATCGGAATGCTATTTTTAGAATTATTCTGCTCCTATCAACATGATCAATGCAATCTCCCTATCCCTCCATTCTCGCTGTAATTAAGTTTGAACGTAGTCGTCTAAAATTGTTGTAATTCAAAAGCAACTTATTTTTCTTCTTATTACAGTGTATTATTCTATGGCCCATTTGGTCACGCTATTTCTCACTCAGTTTACAAGTAATCAACTTGGCACAATGATCCTTAGTTATTGAAATTAGTTGCTATAGCAGTGGATCTGGATCTAATCCGGATTTCATAGATCCACTATATGGATCAACCATTGCTGATTTTCGCCACGCTATTTCTCACTCAGTTAACAAGTAAACGACTTCAAATCTTGCACAATGATACTTAGGTATTGAAGTTGGTTGATGTAGCTTTTTTCAGTGATCCTAACAGTGGATCTGGAATTATTCAGGATTTTGTAAATCCACTATGTGGAGCAATGCCGGTGCAATAATGCACATGTCAGTTGATAGCCCATTCATTGAAAGAATGGAGAGCAGCCATTCCCAATAGCGCTTTGTTGTCGTCGCCTCAGTGTGGGAGTGACAGACAGAGAGATGCTGAGATGAATGATATATCAGTGGAGGAGAGAGAGGAGAGAGAAAGGTTAGTCAAAAGTACAAAGTCGCAAACGGTCACAAATGATCGCAAACAGTTGCAAATGGTCGCAAATGGTCACAAATGATCGCGAGCCGCAAATAGTCGCAAATAGTCGCAAATGATCACAAACCGTCGCAGATGATTGGAAATGATTGGAACTGGTCGCAAGTGGTCGGAAACGGTCGCAAATGTTCCAAATTTCCGAAATTTCCAAATGTTCTAAGTGTTCCGAATGTCTTGAATGTCCCAAATGGTCCAAATGTCGTAAAAAGTCGCAAAAGTCAATGTCCAATCTTTACTGTTATTTGAAAAGTCACATTTGTTTCCAGTTGAGCATTAGGCCTACTTTTTCTAACCATTTCTGAAAAATAAAGATTTTTTGTAAAACCTCATGTTAATCATCAATCCGCTAATTGTGACTATTTTTTAATACATTTTATCAGCCGAGTAAATCGCTGTTATTGGGAATGAGATCTGTGATTGGTCGTCAAGAAACAACTTAAAGTGGGTTGCAACTCTAATTATTTCATTCATCAGTTTAAGGGTTAAGCAGCTACAGTACAGACTTACATCAATCCACGAGGAAATTTATATTTTTTTAAGAGAAAAAGTAATAGTATTAATCATGTTAATAACGGATTTAATACAAAACAGTTTGTATTAAATGTAATATTGTGAAAACATGTGAAAAAAAATATGCTAAAAAAGTTTTAAAATAAATTTCCTATTTTTTTATAAAAAATGTTTGAATATGTGGAAGAAGACAAAATGCATATGGTGGCATATGACACAAAGCAAATAATGGTTTTTCAGACAAGTTTTAAATCAATTATAAAAATTCAAGTGATGTGCCTAATTTTAATAGTTGATTCACAAAACTCAACAAAATAGCTGGGCTGTGCAAAAAAATATTTTAAGTATTGTGTGACAAATAACATACAATGCGAAGCAGTTGTAATTCACAAAAGCTTACAAGAGGTGCTCAGGCAAAAACAAATGTGTTTGCATGATGTGCCTAAATTTTTGTTAGGTACATCATCTCACTTTTTAGTTTTTTCCCATTAAAAACGTCCAAATAGCCTATCTCAATAATATTGGCTTGCACAATAGACGTATTAAAAAACAACTTCGAACATCAATTGTTTTTTATCCTAAATGTTTACGTAATATAAAATCGGACATTGGCATGTGAATAAATTCCTGACTAAAAGTTGGTGGTGAATAAAAGGAAGATAGATTGACAAGGCGCTATCTGACTTAAATGTAAAAGTTCTAATTTTATGAGGTAGAAGAGGGGGAGAAAAAAAAAATTAGGCACATCATGCACAATAACATTCTGTGTGGGCTTGACAGAAATGCCACCTTCAAATTCATGAGCAGATGATCTATTCCCCCATAGCATCAGAGGAAGCCATGTTGACACTAATAGTGAATCTGTTCGCACATTTTCATAGCTAATAATGAATTACTTCAGGTCAAACATTCTACTTTATGATTTTTTTTGTTTACTTGGTTTAGTATAAAAGGGACACACAATGGTAAAAGGGACACAAAACTTATCTTAAAAACATCTTAAATAAGTTGAAGACAATGTCCCTTCTTTAGACAGGTAGAAAATGGTAAAATGTATTTGAGACGTATTCTATTAGACATATCATGATTTTTATTTTCACAAAATGTAATAAAAGAAATGCTTTCCATGGGGGGGGGGGGGGGTATTTTTCGTAAGTCATGATATTGTTTCATGTTCAATTCATCCAGGGCTGAGGCCATGTTTTAATATATTTAATATGCTAAATGATAATATAAAAAACGTGATGTGCCTAATAAATGTGTGTATAAAAATAGAAAACCCTGGCAGTTTCACCTTCTACTATGCTGCCGCATTTTTTTTTCTCTGCTAATAATATCACATATTCAATGTCGATCCATCTGTATGCCCATTGAAAATTACGATCAATTTTTTTATGCAAGTGGGCCTATGCAGTATTTAATATTTATTAGGCACATCACAGGTGAATGAGTATAGAGCGAGTTAAAAAAAACTGTGCTTTGCTCGTACATCAATATTTGAAAAAACATTGCCCCATATAGATAGCTTTCGCATAACACTGTTGTGTGACAGCTAAAAGTAAATATTTTAAGAAAATAACCAATAATTTTGCATGTAAATGATGCGATCCTTCAATTTTAGGCCAAAGATATAGATTCAATGCTTGATAACTGATGAGATGTTTAAAGGTCGATAACATATGTAACCATAGGGGCCTATACAATTTCTGAGTCTGACATTTCCACTGAATTTAAAAATGACAGTAAAGTGTTTTATATGACAAACATTTTTATGATATAGGCAGTAGCCCCTATAATAAAAAAAGGTATGGGAAATTGTCAATTGTACATTTTTGGTTGATATGACCCAGATAGTGTTCAGTAGTAAATTTACCAAGATTAGAATAACAAGATTGTTTCTCAGTAAACACGATAAAGCAACCCAATGTTGGACCAATGACGCTGGTCCAACATTGGTCCAACAACGGGTCGATGTCTCGTGTTTGCTGGGTTAGGAGGCCTCCATTTAATTACTGAGGGGGCGGGGGCTGGAGTTTTTAAACTGGATAAATTATTTATTTCACCTCGTGTCTGGAATATTTTATTTATTCCACACTCTGCCTCAAGCTAGCAAACTATTAAGACTATTTCACTTTCTTAAAAAAAATTCCGTCTACAAAATTGGATCCGAAACTAGACTAGGCTTAATAATTAGTATTGATGTGGGGATTGGAGAAAGGAGAGAAGGCTCAAGCCAGCCTTGCGAAATTTAAATGTCATTTAACGATGTCGAGCGAAGCGAGAGCAATTTTTTTTGAGGGCCATTAAATATTTATTTACACCATGTCCTTTGGACAATTATTTATTTGATGCAAAATCAGTCTCAAAATATTATAGCTGGAGATTGAATCCCAGCAAACATGAGGAGTTGATCCAATGTTGTTACCATATTGGTCCACCGTCTGCGACGCTAGCGCAGCATTGAGACACCAGTGAATCAACGTCTCGTGTCAGCTGGGATGGTAGGCCCTTATGAGTAAATTGTCATTAGGCCTAATATAGATCTACCCGTCTACTTGTATGGTGTGGAAGTTGTAGGTCCACCATCTAGGCCTACAACGCTGGCCACAATATCAATATTTCTCTGTTTCCCAGAGCCACACTACGCGGCATAGCCGAGCTCTATGTAGCCTCTGGTATGGCCCAGTGGCGAATGTTTGTGACTTGTTGCTATTTTTAGATGAAAATAGGGTAATCCCCGAATTCAGACATTTTTGAAAGGTCACTTCCCCGGATGAAGAGTTGTTCACAGTATTGTATTTTCCCTCTGACGCAACCCAGAAAATTATTCACCGGCCTCAATAGCACAGGCATGATTCTCACGTGACTAAGAACCTTGGCCAATACCCGGCCATAAATGAAATTGGCCGGGCTCGCCAGGCAATATCAACATTTGGTCAACATCTCGTGTTTGTTGAGTTTGGAAAGCGTAGGGGGAGGGGCGCAGTTGAAGCATTTGAATTTAATACTATTTTGTTGCTTGAATTTTCACTAAATAATTTACAATTCCCGTCAGTTTCGTCGATTATGAGAAACCAGTTTCGTCTCGTCAGTTTCGTTTCGTCGATTATTACAGAAAACCATGCAGTTTCGTCAGTTTCATATTTTGTCAGTTTCGTAGATTATAGAAAGCCTCTGGTCTGTAGTCCGAGCTTGACGTGTGGCAATGATTTATTACAGACTCTGTATCGCACACAGAGTCTGTTATTACGGACTACCGGACTGTAACAGTACCGTAGTATATAGTCTATATAGATATCAATCTTTTTTTTATATCTTAGGTAACGTTTGGTGTGTGGCAAACAGAGCATTTATTTTCCAGAGGCTCGATAAGATCAGACATCTCCCGGTTGACTCAGGAGGCTCGATAAGATCAGAAAATCTCCCGGTTGACTCATCAAATTTATCCTTTTTTTTCACTATTTAGAACCACTTGACCGTTGCTCCCTTGTTTAATCTAAATTATTAAACCTGCGTAGAAGCTATAAATTAACAAATTAGATTATTTTTCGATCCTAAAGCTGTAAATTTCTGGTCTTTTATTGATACGATTTTCGCTGGCTTATTTCGAACTGTGCACCGTGTGATCACATGACACCCAAAAACAAAATGGCGGCTCAATATGTAAACATCACCGCCGTTATGAAACATTTTCTGGTTGTGTTTGCAGCCAGTTTAGTCCTCACTCGAATTGTATCAGAGGACATTAGAGGTGTAAATTACCCTCACGAAATCCCCTTTCTCCATGATTACACTTTGTACAGGGAACATGATATTCTTTTTACATCACCGGTACTCGATTTCGGCCCCCCGGCAATACATGCTAATGTTTTTCTCAGTTCTCGCATTTTTCGTGGGGATCTTGGATCAAGTCAGCCCAGTCCACCTAAATTAGATTTTGGTTCAGCCTTATTTTTAATTTTACTTTCTGGCCAGGTTAAAGTTAATCCAGGTCCTCCCATGTCCGGAAGCCTAAATTTGTCATCGATCTTCCCATGTGGCTATTGCGAAGACCCGGTCACATGGGAGCAGCGTGGAATTTGCTGTGATAGTTGTGATGTGTGGTTTCACAAAAATTGCGTCGACATGGGATCTTTCACCTTCCTGGCATATTCCACAACAAACGTCTCGTGGATATGCTGTCGATGCAATCATCCAAATTTTGATCGAAATTTATTCCACTCGTTTGAAATTAAAACCACTAATAATTTTGACAATTTAAATTTTAGTGGCTCTGAGAACGTCAATTCACCGAATTCAGATTTCGCTCCCACACAGCACAGTAGTCCAATTCCCCCCTTTAGGCCTAAAAACCGTCAAAGAAACTGGCGTACTTTATTGATAAATTGCAGAAGCCTAAAGGGGAAAGTAGCAAATTTTTTAGCATCTTTAAATTACTACCAACCTGATTGCATCCTCGGCACTGAATCTTGGCTTGACAAGGATACCACTACCAGTGAAATTTTCCCTCCTGAATACCAAGTTTTGCGTAAAGATCGAAATTCGAAAGCCCGAGGAGGATGAGTCTTTATTGCTGTCAGAAAACATTATGACATGACCCTCCTCCCTGATTTAGAAACCAACTGTGAAATTTTATGGGCTAAAGTTCAGATATCGGCATCAAAATTCTTAACCCTCGGGTGTTTTTATAGACCTCCTGACTCCAAAATTAGTACTTCAGAAGAACTTGCGAAATCTTTAGACCTCATGCCAAAAAATTCAAATCTGACCATTGTCCTGGGAGGTGATTTCAACCTGCCTGGTATTGACTGGGACAATGGAGTAGTAAATCCTAAAGCAGCAAACAAATCACAATGCGAGCTGCTTTTGTCAAGCCTAGATACGCATGCCTTGGCCCAAATTCACAAAGAACCAACTAGAAAAGAAACTATTTTGGACCTCCTGATCACAAATAAACCCGGTTTGATAAAATCTTCTCATAGTGTACCTTGAATCTCGGACCACTGTGCTGTTGTGACCGAACTGGATATTGACCCACCCTACCGTCGTACAAAACCCCGCCCAGTGCGTCAGTTCAAAAAGGCTAATTGGGAAGCAACAAATTAGGAGCTGCTGGACGTCCTTTTCAGAAAACAGTCCCAGCCGTTCTGTTAATGAAAATTGGTTGAAACTCAAATCCATCCAAAACCAATGCCTGGACAAATTTATACCAACTAAAATGACTTCCCCTCGGGAAAATCTACCTTGGCTATCCAAATCACTCCTTGCATCTATTCGGAAAAAAACCATCTTTATATAGCAAAGCCAAGCGTACGAATAAAGCTGACCATTGGGCAAAATATAAACTATGTAAACGGCAGACCCAGCGTGCCATCAGGTCTGCCAGGTGGTCTTTTTTGAAAAACAAACTTTCTGAATCTTTAGAACAAAAAAATTCAAAACCACTCTGGCGTTATATTAAATCTAAACGTCAGGATGGAAATGGTGTCTCTCCCTTGAAGGAAAACGGCCAGCTGCATTCAGATAGCAGACGTAAGGCCGAAATACTAAACAACCAATTTTGCTCAGTTTTTACCTCTGAAGACACCAAGAATATACCTAAATTACCAGGACCACCGAATACTGAAATGCCCAAATTCAAAATTACCGTTCAAGGCGTAAATAAATTACTTGAGGGTTTAAACGGCGGAAAGGCATCCGGACTGGACGAGCTCCCGAACTTGATTCTGAAGAATGCTGCCAGCGAAATATCTCCCTTTCTTCAAATTATTTTCGACCAATCTCTACAGACGGGCAAATTACCAGATGACTGGGTAGAGGCTAATGTTGCCCCTGTCTTCAAAAAAGGGGATCGGCACTCTCCGGCAAACTACAGGCCGATATCCCTCACATGTGTTTGTGCCAAATTACTCGAACACATCATTTGTAAACAAATCATGTCCCATTTTTCGGAAAACAAAATTTTAACACCTGTACAGCATGGCTTTCGATCAAAACACTCATGCGAAAGCCAGCTTTTGATTACAACTGATGAATTTATTCAAAATTTTGAAAGCAAGACACAAACAGATGTTGTTGTCTTGGATTTTAGTAAGGCCTTTGCTGTTGTCCCCCACCAACGCCTCTTGCACAAACTTGACCACTATGGAATTCGGGGAACAACTCTTAATTGGAGTAGTAGTTGATGGCAGCTCTTCAGAATCAGCTCGCGTGAGGTCCGGTGTGCCCCAGGGTACTGTTGTCGGACCCCTACTCTTTTTGACCTATATTAATGACCCCCCTACCACCAGGTTCGCCTCTTTGCAGATGACTGCCTCCTGTATCGCCCGATAAAATGTCGAGCAGATCAGGAGCAGCTGCAGAGAGACCTATCTGCGTTACAGGACTGGGCAGATCGATGGGGGATGTGTTTCAACCCCTCGAAATGCTCGGTCCTTAGGGTGTCCAGGCCGAAATAAAAAAACCTGGAATTTGAGTACACCCTTAAAGGCGAAACACTAATGAACGTTTCATCAACACCATATCTTGGTGTTTGCCTTAGCGAGACCCTGGAGTGGGAGGCCCACATTAACAGAATTACAAGTAAAGCAAATTCCACTCTGGGCTTCCTTCGGAGGAACCTGAAGGCATGTCCCCCTAAACTAAGGGAGACTGCCTATTTCTCCCTGGTCAGATCATCCTTAGAATACTCTTCAGCAGTTTGGGACCCCTTTAGACAAAAAGATATTGATAAATTAGAAAAAATTCAAAGATCAGCAGCAAGATTTGTCACCCAAAATTATAGACAAACAGCCAGTGTGACATCTCTCCTTCAGAACCTGGGCTGGACTGACTTGAAAACAAGACGTAAAAATTCTAGACTTGTAAGCATGTTCAAAATTTTAAATGAGCTAGTCGAAATTCCTATCGATGACCGTTTAATCCCAGCGGACAGAAGAACACGTGGTGGGCACAATCAGGCCTATAAACATCTTAGAGCTAACACCACACTGGGACAAAATTCTTTTTGGCATCGAACTATCCCTGATTGCAATTCTCTTCCGGCAGCTGCCATAGAATCAAAAACTGTGGCAGCGTTCAAGAGTCAGCTGGTTGACTAAGTCTACCAGCCCTTTCCCCCCTCCAGCCTGATACTCCACATAGGAGGTGCTGCTGGAGTACAAAGTCAAAGTCAAATAACTTAAAAACGGGAGAAAATGAAGGTCGGGAGATGCCCCTCTAAAACGGGAGGCTCCCGCCGAAAACGGGAGGGTTGACAGGTCTGTTGCGAGACGTTGCTTGCTTCAAGAGCTTTTGGAACGACCTTACTGGTTAGTTTAGAACTACCGCTGGCGCACCATACTCAAAACAAAAACATCACCATCCAGATAGCAGGTTAAGACCTCAATGGGCGAGTCATGACACTGCATGGCTCATACAAGTTGTTGACACGGTGCTTCAGAACTGGAACGTCAACATTTGGTGGGTATACTCGCTGGAGTTTCTTTTTTCCTTATTTAGATTCACATAGAAGTCTACTATTCTGGCCTCTAATTTATAATGGACGATAATATGTGAAAAAAGAATGACACTAGGTTCACTGTGCGTAACAATTCCCGTCTGCAAGCCGGTTGCTACGCTTTCGGCTCTTATCAACTTTATACATTGTACTTTTACGCCTACAATGATGAGATTCCCGTATTTCTTATTTTGCATGTCCGAAATAAAAAATAGGAATTTTCGTCTTATATCTCGCTTAACTGGTAAATTTATGAGCAACACAAAAAAATTAAAAACTTTTGCAGCTCTAGTCTGTGGACATGTTTACATTATATCATTTATGGTCATAATAGGAAGTCAAAATAAAAAACGTACTGATTTTTTGTATGATTTTACTTTAGTCTGATTGTGACAGTGTCGCTTTAATGTATAAAAGTTGAACTTACGCATGTTTACCCTCATTTGCATCAATCCAAGATGGCCACCATTTGATCCTATTCGGCACCATCTTCCATTTAGTTAATGAATAATCATATTATGTGTACGCATATATATATGTGTATGTGTACATATTTTGTATCTATTATCTATACACAATTTAATTTTCATAAGTTGTTATGTTATGAACGTAAGCCCTTCAATAGTAAAATTTATCATACTAGTATGTGTTGTATAAAATGTGTTAAATTTCACATGTGCTCATTGATTGTAATTGACAACTATATGTGTATGGTTTTACGAGGACCCATTGCAGAATATAGCACTTCAACGCTAAATGGTACACCCTTATTGAATAAAGATTATTAGGATCGGTCGTAGGCCGGTATCCTAGTAAGTTTATTTTGCCTGAGTTTGTGTCCTAGTTAGGGAAAAGAGGGGTGCTGTGTGTGGGAAATGGTTGAACAGTCATATGAACTTGTGCAATATAACGTTTGATGTCCCAAGGTTAAAGGGACAGGCCCACGCTGAAATCATAAAAAAAATCGGTGATTTTATTTTGGCTTTTTAATATGACCATATGATGTAAACATTTCCATAGATTAGATTTGCAAAAGTTGTTTTTAATTTTTGTGCTGCGCATTCACCAGTTAGGCTAGATAGAGGCAAAATTTCCGTATTTCTTATTTTTGACATGGTTGTTCAAAATTAAAAATCAGGAATTTCGTCTCTATATTTTCTATCACACTACATTGATCCTATTAAAAACAATACATATTTTACATCATGTAAATCAGAAAAAAAGAATTGACGGAGGTTTACTTTTATTTTTATCCAATAATTTGGTGGTTAGTTATGAATACTTTTCAATTATCTTCTTTCCTTTGGTTCTTCTTTGGTTCCGTATAAGCAAGTATGCATAAGCATTGTTCACAAATAACAGGTGACGCCCAGCTACCACGAGACGTTGACCCAAATACAGGGTAATGTTTGTCTAACATTTGTAATGCTGGTCCAGCATTACCCCAGAATTGGTTCATCGTCTCGTATGTGCTGGCACGGGCAGGTGACGATGTGTGCAAGGGTAGATACGGGCAAAGAAAACCAATATAAGGACAAAGGAAAACATAATATTACTATATATAGTCCAATGACACGGATCATTTGTCATGTTTATCATTCGGAATATCCCTGAACAGAAATATTTTGCTGATATAAAGAATGTTACTTTTACTGCTGATTCACCTGATCTGAGCGGTTTTGTCACAGAATTAGCTTATTATATTTGGGCTATGTCCAAATATATTGAGTTTTCAACGGAACTTTTAACTTATTATTCTTGGCACGTTTTTGTAAGACGCTATTTCTCCCTGAGTTTTTATCTAATCAGCTTGAAATTTTGACACAACATTCCCAGAGTATTCAGGAGGGGTGCTATGACTTTTCTAAGTAGTAGTAGTAGTAGTTTTTATTTGATAGGCCAATGGCCCTTTCAAAACATTCAACAACAATATTATTATAACAGTATGTGATATACAATGGTCATTTTTTTATAACTGTTCAACAATATTACCATACAAATAATTATGTCTTCTTTTAAACGCATGGAGAATAAAAAGGCTCAAGCTTCGAATAATTTCGGGTTCATCGCATGACAATAATCGTACACACGTGTGATTGTTTGGTGGGCTGTCAAATGGTCTTAGATATTTTAATCGTATATCATGAAACACAGGACATTGTAGTATAAAGTGCACCTCATTTTCTTCATACTCAGTGCAGAGTGGACATACAAATTGTGCGTGGTAATCAAATCTATTTCTATGTACAAACATATCACTCACTCCCAACCTGAAGCATGTCACTAGTTTTCTTAGTTTCCGTGTGTGTATTATTTTAAGGTAATCTTCTTTAAACCTGTAGAGCTTAAACGTCCTATATACACTGTATCCATTACTCCTAGCTATGCAGGCTGACCATTTATTGTCACTAATTTCTATCAATTTACTTTCTACTATGTGCAGGAAATTTCTTTCATTTTCAACCAATTGATTTTCCCAATATTCGCTCAGATTTAAATTATATAAAACATCTTTTATTTGATTAGTCCAACTATTTGCAGTACTCCTATTTAACATCATGTTATATACCTTTTTCACATACCTAGAATCATTCATTTTTAGAATTTTCAGCCAGTATCTAATGCTGCAGATAGTACTTCTTATATACAATTCGTGCCTGCCAGTATCACCATAGACCAGTGCGTTGGGTGTTATAAAAGGTACATTCAAAAATCGTTTTAAAGCATTTAAATGAACATTTTCAATGACAGATGTATCATTATCATTTCTAAGTCATCTAACATGTTCTTCCGGATTTATTCATGATTTCATGGATCACTATACTCTTGAATGGCAAAAAGCAATTTCTGCTTACTTGTGAAGTGAGCAGATACTGCACTATGCTGCTCTTCAAATGCAAAAGGCAGTATCTGCTTACTTGTAAAGTGAGCAGATACTGCCTTTTGGCTTGCACGGCAGTAGGCCTATAATAGGGTCCAATGTTGGTTCAATAGTGTACACGTCGGGTGATTCTCCATTCATTGCCAGGAGGGTGAACAGGGATAATAGATTGGATAATAAAAATGCATGTATCCAATGTTTCAATTCCGGGCCAGTGTGTGGCCCAGTATTAAATCAATATTGTGTATTAAGTATGTACAGTTGTTGCAATTCTATTCAAACAAAAAACGTTGAATCAATGTTGTTTTAATGTTGGGCTAGCGTCGGGGATAGTGATACAACATTAAGTGAACAGAGACAAGTCAATGTTTGTACTTGGCACTCTGAATGCGATTCCATTTAACAAACAAATATAAATATTTCAAGTACAAAAGCTCAGTGGGGACTTCTGAAATTTGAAGTCTGAAGTCAGAAGTCTAAAATTACAGTTCAGAATGGCTGCCAAAAATCTCTTACGCAAAATTCCAATCAATCTGTTATGATAAAAATAACCTAACAAAATTTGAAAAGGCTGCCACAAACACTCATAAAACCTAGCCCAAATATTATTGTTACTTGAAAAGTCACAATTCATGTCTAGTTTAATGCTGAGATCATTCAGTAAAATAATTTTCATGCCAATATTAAATCGCATACATTCCTGTCCAAGAAGCAATATTTGAATATTTAGGGTTTGGGGCGTTTGAATTTTCGGAATTATACCTAACAGAATGTACATAGGAGTCATAAAAGATATCAAATTATTATGTTCATCAAAGACAAACTTACTAAATCACATTGTGAATGTTTCACTTTAATATTACATATTTATGTCACCATTCGGCTACAACATGTACTGCGGGTAAACAATGAACACATTTTTATCAGTATTGGAAGGAGAAATAGAAAATTATTAAAATTCAACCATGAATAAATTGTGTCATAAAAAATGAGCGTGTCTTGTTTTCAAGATAGCAGTATACTGTTAACACTTCAGTCCTCAGTGACATTGGGCGCAGTGGTCCGATAGAGAAGGCTTACATTTTAAAATTGTATGATATTGCTCAAGTGTGCTAAATAGAGTTTGAAAAAAAAAGTAAAAGTTTGAATCAAAAGACACGTCTATCAAGTTATGGTTGTTATCTATGTTTTGTCCCAATCTTCCTTGTCGTCTCCATGCTTGACGACATTGTCACATACCATCACTCCCCCTCTCGTCCTGTACCCACATAATTGTGTACTTTCTGCATGCAGCTCTTCTGTTATTTATTTGAAGACAATTTAAGTTCTAAAATGTTATCTTAATATAAGATGACTCCCGTTAAAAGGCGACACAACTGCATTATGTATTACACACATTTGTATGGTGAAATCCGCAAGTTTTTGTACATGATTTTTGTACATGGGCTTTGTTGCTACTGACTAGTGCCACTGCAATTTGCTTGGCACATATATGATACAAGCATGCCCTACATGTTTGAGATATGTGTTTTCGGAATTTCAGGCTCCTGTCAAATATTACACCAGGATTTTTTTTGGCTGATGCATTTGTGTCTTGACCTAGAATTAAGCATGGGAAATTATTTTAGATTTTTTCTCGAAATTTGGTACCAATGAGGGGTAAGCTTAAGCTTAGGCCCTGTCATCCAGGCCTAAACAGTGTTGCAACTTCTCAAGAGATTCCCAAGCGTTGGAAACAGATAAAAATATGTATATTTGAGTATCAGCGGCATAAAGATGGTGGTTTATGCTAAAACTGGAGATATAGCTCTGAGTGGTGTCGTGTATAGAATGAAAAGCACTGGTCCCAGCACAGAGCCCTGTGGAACTCCATATGAGAGTGACTTTATCTGACAGGGTGTCTTTAATTTTTAGGAATTCGTCAACAAATTTGATGTCCAAGTCATCCGGATAAGACGTAGTGAGATTTTCTGCTGCAAAACCAAGTTCATCTAAAAAACATTTTTTGATTTTACTGAAAAAGTTAAATTGGTTTGATATCTGCCTGTATGCTTGTAGACGTTGATCGAGAAAAGCAACAAACTAATGAACAACAGGTAGGAAACTTTCTGTTCTGTATTTTTCGGAAGGGCTGAGCACGACTTCTTCTGTTTGGCCATAATCCAATGAATTATTTAAGACGTACATTTCGGTGTTTGTGTTGAGTTTTCATCTGCATATAGTCTGCTGAACCAGAGAGCCTTGCCTCTCATAAATGTTGAAAGAGTCACGATGTGATGCAACATAATCTCTCAAACTGCTCAGTAACACCAACCCACTATTCAAATCTAGTTTTGCATGCTGTACATTTTTATTAGTAGCATGTGTGTTTTGCAGGATATCATTCCAGAAGGTAGTATAAATACCTGTTTCAAGTTGATTTATCAACAGTCCTTCAGTTTCTGCTAATACACAACTTTTTTCTTCAGTGTCATCAGCAATTTGTTTCAGTGCATCTTTAATTTGCTCGTAGTCATTCTTAAACGCCCTTGTTGCACCAGCTCGGCATGACCAACGGATTGTTGTTATACGTTTTAGAATCAATGATGAATCATTATCTTGCAAAGCCTATGTCAGAAGTTGATGCCAATAGGTTGAAATAGTGAAAAAGAAAAAAAATGTAAAAAAAATGTATAGCATTCGAGCAGCATTTTTACCCACTAAGTTCAGACTATGTGGATCCAGGATACACAACTGTTCTTCTACCTCGCTGCATTTTTACCCACTAAGCTCAGACTAGGTGGATCCAGGATACACAGCTGTTCTTCTACCTCACGTTTGCTTGTAGACCGTTCTATTTACCACTCATTGTTGAGGCATTGTCATGGCTTTGTCCACAGCAGGTTATGTTTGTTAAAAAATGTCTTGAGCGCCAGGGGTACTGGGATGATTGCTAGTAGTAGTACTTTTCGCCTTCATCCATAGAGGGTCATTGGTTTATGTTCCGTCTGTTGCATGCTGTACTGCATGGTACAGAATAATTTAAGGGAAGCTGCAGCCTCCATATGTCTGGCCATAATCTTTGGCAGGATTGCCAGAGACCTATACTAGTACTGGCTCCTCCATTCAACAGTGGTCAATGCAGCTCCCACAGTGCAGCTCCCCAGGCATTGTCAGAAGATAACGGAGCCATGTTTTGAAGAAAAAACTCATGCCTGGGGAAATCCCCTAGAAATGCACTGCACTGTTTTTATCGTAATACAATGTCACTTAAATGACCATCAGTGCTGAAAAGTGGTGTAAAGCAATAATTTACTATTACCTTAGCACCATGACCTTTGTTTGCCATCATGTTACAAAGCTTTTTACGGTGCCACCCTTCTCCCAGAGGACCCGTCCGTAGGGGGAGGGGATTTTAGTCACGATTTTTGTGGATGCGAAACACAAACACTTATACAGCCGGTAATTAATTAAATTTACATTCACATTCCCCATGCTATAATGCAGATGTGCATCTGATTTCAAGGTTTTACTGAAATTCAAAATGGCTGCCATGGATGCACTTCATAATTTTTTGTGGGCACAAAAACTCAAAAATAAGAGTCAGAAAGAATTGAAATTTTACAATCACATAACCTACCATATGGAAATGTGCAGGCGATTTTACTGTAATTTTAAATGCCACCACAAGTCGATTTTTACATTATTGGAACTCATTCCGATAATGTTTTAATATGGTTCACAAAACGGATTCTGGGCACAGTTTTTTTGTGTCTATATAATGTGTGATCGAAATGACTATCACTCACATCTTTTCAAAAACTACAACACCCATAGATCCAGTATTCTGTCATCACACAGCCTATAGTAGGCCTACGAAACGTTGTTTTTGACTAAGCATAAATATCTGTCTTTGCCGAGTTATTAGGATTTCCGTCGTCAATTTTACGACAGTTAGGGGTCTCGAAATTTTGAGCTGTGGGTTGAGCCATCAGTTTATACCCTGTAGATAGCCCATATGTTTTACTGAGAACATTGCCTACCTTGGGAGCAAGCTAATCCAATATAATCTTGAGAAATTGCCACAATGAGAGTCTGAAACTGCGGGAAGCTAGGAGATGTTCTACTTTCCAAAGCAAATATATTATGATATAGATGCAATATTTTGCAATGATATATCTTGCCTTTGAAAATCTAACCCTTGGTCTTAATAACATCTAGCGCCATAGCTAAAAAAAATCTTAATGCTGTTGATCTACATCTTAGGCAACCCATTGCACGAGATGGCCATCCCTGACCAATCAGACACAACAACTAGGTCACTCAAATCTCTGGATATTTTACCATGGACGACAGACACGTGACATTGATACAGTGCAATGTCAATGAGGCTGAACTAGATCTCAAGCACATCATTGGTCGAGAAAGTCACCTCGACCAATCTCATGCACGATATCTGGGTCAGTCATATACTGAACGGCCATCATGCTTTCTGAGAGTGAGCTGATACTGCTATGAACTCGAAAGGCAGTATCTGCTTACTTGTAATGTGAGCAGCTACCATGTTTGTTAATTGTGGCTGTTTATGTCAGGGCATGTATATGTGGGAACCCGCGTCTCACCGTTCGGGCTGGTTCGCGAGTTTCCGACGAGTTTGACGAAAGGCGGTAGCCTGCCTAGCCTCAATTTCGAATTGCGCTGCACAAGCGATGCGTGCCACTTACTCCCAGGCTGCCGAGTTGAGCAGACTTTTCGCAAGACTCAAGCGCCGAGCCGCTGGCTAGGTTGTCGCGTTCTGCGTGGAAATGTGTGCACTAAAGTTGTTACAACGTCTAGACTAAATAAACAAGAATGAACCGAAAGATGAATTAACTGAGTTATTTGTGTTTCGTCGTCCCGACGGGAATGAAGACTGAAGTGAATTGAGTTGGGGCTGGTCCCACCAATCCCCTATTGATGAGAAGCCCTACACTTACATTGATGCCCCCGATGTTTGATCGACATGCACCCTTCTGATTTGGACGATCGTCACCAACACTTACATTGGTGACCACAGTCGTTTGATACGGCTCGCAACAGTGTTTTCACCGAGCAACGCTCGACGCAAAACCACTGGGTTCAAGGATAGTTTTTTTTTAAATTTAGAGGATTTTTCGAAAAAATGACACATCATTTTTCCCAAGGTACGTGAAAATTGTAGGTCATAATCAAATATGCCAGTAAGGATTAGCTAGGAAGGTTATCCGGAGTGAGGCACGCGAGTTTCCGTTGGAAAACAGCGAAAATTTTAATAATTTTGGATGATAACCACGTGCGATCCATTTTTCAAGATGGCTGACACATCGTTTCTTGCTCGACACTAAATTAGAATCTTCTCGATCCATCCCTATCAAGTCAGAATTTGGGAATATTTCTCTCCTACTTAAGCCACTGTAGGCGATTGGGAGGCGAATATTTTTAAAATTAATTTCAAATCGTTGTAGACTACACCATAATTGGGTGATTCGAATTTTTACGGCCTGTTCGAGAAATGCCACTAGGTTTCTTGTCTGAAAAATTAGAAAAATAAAATTTTCAAACAAAATATCGCCTTGACTCAGAGAACTTTTGATAGACTTAAAATTGTTCGCCTGTAATGTCTGTGAATAAAAGGTCTTATTTCGTCTATTAAAACATCATTGTTAGGACCGTAGGTCAACATTTTGTCATTTACAATCATATTTTGTTTTCAGCGGCAGGAGAAATATTTTACTATGTATTGGTGAGGCAGCCATTTTGCTGCGGTATCCCTAACCTTAGCTCCATTGGCTACCGATAGCCGCGCTCAAACCCGCCATACCGGCATTCATTGCGAGGATCACCCCACGCTTTCAACTCGACATAATTAGCAAAAATTAGGCTGCCATCTTGAATAAGTGGCGTGATTGACAAACCACACCTACATATCTAGGCCACACGTTGTCCTGAAAATTATCTAGACATTGTAAAATTTTCTTTTCAAATATATCTTTTTCTCAAAGTGAGACTGCACGCATTTTAGCATCAAATTGACGTCTCAAATTATATTACACATTGTGTGATAGTTTTGATTATAAATTTAATAATCTACTTTTACATATTTTCGGGCTGACCTGCCCTCTGGCAGTCAGTAGCTGCTAGACTACGTCTCGCGCCTATGCCGGCATGGAACCTAGTTTATGAATATGCTAATGAGATGAAGCAGGCAGCCCTACCGCACATGACACTCGATTATCAGCGACGCGCTATCACATACTGACACACAGGCCTACATGATATAGATCACGTACGCCACTCACCGCCTGCTGCTATAATCGGTGCGTACACCACTCACTCGGTGAGATCAGCATGCCGCCGTACACACATAGCACACAGCACCATCACCCCCGAACAACCTAAACTGATGGGCACAGCTCCACGTGCGATACTACGAACCGAAGCGAGCGATCGGTTTCGACATCACAGTGAATGATTTTCATGATGGACATTTTATATATATAAAAAAAAAAAATTAGATGTTTATTATGGGAAATATTCATTGGCGAGATTGCACTATATAGTCTTTATAGACTACTGTCAGTCAAGAATTGAATAAAATAATTTCAAAATCAAGTCGAACTGTAGCCTAGATAAATAATACAGTCGCACTAGACCTATCGTCAAGAGAACGAAACTTTCTTATGATGGGCCAGTTTTAATCGTTATTTAATTCATCGGATTATGACTGACAGTTGCACTATTGCGACCATTTTGATGTTTCTATGTGTTTTTTCGACTTGCGTGGATGCATTTCCACACAGGTCGATTAACAAAAATACTATAGTATCATAGCTTAGAGTAGCAATATAGCATTTATTCTGGCATTCTATATTCATTTTGTGACCTACAATTTTCACAATTTATATGTTAAAATGAAATAGAAAGCAATATAAACGCAATTTCTGAAACAGCGATTTTTCGACATTTCAGCAACCCCCGTATTCTGCAATATGCGACATAGCATGGACACTTCTTAAAAATTACAGATTCAGCATGTATTAAGACTTATTCATTGGTCTATATAACTGTGCACACAGTTCTCCACGCAGGACGCGACAACCAAAATAGTTGGTATGTTTTAAATGCAAACCATGTTAATAACCGTTTGAGTATTGCCCAGTAGCCAATATGCCTGCAACTCAAACGTTTCACTATTCAAATAATTTCAAGTTAAAAACATTTCAAGATGGCTACCAAATCTGATAGCGAGGTTTCGTGTCTTCACCCCTCGAAGGACAAGGGGTTCGTCGTAAAGACTCTTATTTTCTGGCAAGTGAAGCAGACGAAGATCAGTTTCGAGCAGCTGACAGTGAATATAGAAAGCTGAAAGCAGAATTTGAATGAATTGCACGCAGTAGTCATCAGCGCAGTCATTCAAATAGCGAATCTTCCAGAAGCCCTTCGCCAGTCAGACGACAAAGCTTGCAGCGATCACCTAATCTGCCGAAATTCAAGATAGCCACCTTCTATGCTACAGACGTAGAACTATGGTTCAATCAGATTGAGACTCAGTTCGATTTACACCATATAACGGATGATGACGAACGATATAGTCTCACCTGTGCGGCACTCTCGGAGAGGTGGCGTCCGACGTCAGAGATGTGCTTCTGCAACCTTTCCGCACAAATAAGTATGAGAGTCTTAAAGGCATCCTAATAGAGCGACGAGGTCTTACTACACCCGAGAGAGTGAACAAAGTAATTTCTGGGGAGAAGATTGGCACCGACATACCATCCAGATTCCTTCGAAGATTGCAGAAGACGGCCAGCTTCGGCACGAAAGCTGTAGTTGGTAGAGCTGTGATACCGCAGGCTTTCATCCGACAGATGCCCGCATCGATACGTGCCCACTTGGCCACACAGCCAGATAGTGCCTCGTTGGAGAGTTTGGCCATGTTGGCCGACCGGGCACTCGCTTCTGAGAACGACGTGGACGAAAGTAAACCCGGGGTTGCTGAAATCAACGTAAGCGAGACCGGCAAGTTAGTAGGACTTTTAGAAGACCTGTCTCGTCGATTAAAAAAACTAGAGACAGCGACAGCCACCATGGCTGCAGAGGAGAGGAGGAATGCAAGACGTGCACAGACGTCCGAGAATCGCGCCCCTAAGGCACAGTGTGCGCCTACTGTACAGGCAAAATCATTTACACCCACTAATCAAAAGGTAAAAAGACGAGGTTTGTTTACAAACACTCAGCAACCTAGCCGTCCTTACGTTCCGCCGCCGATAAGACCTTTGGTGATAAGGCGCGTTTGTGCAGTGAACCTTGTTCGTACTATAAAACGATAGGTCAGCGCGAAATCGCGAATATTGTGTCATATCCGGCTAAGGTATTGTACGTCGCAGACAAACGCAATCAATGCAAATATTTAATAGACACGGGTGCAGCAGTAAGCGTCTTACCCAAGTCTTGCGCTAACAGGATTTCAGACGCTGACTGTCTTCCCCCAGTTGCAGCTAACAATACTACTATTAATATCTACGATACTAGCAAACGCGTCGTCAACGTCGGCCTTAAAACGTGACTACATGTGGAATTTTATAATAGCAGACATGCAAAAGCCCATTATAGGGACAGATTTCCTAATACATTATAGTTTACTGGTGGACTTGAGAAGTCGGTGTCTAAGAGACATGAGAACCGGTCTAGCTATACTTGCTTCACTATTGTCAATTTCACCATTGTCACTTAATAGAGTGGACGCAGTACATAACGACTACACAAAGCTATTAGGTCAGTTCCAGGAACTGACTCGCCCCACGACGAAGGGAGAGACCATCAAACACGGCATTACACATAAAATAGTGACCAAAGGACACCCTGTGTTCGCGCGCCCACGACGATTAGCCCCTGACAAACTAGTCGAAACGCGAGTTCGGCGATATGATAAAGTTGGGAGTTATCGAACCCAGGGACAGTGAATGGTCCTTAGCGCTTCATATGGTCCCCAAGAAAAATGGCGACTGGAGACCATGTGGCAATTATCGAAGTTTGAAGGCTCAGACCGTACCAGATCGATACCTGATCCCGCACATCCAAGACTTTATGCAGGGTTTGGCTGGTTCGAAAATTTTCTCTAAAATTGATCTAGTAAGAGCGTATTATCAAATTCCAGTTGAACCATCTGATGTGCATAAGACAGTGGTTACCACACCTTTTGGTCTTTTTAATTTTACTAGGACACCGTTTGGTCTACGAAATTCCGGTCAAACTTTCCAACATTTCATCGATCACGTTACCCGCGGTTTAGATTTCGTATTCGTATATTTAGACAATTTATTAGTCACCAGCTCCGATCATAGTACCCATAAGAAGCACTTGAAAATACTTTTCGCTCGACTAGCCGAATACGGTATTATAATCAGTCCAGTTCGGTACAACTGAGTTAAGCTTTTTAGGCCACCACGTTTGTTCAGAAGGATTTTCGCCGTTGCCCAGCACAGTTGATGCTATAGTTAACTTCGCTAAACCTGAAAAGCAATGGGCGATACGAAGATACTTAGGAATGGTAAATTACTACCATCGATTTATACCACAATGCGCGGGGAAGTTTATGCCGTTAAACAATTTGCTGACTGCAGCCAATGACGGTCATACGAGGCTGTCACTGAAGTCTTATTTCGATTTAAAGTGGAATGAAAGTGCAGAACCGGCATTTTCAGCGTCTAAACAAATACTAGCAAATGCAACACTCCTGATACATCCAGACCCTTCGGCCCCGTTGAATATCACGTGTGACACTAGTGATTTCGCCGTAGGTGGCGTTTTGCAACAATATATAGACAATGTTTGGTAGCCACTCTCATTTTTCAGTAAAAAATTGAATCCTGCGGAGACACGTTACAGCGCTTTCGACCGCGAGCTTTTGGCAGTGTATGCCACTATCAGACATTTTAGACACAATCTAGAAGGCCTTAACTTTTTCGTAAATACTACCACAAACCTTTAACTTTTGTAATGTCATCAGTTACCGAACGTCCATCACTGCACAATCAAGACAGTTGGCTTTCATAGCCGAGTTTACTACGGATATAAGATATGTCAAAGGCGAGACAAATTTCGTCGCTGACGCGCTGTCACGACCATCAGTGTCAGTCATAGACAATACATCAGCAATCAATTACAAAGAATTGTGCACAGATCAAGCTTTAGATGCGGAATTCACGCAATTGCGACATTCAACTTCGTCTACTATGAACTTTAAACTGCTCAAGTCATTTGATAACCATTTGATTTGGTGCGACGTGTCAACAGGACACAATCGACCGTATCTGAGAGAAAGATTTTGAAAAACCGTTTTCTTAAATCTACATGGATTATGTAATCTATTGCATAGAGCTACCAAGCCTTTGATAAATACGAGATTTGTATGGCATGGAATAAACGTAGATATCGCCAAATGGTGCCGTTTCTGCAAAGGCTGTCAGACCGCCAAAATTTCTCACCACAATCAGCCAGTTTTCGGCAAATTCACCGAACCTACCGTGAGATTTGACCACATACACATCGATATTGTCGGACCCCTGCTTCACGCTGACGGTTTTAGATATTTACTGACTTGCGTAGATCGTTTCACACGTTGGCCGGAAGCCATTCCTATTGTGGATATTCAAGCCGAAACTGTCGCCGATGCCTTTTTCAGTGGGTGGATAGCACGTTTCGAGACTCCCGCCACTATGACCACAGATAGGGGCGTCCAGCTCGAATCAAAATTATGGGATGGTTTATGCAACCAGTTCGGGATAGTACGAAATCGCACAACGAGCTACCACCCCCAGTCGAACGGCATGGTCGAACGTTAAAAGCAGCCAATATGGCACACGAGTCACCGAATCCATGGACAATTACACCACCTTCCGTTTTACTTGGCGTTCGTTCCGCCATTAAGGAGTTATTGGGCAGGTCGGCTGCCGAAATGATTTATGGTACGACACTCAGATTACCAGGAGAATTTACAGAGAAGTATACTGTCGACGCACATACAAACTTGGACAATTACTCAGATAAGCTACACGTAGCCATGACGCGTCTCCGTTTGTGCCCACCGCGCGACACACCAGAAAAATATTTTCCAGTATAAAGAAATCGACACATGCACACATGTATTTTTGCGACGAATCGCAATTGTGCCGCTTCTTAACGCCCCTTACGACGGCACATACAAGGTCATCGTGAGGAGCGGCAGAGTTATGAAAATCCTGATAAAAGGCAAGGTGGAAACAGTCTCATTGGACCGAGTTAAACCAGCACATTTTGAGTGCGAGCTTGCAACAGGTACAATAACGCAGCGTACTACGTCATCGAAACGAACGAGCTCGAAGACTACAGGGATGGTTAGAAGGAATTCACAGGATCCACTAACACCCTGTAGTACCCACACTCAGAGGTTCAACAGGACGAGTGTTAACCCGACAACGACAAAGTCTAAGGCGTCTAAACATGGTACAAATTTGGCCACTGCTCCACAGCAAAAAGCTATAAGAGTAAAATTGCCTCACAAATTTAAACCTTATGTAGCGCCACATTCGCGAACCCCTGCCGTTTCCTGCACTAACGGGAGAGACGGCGGTTTGTGAACATATTCACGTGTACCTTTGCATTTAAGGGATAAAACCCCTCCTACAAGCGACATGCACAAACAATCGAATGTTAAGAACGATTCTACCATCGCCGATAGCGATAAAGTTATAGCGGACGTACCCGCGAGGACGACTAGAGTCGGACGAACAATCCAAACTCCCGCCCGGTAAGTGCAGATGGTCCATGCCGTAGTGGTGCCTAACGACATCTACGGCGGGACCTACCGCACGTACCGAAGTAATAATAGTTATAATTTGTAAATATAAATTCGCCAGGCTTGGCAAAACTAAGTTGAATAAGTCAAATACAATTTAACTAAATCACATTAGCAAATACTTTTGCTACTCAGTGTTATATGTATTAATTAAAGTCATATCGGTTGGTCGTTACACATATCGCAGCAGCACTACTAATTATTCAAAGTACATTGGTGTTAAGAGGATTGGAATTTTGGTGTTACGAGGCTTGGAACTTTGGTGTTACAAGGATTGGAACTCTGGTGTTGATCAATAATTTTACTTCGTAACGCTGTGACTATAATGTTAACCAACCACCCACGCTGTATTTTCAAACCTGACTGTTTTATTGTTCGCTTAATGTATACGTTTGTGTGCACTTTCCAAGCGGAACCGGATCCGACGCAGTCTCCACAAGTTAGTTTGGTTCATACGTTTGCACTAAACCCGGGGGTAATGTGGGAACCCGCGTCTCACCGTTCAGGCGTTTCCGACCTTTGACGAAAGGCGGTAGCCCGCTTAGCCTCAATTTCGAATCGCGCTGCATCAAGCGATGTGCTCCACTTACTCCCAGGCTGCCTAGTTGAGCAGACGTCTCGCTAGACTCAAGCGCCGAGCCGCTGGCTAGGTTGTCGCGTTCTGCGTGAAAATGTGTGCACTAAAGTTGTTACAACGTCTAGACTAAATAAACAAGAATGAAGCGAAAGATGAATTAACTGAGTTATTTGTGTTCCGTCGTCCCGACGGGAATGAAGACTGAAGTGAAGTGAGTTGGGGCTGGTCCCACCAATCCCCTATTGGTGAGAAGCCCTACACTTACATATACACATGATACACACCCGGCTCCAGGCCAACTGTGATTATGTAATAGGCGAGGACTCGCCACCTTCTCAGTTCTGACTATGAACAAAATCTATTTAAATTGTGAATATATCAGGATTCAAGATATATATTTGTTCTTTTCAGTTCAAACTATTCAAGATTGATATATTACAGACTTCTTTAGCACCAATATTGATGAAATGATCAATTCTTAAGTCAGGATCGAACCAACTGTATAGGCCTAGCTTTGGACGGAAAGCCAGATGATCAGCTATCACCAGGCAAGCTCATTGACCCAATGCTCAAGCACATCAATGGTCGAGAAAGTCATCTCACCAATCTCATGCACGATTACTGGGTCAGTCATATACTGAACGGCCATCACGCTTTCCGAGAGTGAGCTGATACTGCTATGAACTCGAAAGGCAGTATCTGCTTACTTGTAATGTGAGCAGCTACTGTGTTTGTTAATTGTGGCTGTGTATGTCAGTGCCCAGCAAACACGAGGCATCTACCCAGCGCCGGAACAATGTTGGGCCAACGTCTACGACGCTGGCCCAACACTATTTGTGATGCGTGCTTATTGGGATATGTAGGATGTAGCATAGTCTATATGTGATGTGCCACATCGGCACCCGACCTATGTCAGAGCTTTAGATTTTGAGTTATGGCCATGTTTTGTTAAAATATTTTTTTTGCTAATTTTCTTTTTTAACGCTGACCGGAAATACAACTTCAATGCAATTTAAGTACAAAATATTAAAGATACCCTAGTTTTATTTCTGATATAAAAATGATTTATTTTGAACAATTTTTCTCAACATGTTAGCGGGGGAGGAACCGGGACTAATCTTTCACTTGGTGACAAATTTTTGTGGGTAAGCTTAAAATGAAGCTTAGGATATGTTTTTGACTTTTTTGGCGGATGCAAACTTTTTCGGGTCATTTTTTCGAAATATGACGCGTCAAATCCACCATTACACGAAATCCTTAAAATTGACTTAAAACACAAAGTATGCAACGTAGCATATTGATTTTTAGGTCTATACCTATGTTTTCAGGGTCAAGGAACTTGAATTTTTGTTTAGAAATATGCTTTCATTATTAATCAACACGTTTTATTAAAATTTAGGATGGCCGCCATGTAAAATATAAATTACGTCTCATTTTTCTGGCAATAAAGTCAGCGTTCAATGTGTCAAAAATGGACAAATGCTGATAAAACATTTATTTATTATTTGAAAATAAGTACAGTATCAAGAAGACAATACAAATCTGAAGTAAATTTCAGTTTCATATAATAGAAATAATAGTCGAACATTGCAAATGCAATTGCATTACAAGGAGATTTTAAGTCATCTATTACCTGAGCTTATTAACTGTCCTCATTATTATTGCACATACCATTGCAATTACAGAGTGTACATGTACATTTGAATCTACTTCTGTAGCACTTGCAGTTTCCTTTACAGGATACTTTACATTGACAACTAAATAGGTAGGCACACCCCTCACTAACTTCTGGAAGATCGCTCCAATGGGGCATCCAAATCTTCAACCTTTCATTCCACACCCAGCCCCAGTTATTAGGTGGAAGATTGATTGGCCTTTTCTGAAGTGCCTGAATCCAATGATGTGCAGCAAGCACAGAACGCTTGACATGTTGGTACAATGCATGTTTTGTTGGAGGAATGTATTCTAATGGTTTTAGACTGGTTGTAAACAAGAGCTTACGAGCTTCATTAACATCTTTGGATGGACATTTCGGGCTATACATTTGAACAGTCATTCCCTCTAGTGCTGCCATTAGCAATGATTCCAGAGTCAACTCAGATGGTTCGCTCTGGAGCTTGATAAAGGTGTCTGTTAACTCAGGATGTAACTCCCAAATTTTGAATGCGGTCTTCTTCCCAACATTACGTAGAAATGAGGTAATATCAGAGCCAGTGAAGGCATGAAAGAAAGGCAATGCTTCACATCGTTGTGGTCCAAGACCTTCACATACTTTATGAATTGGGATATCTTTATAATGCTTGCCAGTTCCAAATCCAATCCAAAGCTCTTTAACCCTTTCACCACTGAAGCCCGTTTTTATGTGCTGAATGCCATAGCATTCAGCACATAAAAACGGGCTTCAGTGGTGAAAGGGTTAAGGGATGTCTTTGGAAAGAAATGGCAAGCAAGAACAACAACATCTGTGTCTACGGTCCGAAGGTAAGCAATAGTGTGTCCATTATCGGCAGCATTCTTATAATACAGCTGTAATCTGGTATCTCCTTCTTCTTGAGAGCAGGGAGATATCGAAGAAAGATCACATTCCTTGTTTGAAATAACAATATCTCCTTTTGTGCTTAATAGATGATATCTTTTGTCTGAGGTTGCATATTTCATTTCTTCACTGATATATTCAAAGAGTTGCTGTTTGTTTTCGCTATCCAACAAACATTTGTGCCAAGCAGCTCCCTTGGGAATTGGTTTGTCCGAGTGCACACGTGTTCGTTGATTGGTTGCTCCACCACGCCTTGCTCTGCATTGCGTTTTGAGGCTTATGTTACCTATATAAACATCATATACTGCATCTACATGTTCACATGTTGGGGTAAGTTGGGATTCCATGAATGGGAGGAGATGCTTTGGAAGGTAATCCTTAAAGGTCACTGCTGTAGTAGGTTTAACCATATGCACTACTGCAGCCATGTCAAATAGGGCAACTGTAGCTCTTTCTTTCAATGGGTTTTTACCGGGTTTGGGAATGTTTGGGAGACATTCCAATAAAGCAGCTTTATTAACAATAAGGAGCTTACCATTGTTTGAGAGGGTTGGTGAATCTCTCACACTCTCATGCTTGAAAAAGTCATTTATGTCTGATTCAGGTCGGTCATTAAGATTGACATAAAATCAAGTGACTATTGCTGTGGAATTTTTAGCTGAGATAGCCTGACCTCGTTTTTATTCAGATCAACGGGTGGATGGTTTTGGAAAGTGTATAGGTTAATTCTTGGTATAGTATCTGAAAGTGCCTTTTCACAGGTATCTATCCTGTCATTGACAAATGTATGATACAACACTCGTCCTTTTTCTGGGGCATGTCTGAGACTTGTGACAATTGCTGGGTCCATGATTTCACCAGTTGTCAATGTTATAAGCTCAGGATCATTTTCCATGAAAGGATTTGTAACTGTGCGATCTTTCACCGTTTTTATTAGTGCATTTATATCTCTAAGGAACCTCTGTTGTACATATTGTGCAGCTTCTGGGTGTTCTTTCACTTTGTCATCATCTGCATTATATGATATTTTCTCTTCAAATTCTCGTAACACTCGCAAGACTTCTGGTCTTGATATCTCCATGAGCTCTTTTTCATCTTGATATCCATAAAGTCCTCGATTACCACCATCTTCCTTGATAAGTTTAACACTTTGTTCTTGGCTTTAGTCTAGCCCAATCAGCGAAAATTTTGTTTTGCTTCTCTGTACCACAAAGAGGCCCTTCATAAAGGCAGCATGTACATTAGGATGTAACTCAGGCAAGCAAGCCATATCTCTTAGAAAAACTGGTGTGAAACGTGCATACATTAAGCGGTCGAATGCAAAGAAATATCCACAGAGATCATCAATTGAGTCAAGAGTGAGCATCCAATCACCGGTACGTTGACCTCGTATAAACCTCAAGTAGCACTTGAGGAAAGTTCGCACAGTAATCCAGAAGTTGACAGTAGGGCAATTATCATCAAGACGCTTCTCCCATATATCAATAGGCTCATGAGGGCCCAACACAGTGAGGTATTCTTCATAAGAATGGCGTTTCATGATTTCTAACCAGACTAGTGTAAGTTCATAAGCATATCTTGTTCGCTTGACATGTTTACCCCCAAGCAGTGAATTACAAACACCAGATTGATATATCCCTGCTTCCAGAAACATCAATTCCCATCCAGAACCACCTAGTAGCCTACCACCGCACTCTTGAGTTGCCATTTCTAGGTGAAGCATTCCCAACATTATGACTATTTTAGTTACACCTACTTCATCTGGATAAACCCACTGACATTTTTTTTGCAGAGCGTAAAGAGGACAGTCGATAGTGCAAACAGCAATTTGGCCAGGATTAGCATAATTGGTTGCTTTGATCAACATTTCCATGCTGTGTTTTTGCATTGCCATTGTGGCCGCTTTATTGTAGATTTCAGGAAATATTTCAATAGATGCTCGTGGGCGTACATCATTGTGATCTTGATTATGTGAATGATACCCTGAATATGTTATAGGAATGTTGCAGAGGCTACCTTCCTTTACCACATTACTTGCATGTTTTATCCATTCATTTTCTGGAATTTCTCTTCTGTTGTCTTTGCTAAACTTCGACCTAGTTGTCCCTGATTGAATAGGGGTTAGTTTTATTTCCCCAGCAAAATCTTCTACATAGGGCACATTTGCGAACTTTTCAGGTATTTTGATCTCAGCCTCTTTGGGGATACTTTTAAGACTCGGTGGCTTTGGGTCAACTCCGCGGTTGTCATCAGTGAGATGTGCAGTAATGGTAAGAATTGTGCCATGTATTTCGACCCTGCCTGAAATATCAAAGTTATCAGATGAACCTGTAACAAACACTTTTAATTTTACTGTTGGTGGAATAACTACACCTATTTCATTCCACATTCTGGTAACTACATTCTGGTAACTAAAATCACGTCTAACTTCAATCACTCTGGCATGAGACACAGATAATCCCATTAAATGGGATGTCTGTATTGACCCTTTTTGGCCTCCCTTGGGCATGTGGTTTAAGACCATTGTAAAGAGTCACTGGTGTCTCTCTGTGTTTCATTTGATATTTATAAATGACTGCTTTTTGTATGTCTTTTTGAAGCATTACTACAAATTAACTGTGATATCACACAAGCAACTTTCACTCGTGCTGTTGGGTCTTCTGGATCATCTCTTACGTCTTCTCTGTTTTCCACTTATGCAAAACAAAAGCGAAATACATTTTAAGTGTGTGACAGAGAAATAAAGGCTAATTGCCAGAAAAAAACTTCTTTTTTTCAAATTAGTGCCATGACCTTGTAAACTATTTCTATTGTTATGAAAACTAACATTTCGATACAAATAAAAGTTGTGATGGTAACTCTTATTTTTAAATTTATTATGTGTGTAATCGAATGTATTGTAATTTAAACAAAAAAGTAATCACTTATAAATTACCTGGTTCGCACACCGACTGGGATCCTTCCAGCATAACATCAATGAGCGTCAGAAGAGGAAGTGGTACCGGCTCGACAAGGCAGTTTGCGTTAAAGCTGCTATTGAATGGAAGTTGGGGCTCCAAGATATATTTCCGAAGCATCATTCCTACATCAACAATTTTTTGGGCTTCATCTTCAGTTACAGGGTGAGTTAAATCAGCTAAGAAATTGCCAACTGTAGATGTATGGGCAATAAACACATGAATTCCTGCTCTGTGGTGGGACCATTCCGGTCCTAACTTGTCTAGAATGTGGTTTTTGAACCTGGTTGAGTTTATACTTTTGTCCCTCCATTCTGATGCTACTGCTTCTAGTTTGCATTCATATACCTTCATGAGGTCTGTTAATTTAACAGTAGATGGACCATAGCGAATATATGTTATCAACTGGGAGAAAACAAGAGGATCATAAGGTAATATGTCACTAGCAGCACACTCTGACTTTGCAGCTTTTGAATTTGCAGAACGAGCTTCGTTTTTCAGATCAGACTAACAGCTGATATGATAATTTATATCTGCTGCAACAGTATCCTCTGGATTAATGGCTGTGTTCGAGCAAGCATGTACTTCCCAGTTCTTTGCTTCTAAGGCCCATTTTAGAAGGTTCTTCCCACAACTGAGAGCTGGATATAGTTTCTCTTTTTTATCATCCCCAAGGCATTTCACACAAGTAGCTGTTTTACGATCAAAGCTTGCATTAAAACTAGTCCGTAATTTTTTAGGACTAATTGTGGTCTCTGGCTCTTGTTTGCGCTTTTTAAGCTCCCTATGGACAGTTCGAGAGCTCAGAGCTGAACGGCAGCTTTTGTGATAAATAGCTTTATTTTTGTCAAGAGTGGTAACAATACCTGAACCATCATCAATGCACTCAGTATTGAGGTTGTAAGGAAGCGTTACTCCATTGCTTGTGAAATATTCAATGTCTTTTTGAAGTGTCTCATAGGCAGAATGTTTTTGATTTGCTGCATTAGGATTTCTAAGCTCTGTACTATCACCTAGTAATTGGCATACACAACACAGACTGTAAACAGTTGTCTTTCTAATTATGAAAGGATCATCCATAGTAACATTCCAATGTAGGCATATAGGTAAATCTATGATGTCATATAATTCTGTGATGGAGTCGGGCACATCCGGATCAGCTGCAGGCCAGATCAAAACTACCTAAATGTAGCCTATACAGGGGTGTGAAGGTCCTCGCATGACAGCTCAATCAAAAGGGTGGACTTGACATGTGTTTTAACATGTTTAATGGACTATCTATGACGTCACAATCGATTTTATTTAATCTAATTTGTATCTAGGGTTCATTTTACACTCCACGCAGCTTGCAAATGCATCTAGCTCACATAGTAGGCCTACTATGCTCTGTCTGGATTGAGTTAAAACCAATTTTACATTATAAACAGCTTATATAGACACTACATTTGTTATTTTTCAACAGCTGATGAATGTGGAGGAATACTCTGGTCAGAGTTCTGGATGTTTTGAAACACATCATTTTCATCAGCAGCTTTTAGGGGGACTCAATCAGGCTAAAATCATGCATGTCCAAAATAAGAAATACGGGGATCTCGTCTCTTTTAGCTAGCCTAACTGGTAAATGCCCAGCACAAAAATGTAAACATTTTGCAGTTCTAGTCAAGGGACATGTTTACATCATATGGACATTAAGAAACCAAAATAAAATCACCGATTTTTTTATGATTTTAGCCAGATTGAGTCCTTTTAAAGTAGGCCTACGTGATATTTTACATGGCGGCCATCTTGAATTTTACTAAAGCATCTTTATTATTAATGATAATATGTTTCTAAGGTAAAATTTAAGTTCATTGCCCCTGAAAACATAGGTGTAGAACTGAAAATAATTATACTATGATGCATATTTTGTGTTTTAGGTCATTTTTAGTGATTTCGCGTAATGGCGGGAATGACGCGTAATAATTCGAAAAAAAGGCCCGAAAAAATTTGCATCCGCCAAAAAAATGAAAGAGCAGACCTTTATCTTCATTTTAAGCCTACATACAAAAAGTTGTCACCAAGTAAAAGATTGTCGCAATATCACCCAAATTCCCTCCTCGCTATGTTGCGATATTTAAGACTTAAGTTTCCAAATCTTGTTTTATCGATGATTTCTTAAATAATTGAGATATATTTATAATTTTGGGTGCATTTGAAACCTGAGCGCTGGCTCTTTAAACGCCACTTACTAACTCATTTTCTATATAATATATTATATATTCACATATAATAATATTCCCAGTAAACAGTCAATGCAGATCTTGTGTAGGCATATGATGTGTTGGTTGAAGGCTGGACTGACGTCCCAGATGCCCGTAGGCCATATATAACATTAAACAAACACATGGCCTCAACCACAACATTGTGCTATTAACAGTGATTAACAGATTATGTCATTATTTTAACGTTGGGTATATATAGGCCTAATAATCAATATCAATGGTTTTGAAAAAGTGTCCAATTATCAGCTCTGTCAGTTCTTTGATTTAACTTGATTGATCTGATTTAATTTATCGCCTGATCTAATTTATCGCCGATTGCCGGTCTCGCCAATTAATTCCACGTTGCAATTCACACCCAACACTCACAAAATCACTTTACTGTAAGTATTGAATAACAGGGGAGCGCATGAAACTCATATTATTTCGGCGATTGTCACTATGCCGGTCCGCGATAAGCAGTGAAGAAATAGAGCCATGACAGTGAATCAGATCACTGAGGGACCGATCGCATATCTCAGACATGGGGACGAAAATTTGCATAATTAGGCCTAGTGGTAATGATAGATTATAAGCCACGTATGCCTATACATTAAGTATTGATCTTGTGAATTGGGTTGAGTTTACGAGCATAATGAAAAGCTTTCTTACAGAATGTTTGTTGTTTGTAATGTTCAGCTTATTTTGGCGTCCATTACCCCCCTCCCTCCCCAGTAAAAATATAGCCATGAATGAAGGTCGGAATAGTTTATTGGAGTGTGCTCAACCATCTCAGGCCTACATGCTTGGTAGTTATCCTACGGATAATATAATACATGTATTGGTGATAATTATAAAATCTGATGACACGATTTATTTAAAAAAACATCATATTTGTGGTCTAATATTTATTACGCGATTTTTAGTGCTCACAAAAAAATCATATTTGTATTCCTGACACAAATCCTTGTCATATCGACAGGTCTGATCGACAGTCGTGCTCAAACTCTGATTAGTCAACATCACCCGCCCATCTCATTCTCATCTCATGATTTTCACGTGCCGTGCTGCTCTTAATGGGGCCACGTTTGCTGAATTTTGCGGCGCGGCGCGGCGTTTGGTGGGGCCGTAGCTTTATAGGATCTCATGCCGACAGTGTTATTTCCATAGATATAAATCTATGGTTATTTCACAGAGGTAGACAAGGACACCTGTACCCTCCTCCAATTAAAGGTGTAGTCAACTGTCAAAATTCGCGGGACAAGGGTCCCCCAGAAGGCAATAGTGCCCGTGGGTAAGCCAAGGCCCTATTCCATAATAATACTAAATATGCGTTTCATACCCAAAGCTTCATTAAGAGCAAGTTCTCAAATCACAGCAAGTTCATATATACTTGAGCGACATCTATGAGGTAATAATTCAAAGCCCTTGTCTTTTGCCCCTACTTGGTCGCCTACTTGCAAACAAACTGACTGTATTACTGCGGGGATTTGGAAACTGCTTGACCCCCAAGTTTGTATTGTCACCCAGTAAACACAAAACATTTGTATGACTTTATGCAATGTTGGACCAACGGCGAAGACGTTGGGCCGACATTGCATAAATGTCACACAAATGTCTTGCGTTTGCTGGGCAGGAGGACTTTCTCTCAAACATTGTACATTTATCTAATGTTGGTTCAATGTTGGGCCAGCGTCGCAGACGTTGGCCTAACATTAAAACAGCATTGGATCAATGTCCCGTTTAAGTAGTATCTTGTAATCAGTTCAGTGGCAATATTAATGCTGTCAATCTGTACTCAATAGGCTACTGTTTGGCCTACACTTGACCGTCCCAGGCATGCGCGTTTTGAAGCTGAATGATTCTTTAATCGCTGCGCCTAACATGGCTTCGCTTACACATCTTCACTTTGATCGTGAGTTTTGAATTCCGCGATTTCACTAATTTAGCTTCTATGCTGCATGTACCGTTTGTTTATATCAGCCAAATTTACCAGTTAACATTTTTATTATTTGCAAATTATTGATGTAACTTTGTGACATTTGTCCGGTAAATACCGTTATGCTATAAACTATTACCGCATCCCTTCAAGCTATTACCGTATCCCGTGTACATCTCCTGTCATGTGGACCTAGTGGTAATGCCTTTTAATTTTTATTTTAAGTGATAGTCATTAATATTATCGAAATACCTAGTTTTTCTTATGGCAATGCCACTTAACATACTTTTAGTTGTGTATATAATACCATGTATATTGTCACATGATTTAACAAATTAACAATTTTGTATATACATGTACTAGGCTCTACATATATCTCTTTTATTTGTATGACAAGTAAGTCTGTAATGACTTTTTTCTGTCAATGAAATATATGTCTGTCTGGTAGTACTGGATTAAATCAGGCCATTTTGTATGACACATCGTCATATAACTTGAATCACCATTATATCGTCCAATGTAATAATGAATAAAAACTGTACCGGTATGCGTTTTTGTGGTCTGTGAGTATTGCCATTATATGTGTTAAATTTGTGGCCATTTTGAGTCACTACCATCGGCCACGGGGTGTTGGGAGTACTTGCACAGTATTTTAATTTACTGTTATCTTGTGAAGTGACAAAGAAAACATCCCGCTCTTGTGCATCTAATTATTTTTAGCAGGTTTTTTTTAAAATCTAAGACACTTATCGACGGAAAATAAAAAAAATAATAAAAATTATATTTGTTTTGATTACAATTTTACATGGCCCATTGCTTAATATAAATATCAACTTCAGTCTAATGCAAAAAACACTCTCAATAATGTTTAGAACCGCAGGGTTCTTGTTAATATAGTCATGGCCGCAAGCACTCTAATTTATGGTGGGGGGGGGGGGATGATATAGGACTTCAGGCCTCTTGTTGGCGTAGCTGCAGCCTCCAAGTGTCTGGCTATTATCTTCAGGTGTATTGCCAGGAACGTAGCATGGTTCCTCCGCTCGACAGAAGTGCCAATGTAGCTCCTGCGTCAGTGCAGGCATCGTTGGGCCTGTGGTGGTGTGTTTGACATTATGTCTCTCACGAGGGATGAATGGAGCTATCCTCAACAATTGTTACTCTGGGGACTATTCGACCCGAGGACAGTGCGAAAGGCCATAGTGTTCCTGCATTAAATTGCATAGCAAAACCCAAGTCTCCGACTGTCTGGCCATGTCTGGGGGTAAATCCCCTAGACATGCCCAGAATAACTCGCCATGCCTTATCACCCTAACGTCATCATCTGTATATCATCTGCATGCATGCATCAATGGACTGCACTGTTTTTATCGTATCACAATGTCACGTAAAAGACCATTAGTGCTGAAAAGTGATGTTATTTTAGTGCTACTACATATAAAACGTCCTCGGATGGCTGGTGATGTTTGATAACTTTCATTTAGCATATACACCATTAAGAACACATAATTGCTGTTGAGTTCACCAGGAAAACATCTGAGTGATCTTACAATTCAGTATCCACGCCCCGAAATTAGCTAATGTCGGGCGGCCAATTAGCTAATCCCGGAAAGCCACCAGGTGATCCCACTGGCAGATAACATTCCAATCAATGATATATATATAATTCGACACACGACCCAGAAACCATGACCTTCATTGGTTAGATGTGAACCCTGTGTACATGGCATAATAACAGTTTAATGCATCTACTAATCTGGCCCAGCATTAAACCGGCAAGGTGAGAGGAGTACCATCATATTGGCATCAAACTTTTTAAACTAAATATTTAAGTGCGAATATGCTATTATTAGTTTGGTCTTTTTACTATACTGGTACCACTTTTACCATACAAAATAGGATATTGTTCTACCATGAATTGTCACTTAAATGGTCATACTGGCCAATACGTTATGTTAAAAAGTCAATTTACTTACTCACTATTAAACCTATACATTCGCGTAAAAAATTTGATATAATATTACACCTGAAGATATAATGTCATAATATTGAGAGCTAGATAAACACTCTCATTACCTGTAATTTATACAATATGATTCAAAAAGGTGTGTTAAACACCTTCCATAATAAATCGACGTCACCAGTTTTATTAATGGTATATTGACATATTTATAGCTGACTGATTTTTGTAATAATCATTAATATGACCTATTATCGTCCACCTTTCACCAATCTTTTTTATGGATTTACAGGCCTATCCGCAAGACAGATTTATTAATTCTAAGTGGTGTTGATCTAGAATATACTGAGAAAAATACTTTAAAAATTTGATAATGAATGATACTGTACTAGAGTATATATTTTAAAAATAACGGAAATTAAATACAAATGAAAATAAGTCATAAAAAATACTAGACTATCAGATAAAACAAAATTTTGAATATCATGTATTCAAATTATTAATCATGTTTATCTATTTTTCTGGTGTGAAACTTTGTAAATTTAAGGTTCTTCACAATCGATCTGGCTCCCAGCATTATGATAAGTCTCACTATAACTTAAGGTGTATTATTGAATACAAACATTTTACGTGATAATATACCTTTAAATCGACATTGGCTTAATATTTCAAGTGTATTTAGTGTACAAGTGTAGGAAGCCTCTAGTCTGTGAGATGAGCCACTTTTAATTGTAAACGTGTCTGAGCCCAAAATGTTTGAACATTGTTTCTAACTCGGGATTTCATGCTGACTCGTCATTTCTTAAATGCTGCAGACACTGCGAAATTCCCGATTACTTAATTCGGGCATACATGTCCAAAATATCTTTATATCTTGCTTAACTGGTAAATGCGCAAAACAAAAAACTTCTTGTCTATGGACATGTTCACATCATAATTTTATGGCCATATTAAAAAGCAAAAATAAAAATACTGATTTATTGATGATTTTAGCCTGATTGTGTCGCTTTAACTAAGACATTTTCAATATATATAAAAACAGTTAGGTGGTGAATACAGAGCATATAGTCATTGGTTTGTGGTGTTCAATATTGCCTGAAACAGTATGTGGATGTGTGTCTAATGTATTTCCATTATGTATTCGTGCTTGTAATTTTTTACTTTGTGCTACGTGATTTCTCTTGGTCCATGGATTCTCTTGGTCCATGGATTCCCTGTGACTCGGATATCAAGCTGGCCACAGCCAGATTGATCGCCTTGCATATACTTTGTAGATACAGAACTGTTTGGAGTATTTGTATCAATTAATCGTCATTGAAGGATTTAAATATAGTCTACTGGGTTGTAACTATTAATTTATTGAATGATAATGGTATGGACGCAGTCTCAATTGTTAGCATAATTTGTGTATTGACTGCCTCCTGTATCGGATGATCAGGAGATGCTGCAGAGGGACCTATCTGCGTTACAGGACTGGGCAGATCGATGGGGGATGTGTTTTAAACCCTCGAAATGCTCGGTCTTGAGGGAGCCAGTGCCGAAAAAAAACTGGAATTTCAGTACACCCTTAAAGGCGAAACACTGGTGAAAATTTTATCAATACCATATCTTGGTGTTTGCCTTAGCAAGACCCTGGAATGGGAGGCCCACATTAACAAAATTACGAGTAAAGCAAATTCCACTCTGGGCTACCTTTGGAGGAACCTGAAAGCATGTCCCCCTAGCCTAAGGGGCACTGCCTATTTTCCCTGGTCAGATCATCTTTAGAATATTCTTCAGCAGTTTGGGACCCCGTTAGACAAAAATAGATTGACACAATTCAAAGATCAGCAGCAAGATTTGTCACCCAAAATTATAGACAAATAGCCAGTGTGACATCTCTCATTAAGAACCTGGGCTGGCCTGACCTGAAAACAAGACAAAAAAATTCAAGAATTTTAAGTATGTTCAAAATTTGAAATGAGATAGTCGAGTAGTGGTAGTAGTAAATCATTGCTTTACGTCACTTTTCGGCACAAATGGTCTTTTAAGTGACATTGTAATACGATAAAAACGTTGTAGTCAATTGATAAGATGAATGATGTACAGATGATGCTGTAAGGGTGAGGGTGATAGGGCATGGTGGGTTATTGAGAGCGTTTTCCTCCCTCTCCCTATCAGGGGTTCTGGGCATGTCTAGGGGATCTACCCCTAGACATGCCCAGACGGCCAGAGACTTGAATTTTGCTGTGCAATTTAATGCTGAAACTCTGCGGCATTTCGCGCAGCTCCGCTATCTTCGGGTCGGATAATCTCCAGAGTAACTCCATTCACTCCCGGTGAGAGACTATTGCCGGTAATTTAAGGCTACCACGGCCTACACCAGCGCATGCACTGATGCGGGTGCTGCATTAGCTCTGCTGTTGAGCTGAGGAGCTAGGGTACGCCACTGGCAATCCGTCCGAAGATCATGAGGAGGCTGCAGCCTGGATGATTGCTATAGACTAGTGCTTCCGTACAATGTCGTACACAGCATTCAGCAGACGGAACAGATCGTAATGACCCTCCTCGGATGGGGGCAAAAAAGTACTACTAATAGCAATCATCCCAGTACCCCAGGCTAGTCGAGATTCCTATCAATGACCGTTTTTTCCCAGCCGACAAAAGAACACCTGGTGGGCATAATCAGGCCTATGAACACCTTGGAGCTAACGCCACACTGGGACAAAATTCTTTTTGGCATCGAACTATCCCTTTTTGGAATTCTCTCCTGGCAGCGGCCATAGAATCAAAAACTGTGGCAGCATTCACGAGTCAGCTGGTTGACAAAGTCTGTCAGTCGCCCCCCTGGAATCGGCTGGTATAGCCTATATATATAGCCACTGATAACATGCTCCTGAGCGGGGTTTACCTCTTGTCCGAGATTACTGTTGTCAGGTGATTCCGTCGTCCGCCTTCCCATCGTCACATGAACAAACTACGTATATATGACAAAAATAATCTCTGTGGACATTAAACAGAGAATCTCTCATATATATAGGCATGATATATACACATTGATTGACTGTTAATCACTTTCACGGCGAATTTCATTGCAGTTGTTTCACAACCTAATTGTCTTATTTCATGGCTAATCTTATTGCAGCTGTATAACAACCTAATTGTCTTTTCAGCTATAGGGGGTGGTAAGATTCCATCTGATTTTCAGAGAAAACTCTTGGTGAAAGCTAACATATATGAGGATGTATCGAAAATTCCAAGTGAAGTTAGGTAGGTTCTCACATTTTTTTATAAAGGAGTAAGATAATTACGTGATTAGTACGGAGATTAAGTACCGCCAACTAATATTTATAAACTTGTTTTGCAGCTCAGCACAAATTCAGAAGGCAACTAATTGGATGCGGATCCGTGTAGCAAATAGAATGATGGCCTTCTTTGTCGTTGGAGCTATAATAGCTGTCATGATTGGCAAACACCAAAAAAATCAAGGCACAAATATGACTGATATAACCAATGATTGGATTAATCAACAACGGCGCATAGGCAACCAAAAACGTGAAGATCAGACGAAAGAATAATGATTTTTATAAGCTGTATCTGCATTATACTGTTTTATCATCAAATGAATTAAATTATTATATTGACATTATTTTCCTAGCACATCATTATTTGTAGGCCTATAGTGTATTATGACTCCCCCTCTGTAGACAGGGGTGGGGGTTACCTCTGTCTGATCAGTGTGTCCGCGTCAGTGAGGGGGTTTTCCCAGCGGTTTCTATCGTGCAGGTGGAGGCTGCCCCAGCAAACACGAGACGTTGACCCAATGCTGGCCCACTGTCCACGACGCTGAGCCAACGTCGGGTTACTGTGTCGTGTTTGGCGCCACACTGAATGTGGGCCAGGAATGTGTGCTATCGAACGCAGTGTTGACAAGCCACATTGTGTTTCGCCAAACGGCGTGGTTCCAAAACGGAATAATAAATTCAGCTTAATACAGAATCTTAGGGTAGTAAATGACAGTTGTTGTAAGGTGACATTTCAGTGTGAGAATATATTAAAACTGTTGCGCAACTGTTTGAGTTTAAAGACGATTTAATTAACTGTAGATATAAAAAACGGGTTCAACCACATCAAAATACATAGTCTCTACTGTCTGTCCACAGGAGCCCTTTAATAACATTAATTACAAAAGCTATTTACACTACATCTGGGTTAATATGGCTGTCAAACTTTATGTTTACTAAAACGGTGACCCTCCTAGTTTATTATAATGGTACTGTGACCCAGGTTTGCATGAAAAAAACCGTTAACAATCCCCAAAAATCGTCCTCCTCAGCAAGTTTCACGCAATATACACTGTTTTTAAAAATGCCAATAATACAACTTTCCTGCTTCTAAACCATGACAACCTGTTGTTAAAAGCCGTCAGTTGTCAGGTTATTCATTTATTCATTCATCTATTTTATACATGAAGCTGTCACGGCATAACCTATTTATTTCTGGTATTGATGCATCTAAAGAGATATGTAAACCTACCAGTCACATGAAGTCACTGTGATGGCTGCCTGTTTGATAATCACAATGTAAATAAGTGTATGTCCGACACGTTTTAATGTACGACTGACACCTTGTGTAAATCACAAGGCTGTTTAGTAAACTGATGTCCATTCAATCAGCCGCATGTCAGTTTATTATTAGCTAATGGGTGGATATAATATCATAAAAATAAATTATACATCAATTTTGAATAACAAAACAATGTAGAGTATGTGTGGAAAATTAGCTTGTCCGTCCCACACAAAAATTGTAAATTGTATTATTTTTAGATAAGATTGTTGGATATCTACATTATTACATTATTGTAACTCATTCCAATAATGTACGGTAATAATTTATCAAAACGGATTTATTGGAATTGTTTGTGTGACTGTGTGTCTCTGATGTCTATCACTGACACCTGTTAAAAACGGCCTCATGCATTGATTCAGCTGTTTCTGAATAAGCATAAATGTCTGTATTTGCTGAGATATGAAGCTATTTCTCGCCAAAGGGCTTCTGGCTTTTGAGCTGTGTGTTGAGTCATTGGTTTATACCCTGTAGATAGCCAAGAGATTTCACTGAGAGCAATGTCTACCTTGAGATCAAACTAAGTCAATATAATTTAAAGAAATGAACACAATGAGAGTTTGAAACTGGGGGAAGCTAGCAGATGTTCTACTTTCTAAGCTAAATCTAGGCCTATTATAATATCGACACAATATTTTGCAATGAAGACAATGAGAGTTTGAAATCGGGGGACGCTAGCAGATGTTCTACTTTCCGAAGCAAATCTATTATGATATCAATACAATATTTTGCAATAATATATATGGACCATTTAAAAAAAAATTGAGCAATAACGGTAATGACATTTTTTTATTATTTAAATGTTATGTATGCCTATATGATACTGTGGCAAGCATCAGTGTGCAATAGCCAAGCAGCATATTATATATTAGCACTTTTAGAGACCCTAATGTAATTATTTTTTCTTTCTGTGAAGAAATAATTTTGTTTAATAATATGTTTTAAGCTTTAAATAGCGGGCCTAATTTTCGGTATAATTGTTTGCAGATATCCACACATTATTACTAAAGGGACATTGAATTAACACTGAACTTACGTTTTGAAGTAGTATTTGTCTTTACCGTTTTATGTCGGTCTCTACCGTTATAATGGTAAAGACAAATCATTGTAACGATAAAGACACTCTATTTGGCATAAAATAACCATTTAACAAGATATGTGCATATTGTTTACTTTGTTGATCTACAAGCACTAATTCATTTAAACCAAGGTTATCAGACACTCTGTAAAGACATCTTATTGTTGTGACACTTATTTTGTATTTATATTCCAGTTACCTTTGTCCATGAATTAAATCTTGTTTAATTTATGAAAAAATTGGGTTGCTGAATCCGGGAATTTATGTGCTGGCGCCCTCTGGTGAACACTTGCAATAATAACAGGTTTCTTATGGGTTCTTGGTAACGGTAAAGACATTTGTATTCCAAAACTCGGACCACGGCTTAATATTGAATAACTGGTGATTCAGTCAACTTTTTTTATACATATTTTATTTTATAATGAAGTAAAGATATTTTAGAAATAAGGCCTCATATCATGACTTGCAATAACGAGATTATAGCCTATGACATTACCGGTTTTAAAAAAATCGCAAACTCATATGGGACACCTCACGGTGAAGACAAATCAAGCATATTATATCAAATAAAAACTTGATTTACTAAGATAAATGCTTGTAAAAAATTCCGAGTCTTAAATACATGTCTGTACCTAATTAAATGACAACAGTTAACAAATAATCCGAACTTTTTGTAAAATTGTTGAAGACATACATGTATTTACTGTTTCTGCTCAAATATTTAAAAAATGGCCCATATTGCCTTCGAAAATCTAACCCGTGCTCTTAATAGCATCTGACGCCATATCCACAATTGTTGCAAAACATCCCTAATGCGGCTGATCTACATCATAGGCACATCATTGGCAGAGATAGTCTTCCCTGACCAATCACACACACAATATCTGGGTCAGTCACATATCTGGATCTTTCAACATGTGTGACAGACCAGTAAACAAGTGACATTGATCCAGTAGTGTTTCAATACTGGGCCAATGTCTCGGAAGTGTCCTATTTCTGATAACATCTGATTGGTTGTCTGCAACCACGTGATGGCACATTGCCTCGATGTACAGTTGAACTCAGATTTTACCTACAGCTGCTGTGCTAAGCAAAAAGGCAGTATCTGCTCACTTTACAAGTAAGCAGATACTGCCTTTGCAGAGCAGATAACATTCTACAGTCCGTTGTTGTTGGGGTGGAGCTGAGCCTATACCCACCATGCCTTCTGTCACCTCGTCACATCTCGCTGTAGACCTACCCCCTGCGATTATATAATAGGCTACACTGTGACATAGGCCTAAGTAAGCTACTGCCTGCATGTGGATTAAATCCTTTTTATCCCCCGCCCGTAGGGAAAGGGAGATTTTAATTGCGACAGGATTCCGTCAAGCGTCATGTTTTCTTGTGGGTGCAAAAACTCAAAGTCAGAAATGATTTAAATTTTACAATGACATTCCCCACGATATGAAGATGTGCAGGTGACTTTTTCAAGGTTTCACTGAAATTCAAAATGGGCGCCACGAATTAACTTCAATTTTTTTTGTGAGCGCAAAAACTCAAAGAATTAGTTTGGTCAACTTTTTTTTAGAAATTTTAACATCACATTCTTAGCAACATGGGAATGTGCAAGATACTACTAAAATTCAAAATGGCTGGCAGAGGTCAACTCCAAGTTTTTTTGTGGGCAAAAAACTATGAAACTTAAAGTCAGAAATTATTCAAATTTTACAATCACATTCCCCATGATATAGAGATGTGCAGGTGACTTTTTTAAGGTTTTACTAAAATTCAAAATGGCCGCCACGAATCAACTTCACTTTTTTGTGGGTGCAAAAACTTAAAGGCGGAAATTATTCAAATTTTGCAATCACATTCCCAGCGATATGGAGATGTGCAGGTGATTTTTTTAAAGGTTTTACTGAAAATGGCCGCCATGGATGAACGTCATAATTTTTTGTGGTCGCAAAAACTCAAATATTGAAGTTAGAAATAATTCACATTTTACAATCACATTACCCACCATCTGGATATGTGCAAGTGATTTTTGTAAGGTTTTACTGGAATTCAAAATGGCAGCCATGGATGAACTTCATAATTTTTTCTGGTCGCAAAAACTCAAATATTGAAGTTAGAAATAATTCACATTTTACAATCACATTACCCACCATCTTGAAATGTGCAGGTGATTTTACTAAAATTTAAAATGGCCACACAAGTCGACTTTTTGAATATTTGTGACCGCAAAAACTCTAACCTAATTTATGGCGGGAGACATAGGACTTCAGGCCTCTTGTTATTTTTAAATATCTAAGCATTAAAAATGACATTTGTTCTTTTCAGCTAAAATTATCACAGATTGATATCAGGGGCGGATCCAGGAATTGACAGACGGGGGCGCACCGATTTCCCCCGGGAAAATTTTGACATCTAAGGCCTCAAATGACGCATTTCAGACCATATTTCGTCCGAAATATGGTGAGGTTTTTTGTTGGGACCCTGAACGAGGTGGCGCTCGCTGACTATTAATTTCCCAGCAAGCACAAAACAATCACCGTATGTTGTCATAGGTATTGTTTATACTGTTATTGTTTATACTGAGTGCTGCAGATACCATTCAGCCCTGGACGACGGCTTATATATCCTCTACCTACCAGCACCTTTATTTTTAAGTAATCGTTTAAATAAATAGTTGTAATGCTAGTTATCCGTCTAAGACACGCTTCGAACATTACAGCAACATCGCTCAATCCGTCAAACCCGACACGCTAATGAAAGGTCGGCGTCGCTGACGGGGAGCCAACATTAAATCAACATTTTAATAGAACTAGATTGAGGCTCCACATGCGAGAGGCCTAATTTAAAGAGAAAAAGATAGAATGATCAAATAGAAAATCAAGTAGGCCTGCAAAGGGATGTATATAGCGCTACTATATATTTACATTATAGCATAATCTGCCAAAAATAAATCTTCAAGTCTAAATTTTTCTCACTTAGGGGAAAGGTGGGTATATTGGACACCTTAACTTTGAAGTGGTATAAAGTTGAATGATCAATCAATAATGCTCAATTTGTTGTCCCCTCTAGTCGAGGTTACAAAGTGTAATAGAAAAATGCCAAATTTGACAAATTTCCGGTTATATTTCTAATTGTATTTCAATAATTCTAAATATATAATTTTGTCCATATTACCCTCCATGGAGGCTAATATGGCCAATAACAGAGGGTATATTGCACATGGTGTCCAACATACCCGCTTTCTATCATCTTCAATGTAAAAAAACAGATATTAGAGTATATTGGACACCTTAACGACAAGGTGGTATATATTTAGTTGATCAATCAATAATAAACAATTTGTTGTCTTTTCCAGTTAAGGTTACTACGTATAATAAAAAAAATACTAAATTCTACCAATTTCAGGCTATATTTTTAGTTGTATATCATTAATTCTAAAAATACAATTTTGTCCATATTACCCTACATGTGGACATGGTGTCCAATATACCCTCTGTTTGTCCAAAGTGTATTATCTGCGTTAAAATGTATACTTACCTTATAAAATTATTTCTTACACAAAATATTATTTAACTTAGAGTCTATTTCTAATATACTTTTTTTATTTGTATATTTATTAATAATAACGGCACTAAAGACCATCGTTCCCTTGACAATTATCTAGAACAATATCAATACAAACTGCATATGGCCAAATTGGACACCATAAAGTGGGTATATTGGACATACTGTCCGAATTACCCTCTTTGAAGTGGGGTATATTGGCCACTTGTCTGAAAAATGTATGCTTTCTATTTTTCAAGTGGGTTATGAATATTATAGAGTAAAAGTGTTTGTCTTACAATTTCTAGCACTTCTCACTGAGTTTATTAGAACTTTATCGATTTTACGATAAAGATTTTGAAAACTCATTATTAGATCAAATAACATAAAAACGCAAAATTGAGGATAGAGTTTAAAAGAATCGTTTTTACTCCACTTTTTTACTGGAAAATGATTACATTCGGATTGGGGATTTATACATGGCAGTTATTAGTGGCTCTGTCATTTACATTAACGGTGAGAAGGGGTGGCCAATTTACCCGCCCTGTCCAATATACCCACCTTTTCCCTACCTCGAGGCGTGGAAAGGTGTCAGCTGGATTAGAATTATTTCTTATGTCACCCCTCCTTGTGATTTTACAACTTTATACTACTGTATATTGTCAAACGTGTATAAACCATGTTAGCAAAAAGTAAATGGGACTTCGCTACTGATCCTGACATCGGTACAGTAACACTTACGGTATGCCATGTTGCATGTATTTTAGTATAGGCGTACCAGAAGAATTTTTTGTATCATTGCAGTAAAACAACGTTCTCATTAACAGTGTTGAGCATTTTTCATCATCGTAGGGCTCACAAACTCTCTGTTTTGCATGATTTTAAATAGTTTTTACTAAGCAATAAACGAATTTCCATGACATGACATTTTCCTACTTGACTAGAATGAATGGGAAATATTGGTTATAAATCTTTATGAAAATTATTTGAGAAATGACCTATAAATCACTGAAAATCATTTAACATGTAGTCTAATTTAAATTCTACAATAAACGGAGACCTAAATTATTTACATTTTTAAAATATCCTCAGCATAATTAAGTTGGCATATATAATAGCTGATATATGGCTATACTAAATAACCAGTCAAAATTTAAAAACCGCATGCTTATCTGTAATTTATTTCAAAATCTAACATGCAAAGCCTCATAATGTATACTGATCAGACTGTCGGACGCCCTGCAGAAAGTCGTGCACATAACTACCAATACTATATAGCAGCGCTGGTGTTGGCCACTCTCCACATCGCCAAATGCGTAGATATCTGCCATGTGGTGAAATTTTTGTGATATATATTAGCCACAGTGGCGGAGACAAAAATGAGCTGTATCAAACTAATAAAGCTCTAACTAAATACAGCCATCTAAATAACGTGAATCCAATGCCTGGCTGACACAATGGTTGCGTAAAACCCTCTGCTGGTTGGCTGTTTTAAGCTAACAATGTTTCAGTAAGACATATTAGTGACAGTACCTACAATCCTACATAGCTAGGTGGTTATACTACTGTAATACTTAACATACTGCGATATGTCGGCAAAACACCGTCACTGAAGCAGTGTTTTGCCGAAATTTCATAATATATATATTGCGGTGTAACGTCAATTCTTGCGCCATTAACCCTTGTGGTCCCGTCATGCATTCCTTGAGACAACCACGTGTTTCGGAGCTACTTATAAAAAGCCGAAACATGGGACGCTGTCAAAAAGGTATTTGTCGGGGGGGGGGGGGGGATTTTGTACAAAATAATAAATTCCCCACCAAATAAAATGAAATGAATGGGGTTTTAGGCCACCGCTGTGCACATTAGTCTAAACTGGGCCAGAAGAACGTCCTGAGGAAGGTGAGGTGAATGAGATGACACTGCAATCCAGATACAGGATTAGAAATTCGAGGCTGGCGGTCTGAGGCCGAGCACGCTACCTCTCGGTCACGGGGATTCCCCACAATATTGAATCCTTACTAGTGAGCAGGGAAAAACATTTTGTTTCTTTGAAACTTGAAGGCCTGAGTGGGGTTCGAACCCGCGATCTCCGACTTTCCAAGCAAGCAGCTTTAACTACTGCACCAGCCCCCCCCCCCCCCACCAAATACCTTTTTGAACAATTTTTGTGCAAAAAAATCAATGGTGAACCTGTGAAGGGCCGTTTGTTGTGCAACTGGGTTCCCTCCAAAATGGGGCTTATCTGCAACTAAGTACAGTTTTATTCTAGCCTTTTCAACTTATACCACCAGATCACAACACATACGTCAATTGAGTCACCAATTGGTGGGAACCTGCTGAAGGTTGGGACTGAATCACATCGCCGAGCGAGCAGCTGTCTTTAAGGAATCCTCTGAGATGGTCACTTAATTGATGGTGAAGCCGTGTCCCCTCCAAGATGGGGCTCAGTTACCAACATCTAGAATAAATGACAGCACTGGCGGATTCAGGATCTGAAAAAAGGGGGGCGTCCGGGGTTTTGGGGGCTTGCCCCCAAGATTTTGTTGGTAATTTTTAGCCAATTTAGGGGAATTTTTTAAGTATTTGGCGAAAACAGGAGGGGGCGCCTGCTGCGCCCTCCCCCTGGATCAGCCAGCCACTGATTGCTTTATTTGAACTACCACGTCAGAAGGGGCGGGGGCCCTAGGGTAGTGGTTAGCACTGCTGCCTTTCACGCCAGAGTCCGGGGTTCTGTTCCCGGTCTCGGCGGTTTGAAAGAAACAAAATTGTTTCTTCCCCATCCACGTGTGAAAGTTAGTATTGTGGGGAGCCTCCGTGACTGAGAGGTAGCGTGCTCGACCTCAAACCGCCAGGGCCAGAATTTCGAATCCTGTGTCTGGAGGACAGTGTCATCTCAATCATCTCACCATCCTCAAGAGGTTCTCCTGGCCCAGTTTAGCCTATATGTGCACAAAGGTGGCCTAAAGCCCGATTCATTTCATTTCATTTACCACGTCAGAATTCACTCAGTAACAATCAATATTGGGGCAGTTCTCCCATCGGGTAATCAGTGTGGCTCGTTTGTGGGTGAGAAGGCTGATCTTTCAATTTAGTCATGTCAGCTCACCACATCATCACCGGGACCAAACGTCTTTTAGGCCTGCAGGGGTGTCAAAAAAAAATTATAGGGGGAGGGGGGCTACTGCATATGGTACTGCGGGTAGCAAAAGTGGACTAGGCCTAGCCAGTAGCAAAATATATGAGCGGCAAAATAGTGTGATGCACCATTAACACTAATTAAGGCATCAAATTCACCAAAAAAAGTATAATAAATTGGTGAATAATAAATAAATAATAATAATAATAATAAGGTAATGTAAAAATTGCGGGACCCAAGTCTCCAGCCGTCTAGGCATGTCTGGGGGTAAATCCCCTGTACATGCCCAGAACCCCTTATCGGGCGAGCGAAGGAAAACGCTCTCAATAACCCAGTGTCACTATGACCTTTTACCCCACCCTCACATCATCATCTATAGGCTACCGGTACATCATTCATCTCATCAATTGACTACAATGTTTTTATCGTATTAAAATGTCACTTAAAAGACTATTTGTGCCGAAAAGTGACGTAAAGCAATAATTTACTACTACTATGCAAAAAATGTGAATTACGACAGCTTGGCCACCCCTGCTTTATGAGATGCACCAAGAAGAAGAGGAGGGGGGTCGGGGCTGGCGTGCATGGGGTCAGCTGGCTTATACCCAGCAAACATGAGACGTTGGCCCAACGTTGGTGTACTGTTGGCCCACCGTCTACGACGTTGGCCCAACAGTAAACCAACGTCTCTGGGTAGTACACCGATTTTACGAAAACAGCTCCGATCTTTGGTGACATTGAACAAGCAATGTTTATCGGAAGACCCAGACAGTATGGTTTCCAGGCTAGCTAACCCAAACAAAACAAACAAACAAATAAAACAAGATGGCAGCGTCCCTGACTCCTCGTGATTCGGATGGTATCTGTGAAGATTTCGGTCTATTTCAGGTAAATTGAATTGCGACAGTATAATTTCTTATGTTATTCTAAATGGGGATTATCAAAGCTATTGATCCAGTTTTATCTAACAGTTGTAAACAAATATATGTCTCTGTAAACATACTAACTTACCATGAATGTCGTCTGGCCTTGGACTGGTCGACCGCGGATAACTTATTCCCCTTCACCACGGCGGATAATCAATTCAACAGCTAGCTCACACTGAAGCCAACGCTCACAGATCATTCTTCATACTATCAAGAACGTTTTACGGGGTAAAACGTTATTGATACTAAATACTAATATAGCTATTGTGGAACACGTGTACATGTAGCCCGGCACATAGTGGATTAGTGGACATATTGCATACTGTGTCTCGGCCCTGAATACATTATGATTAGGCCTAGACAAGACTATTATTCCGCCGCCCGAGTAGCTTGTTTCAGTTTATACAATGTTATCAATAGGCCTATATCATGATAGATAGTCTTGGACTAGCTGGGAATCTCACGCTGGGAAGCTCACCGAACTCGATGGCACTTCGATGGCACTTTTTATAGGCTATATGAATTATTACTGGCCGCCATGAGGGAGTTCGATACACATTGTCCGTGGCGTTGATGACCTACCCAGGTCCCTGCCAGTGCCACTATAGAAAATGTGAGATTCCAACTTCGCAACTTGTCTGTAGTGTATAATACATCTAGCGACGGAAATAGTTAACTTGTGGATCTGCATATTGATAAGCGGGTCTAATGGCAACCATGATGTATAGAGTATCCCGGCTTCTGTTTTATGTGGGTGCTCAATGAAGACTATGGAATTGTGCAGATTATTTATGAAACATAGGCCTATGTAATTTATATTATATAAATATATGTTACATATTATTCCAACACACCATGCTTGTAAATTACACAGATATATTAGTCTGCATTACAGTAGACCTATTTATTTGTTTATATCGATAGAACTACAGATGTATTTTCACCAGGAAAAAACCCCATATGTTTCCCTCATTATATGCTATACCAATCATTTTACCCGTTGTCAGGAATATTTTTAAAGTTGATTTTTTGGAAACCGGGGACATTAAATTGTTCTCGCTGTGATGACTGTCTTCACCCTTCCAGACTATTGTAATCACCAGGGATGACGCAACGTCGTCCACATAACAGGATGGTCACCAAATGACTAAGGGGGGGGGGGGGGGGAGGAGGGGTGACCGATCATTCAGGCTAATCCTCTTGACAGCACGGTTCATTATAGTCTATGGAATAAGTCTTACATATGGACCCCCGTGTGCACTTTGTGAAGAAATCATGAAATTTTGCACAGATGACCTCGTAAATACCCTTTTTGATTTCTGATATAGGGCAGTCACTTTTGACCTCGTTTTGACCTTCTAATTTGCATATTTCCAAGATGGCCGCCAACTGATATGTGTAATGAGAGTGAAAATTTCAAAATCGAGATAGCAACCTGCAAATACGCCTAAATTGAAGGTAATACCAAGCAGATTACAAATTTCAAAAAATATTTTTGTGATATCTCATTTTCCCATCCTAATTTGCATATTTCCAAAATGGCCGCCAATATCCAGGTAAAAAACAGTAAAAATGTCAAAATTGAGATAAAGACTTGAAAATAGGCTCAAATTGAAGGTAATAACAAGCTGATTTAGATTTCAAAAAAATAGTATTGTTATTTATAAATTTATCAGCCTAATTTGCATATTTCCAAAATGGCTGCCAATCGCTGGGGAAACAGTGAAAACGCCAAAATTGACATCCAGAATATTAGATAAAAATATGGGTCATGGTATATTAAAAAGGCCTGTTTAATCAGTTTTAATATCTGTTTCTGTTACTATTAGACCTATATATAGTATAAAGAGAAGTGTTCTGGTGAGTCTTAAACCTAGTCGACAATAGACAAGGCCTACTAGTATTAGTACTAGACAATCGGGGCCAAGTATATGTTTTAACTTTAGCATAGGGTAAATTTGCAATGCATTCAGGTTGGTCTAACGTTATTAGTCTAAGCTTAGAATAAAATATATATGACTAAAAGTATGAGGGAATTTAATTATTACCAGGGAATCGTGTGTTGTCTGTACTGAGAGATCTAGATAGACAAAAGAGTTTGAGATATCACGTCAGGAATGTCCTTCACAATCTGCTAATAAACTTAAGCACCATGAACAATCACCATCTGTACATAGGAAATGTTCAACACATATTGAAAACCTGCTTGAAGTGTACCACCACACAGAATATCCATTTATGGATGACACAAAATAAATATATATCGTCTAGACAACAGGAAGTGATACCAGAAACTATTACTGCAGCCTTTATGAGAGCAGAAGCTGAAGGCAGATGCCAATCCTCCGTATATGATCAAACTTTTAATACACATGACGTAAACATACATTAATTGCCAAAACTATAATATGCTAATTTGTGATAGAAACATACGATTTGGTACATATGTTCTTCGAATAATGTGTTTTCAGAAAAATGTGTTGATATAATTTTGGACAGAATAGAAGCAGATTCATGATTTTGGCGTCTACCATAGGGTTTTCGGGCATGTCCGACATAGTGGTGTGACCAGAAAGTACTATATATATACATGGCATTGTGGAGAAAATTCCAAATTACCAAGGTCAAACAATTAATGTGTTTCATTTTGGTCGAATATAAACATATTCATTATTTTTAATAGGTAACTGTAACCATCCAGCAGCTTAGGTCACATTGCCCAAACCCAAGGGCTGTCATTACCCCGTTGATATCTCATGTCATATTTATAGGGGCCTACTCAAAATATCTAAAATGTAATGCATTATCTTGTTATTTTGCCAAAACATATCATAAAATAACATTCCGCAAGGGAAAAGTGTTAAAGGTCAAAAGGTGACAGAGAGGTGCTAAGGGGCAATGATCAGGCACTGAGGGGTGAAGAAGAGGCTTTAAATAGCGATAGAGAGGCGTTAAAGTGCGACTGAAAAACTTTGAATTGCGACGATATGTCGAAAGGTGACGAAGATGCAGGAAAGGGCTATAGGGAGACGTTAAAGGACGATGGAAAATCGTTCAAGTCTGACGGGGGTGCGAAAAAAGGTGAAGAGGAGGCACTAAAGGGAGATGGAGAGGAGTTAAAGAGCAATGGGAAATCGTTAACTCATACAGGCTTGGGGCCAAAGTACTCGGTACTTCGGTACTTCGGTACTCGAGTACCGATTTTGCAGTACTCGTCGATACTCAGTACTTGTACTTTTAAAAAGTATTTGTACTCGTACTTGTACTAAAGTACTTTTAAAAATGAAAGTACTTTTAACGAGTACTTACAAGTACTTTTCGAGTACTAGTCATCTTAAATTGATTCAAAATAACTCACAGACAAATCATAAATCATTATAATGAGATATTGAACAATCATTTAATGATTCATTTACCATCCGTTTAGCTATTATATAGAAAATTGATTTAATTACTACTTTAAAGTTATTTCAAAACTATTCCAATTACTTACATCAACAATACTTATAACAAACATGCACCTTTTCACCATATCATGCTGCTAATTGCTTGTTCTGCTTTTTATATACTAGTATCCTCATTTAGTTCACAAGATAATTAAATACCTATTCTTAAAAAATAGCAAGAGACGTGTCTCCAGAAAACAGGAATACTTGTTGATATATAACATTCACAAATGACTATACTATACGGTAGGACAAGTAATCATTGAAGGGGAAGGCGTGATTTCAACAATGATGTCACGCCATTTTAAAATCACACTCACAAACACCCCTTTCTTCGCAGCTAAGCCACAGCAAACACGGGGCATTGAATCAATAGTGGTATAATGTTGGGCCAGCGTTGAAGACGGTGGGCCGGCATTACCATTGGTTCAACGTCTCGTGTTTGTTGGGACGATCAATCGGTATTTGCTTAATATTTGCACAATATTTACCCAATTGCGAAGACACTCAGCAGACACTGCAGCACCGGACAAATAATGTCACTTTAGTGAACAAGTGAACAAGTAGTTTATAACTGCGACGACTTATCTACAGTGCCGGTAATCTTACAATGCCGGGCCAATGTCCAAGACATTGGGCCAAAGATTAAACAGCATTGTACCGAGGAGTACCGGTACAAAGGATTAACACCTGATAGAACAGTAGTGTTCAAACAAAGATGACCAAAGTAATTAGACGGCAGACTTCACCCTTTAACTGATGGACGCTACTATTATTTATATATCATTATTACAAATCATTTATAAAGCGGTCCGTCCAAAAAAATCCGGATCGCTGTACATACTGAAAACAAGAACAAATTAAAAATAGACAAAATTACGTAGGCCTACAAGTTTACCATAGACGCCAGGTGTCTATCAAACTAAACAACCCCAAAATGTACAATACCATTGTGTCAGGTCGACAGTAAGCAGGTAATTTGCATTGTCTATTTTTTTAATCTCGTGATTATGTAGTTTATTATTTGAAGCTAGAAATTATAGCTGCAAATGAGAGAATGATATAATTGAAGACTTTTGCAGCGGTTAGTGTCGCGTAAGGGTTAAAGGTGTGAGGTTACATAATGAGTCAATTGTAGGCCTACGGCGGCTTTATATAACCCTTTCCGTCTCCGAAATGTGATGACAGACCGAGTATAAAAATAGTGAGGTTCTCCTCATATAAATCACATAAAAACATATTCTCAAACTAAGAATAGGCTGATATTTTAGCGTATATGCCCGGGTTCAATTTTGTACGGATATAGATGTATTAGGATAATTTACACATGAACTTATTTATTTATTATGACTCACCAAATAGTGACAAGTCATCTTCCCACGCAAGGTTCGCTATTCCCGAGGTGGCCTGACGGCCTAGCTGTGTCAAGCCTTGCTGCCGGGAATATGCAAATAGTAGGCCTATGTAGTATACATTACTTTGTAAACTGATGGGAAAAAGCAATATTATACTATTGGGTGGGACATGGCATCAGATATGCAATATTATCTATACTAGAGCCTGTCTATAAAAAATATTTTCACCACTTATATTACTATATCTATAATTATGTGACCCGATCTGGCAAAATGAGTCGTAAGTCGCATATTTAAATATTGGAGTTATTAAGATATCCCGAACCTACACAAAATTACCTTTAAAATGGTATATCACACAACTCTTTTTACTCCAAAAAATATGACTTTCGTCATTTTGAGAAAATGGCCTTTGAAGTTCAAAAAGACAATTTGTGCACTTTTTCAAAATAACACAATTCGATCAAATTAAAATAAATAGAATAGATATTCATTTCCACCTCATTTTTTCAATGATAAACGTATAGTTTTAACATTTTGTAAATGTTAAAAGTATATGGCAGATATTTTCATCGTCATGATTTGTTTTCACTGCATGAACATTTCCTACTTATTGGCGACTGTTGCTATGGCAACGTGCAAATATAAACAAATATCACTAAATGGATAGTAATTTAGACGAATATTAAAATAACAGGTATATATAATAAAAAAAATCGACATTTAGCTATATGCCACACAATCTTAGGATTCTTAAGTATAATCATATGTAAAAATTGAAAGTAGGTCAAATCAAGGTCATTTTTGCTTGGGCCTTGCCATTGTTTGCCAAAGTGCGACTTACGACTCAATTTGTCAGATCGGGTCATATATATCTACACGAAGTAACAGATATTTTATTCAATTATTTATTGAATAAATTATATGTATTTAATTAGAGTTTAAAACAAAAGTACTCGGTACTTGTACTCGAGTACTTTTCAAAGTACTTGTACTTGTACTCAAGTACTTTTCAAAATCCAGTACTTGTACTTGTACTTGTACTCGTCATTTTTTCAAGTACTTGTACTTGTACTCGAGTACTTTTGTTCAATACTCGCCCCAAGCCTGAACTCATAGCAGTCTGGTCGTGTAGACATTGGACGTCTGTGTAGTCTAGCGATTTTTGTGATTTTTAAGCATTTTCTCATACTTCTAATATCAACTTAGAGTGATGACATATGCTTGTCCCATTCATCCCAGGAACACACACACACAACATATAACCAGAATACACTATATTTGATTATGTCAATTCACACAGAATATTATCAAAATAAATCAAAGACAGTTCGTAGAAGCATTCAATAGGCCTATACACACACATTAATAGGATAAATAAGTTATTACCATGGAATTTAGCAACCTTTTCATATATCCTGAGGAGTATACAAGATTTCATCCGAGCCTTGTGTTATATTTTTTAGTTCAGAAACGGTTGTGACGAGGATAAATCACCCTCATGTGCTTTAGGTTCCCCATGCCATGTTTATTGTTAGGCAAGTGAGGTAGCCTGGTAAATGGCTAAGCATTATTGCCAGGTCCGAGCAACGCTCTGCAGCGTCATAAATGTTAGGTCTGATCGCTGCTCGGAATTAGACTGCTATGGAATAAACAGGGGACGAACTGGCCTTATTTGGTGATGAAGATGCTTTAAAGGTCGACAAAAAGGGGTTAAAGGGCGACGGAAACGCGGTAAATGTTGATGGAGAGGTGTTAATGGGCAATGGGGAGACATTGAAGGGCGACGAAGATGTGCTGAAGGGTGGCAGAGAGGTGTCAAAGAGCGACGACAATACTTTAAATTGCGGCGATGAGGCACTAAGGGATGACGAAGATGCGCTAAAACGCGATGGAGAGGCGACGGCGACGGGGATGGATTAAAGGGTGATAGCCAGGCATAAGAGGGTGACGAGGAAGCGTTAAAGGCCAATAATGAGGCCTTAAATGGCCATGTGAAGGCATCAAAGGGCAATGGGGATGCGTTGAAGGTCATTAAATGATGGCGAAGAGTACATAAAGTGTGATGGGTGCTGTGTTAAAAAGCGACAGGGAGGCATTAAGGGACAATGGGGAGGCGTTAAATGGTGACCTTGAGGCTTAAAAGAGAACGTTAAGGAGCAATGGGAATGTGTTAAAGGGTGATGAACCAGGTGCTGAAGGGCGATGAAGAGGCGCTAAAAGGCGGCAAAGAGGCGTTCAAGGGCAACTGACAGGCGTTAAAGGTCAATCTTAAGGCGTTAATAGGTGATGTACAGGCATTAATGGGCAATAGGAAGGCATTATAGGGCGATGGAGGAACGTTAAAGAACGACAGAGCAGCGTTAAATGACAGGGAAGAGGTGTTGAAGGGCGTCAAGGATGCACTAAAATGCGACAAAAAGGGGTTAAATGGCGATGGAGAAGAGTTAAAGGGCAATGGGGTATTATTGTTTTACTGTTTCTATAGGGCGATGGGGATGCGTTGAAGGTCGTTAATTGATGGCGAAGGGTACATAAAGTGTGATGGGTGCTTTGTTAAAAAACGACAGGGAGGCATTAGGGGCAATGGGGAGGCGTTAAATGGTGACCTTAAGGCTTTAAAGAGAACGTTAAGGAGCAATGGAAATGTGTTAAAGGCGGAGCTCCAGATAATTTTTTGGTTTGAGGAGTATTTCACTTATTGAAATGGGTGATGAGGAGTGAAATATGATAAAAAAATTAACGAGGAGTATTTTTCATACAACAACATGAAAGCTTTATTTAGATCATTTTTTTCCTTGTAGTCATATAGTTCTGTTCACGTAAAAAATATAACAATTGTATCAATTTTTCTGTTTCTTTTTACTTTGATGGGTATTTTAATAGTTTTTATGGGTAATATTACTCCTAAGATTTTCAATCGATGAGTTTTTGCTGTTTTTACATGCGTATTTTACTCATATACGCATGTTATCTGGAGCCCTGCAAAGGGTGATGAACTAGGTGCTAAAGGGCAATGAAGAGGCGCTAAAAGGCGGTAAAGAGGCGTTCAAGTGCAACGGACAGGCGTTAAAGGTCAACCTTAAGGCTTCAATGGGTGATGTACAGGCATTAATGGGCAATAGAAAGGCATTAAAGGGCGATGGAGAAACAATAAAGAACGACAGAGCAGCGTTAAATGACAGGGAAGAGGTGTTAAAGGGCGTCGAGGATGCACTAAAAATGCAACAAAGAGGGGTTAAAGGGCGATGGAAAAGAGTTAAAGGGCAATGGGGTATTATTGTTTTACTGTATCTATATACATGTCAAAGTAGATATTTTCCTGTTTATTTTATCTAGATGGTAAAAAAGTATTGTGACATTTGTTGTTACAAAAAATGGATGGTTGCCGTTAACATTGTCCTAAAATTTGGTATTACTTTTAGTTAAAAATAGCATTTTTGGTAGGCATAATTACATGTATTGGCTGCAATCTTTGTGGTCATCTTTAGTCTTTAAAAATACTTTGGAATTGTTTCTCTGTCGAAAATGTTTTTTATAGTCTTGCAGACAAGGCGGCCATCTTAGATTTTACCACCAATGCATTGTCTAAAGTACTTTCTGGTTACACCACTAGGTCGGCTCACCCGAAAACCCTATGGTAGACACCAAAATCGTGAATTTGCTTTTATTCTGTAGAATATGATATCAATTTATTGTTTGACCTTGAATAGATAGCGGCCATATTTGATATTATCATTAAAGCAATGTCTAATGTACTTTCTTGCCCCACTACTATCTGTTGAAAATGATATAAATTTATTGTTTAACCTTGCACAAATGGCGGCCATCTTGGATTTTACCCAGAATCCAATGTCCAATAATACTTTGGTAGACACCCGAATCATGAATCATTATATTCTGTTGAAATTATATCAATTCAATGCTTGACCTCGCACCAATGGCGGCCATTTAATTTCAGCCTATTACAGGTCTCGGTCTCAATTTTAACGTTTTTCCTGCTTCCCGGCGATTGGCGGCCATTTTGAAAAATGCAAATTATGTTAAGACAAGTATGTAAAACCATAATATTTTTTTGAAATTTGAAATGAGCTTATAATTACCTTTAATTTGAGTCTATTTGTAGGTCTCTATCTCGCTTTTGACTTTTTTATTGTTTTCACCTTGTGGTTGGCGGCCATTTTGGAAATATGCAAATTAGGTTAAGAAAATGATGTACAACAATAATGTTACTTTAACATTTGTAATCAGCATATTATTACATTTAATTTGAGCCTATTTGCAGGTCTCTATCTCGATTTTGACATTTCCACTGCAATTACCCTTATCAGATGGCGGCCATTTTGGAAATATGCAAATTAGAAGGTCAAAACGAGGTCAAATTCCACTGCCCTATATCAGAATTCGAAAAGGGTATATTAGAGGTCATCTGTGCCAAATTTCATGATTTCTTCACAAAGTGCACACTACATTGACATATTCCATAGACTATTAACCCTATCAATCCAACAGGTTATCATTTAATTCAATGTTACTATCCTGCTGCTGATTTACTGCATGTGTTGTTTCACTGCCTTTCAGTGACATATGTCTCTCTATATACTGAACGAAACTATATCTGTGCACATTTATAAAAACGGACTGTATTATCAAGGGCTTTGTAGAAAAATAAGATGGGAATACAATAAAAATTATTAGTATCAATTTATGTTATAATTGTTTAGGCAGAACCCTGACCTTAATAAGCTAATATTTATAAAGGTTGTGTTTGAGAAAACTCAGACCACCACATTTTAAACAATATTTCCATTTATTTAAACTTGCAATTTATTATATTTCATCGGTATGACCTATGTCTGAGACTTCTGGTGGAATAGATCTAGAATATCAGGTGTTTTGTCATTACATTATTACTGATGTCTAACAAAACTTGATGTTTGCAACAGACCGGCGGTGAGTTGTAGGAAGGACCTGGCACAGCTACATTTCCTATCACAGTTAAAAACACGGATTGTATGGGGTGCATTAAAAACAACCGTGTTTTAAACAGAAAACATAATTTAAATTGAGATTGGAAAGATGTGTGTGGAAGTTTATTGTGAAGGCTCCGTAAATATATCCCGTGAAGGCTCACTATGTGCATGGTTTACCGTGTAATATCTTTGACACTATACCTGATACCGCCTTGTTAGCAGAACAAATACAATGCGATACAATAAACCACATTGTGGTGTACATATTGGATCTGTTTTCTTTATGTAATACCATGTTATTGTATTTGTATATATTTGCTTGCTGTAGGATGTATTGAAGAGCTTACGACTTTTGGATGATCGCATTGTCTATGCTCTAAATACGACTGTTCCAACAACTACGTCATCTGGTAGCCAAGTAAATCCTGCGGAGCGATGTAAAAGCTTATATGATGACGTAGGTGAATGATTTGTTTACACTTGATTCAATAAGATACAAAATAGTTCTAACATTTGCTGCGAACAAGCAACTTGTTTTTGGTATTGTCTAGTAAGTTTCATACAAAAGTCGTTGTCGATTTTCTTTGATCTAAATTACAGTTTTAAGCACAAATCTGACAGAATAAACCTGTACATTTTCGAATAACTTAGATAAGATTTTACATGCACTGCATTTGTTTTTACATCGACCTGATGTAGTGCTTGAATCTGTCATTCAAAGTACATACACGATATTATTATAAGTTATGTATAATTTTGTAATCGTATTTTATATTCATTATTGAACAGTTAATATCGGCACATAGCCAAAGAGAAGAAACTATCAAACGCTGCGTAACCCAGCAGTCACACAAAGTCGAAAAGCTTTGGAATAAAAGAGAAGAAGATCGTGACGACATAGATGCTTTCAAAAACCTTCGCAAAGGACAGAGTGTGGTGAGCTACTATTTTAGAATCTGACGTGACAGTGGTGTTACTGAATACGTATTATTAATGGTTGTACATCCAATGTTATAAGTATGTGTGCCAACGAACCCGAAACAGATAACTAAGCCATGTAATGTCTGATGTTTAACCTGTGAAAAATCATTCCAGACATTCTAGGGTTAATAAAAAATATCCTGGCCTGCACTGTAATGGTTAATAATGTTTGAATATATATATTAAATTCAGCAGAAATATGGTAGCTTAACGTTGAGATTGTGACCAGCAACCGATCCACGCGATTGGGCCATCCATGCAGATCTCGTTCAGAATGAGGGCTGGGGTCCTGCATCCTTTCTTTTTCGTGGAAACTTTTTAAATATTAGTTCAACCTCAGTCAGTGTTGGTGTCGTTGTCACTAATTCATTATTCAAACTGACACAATATAGTATACCTCATGTAATACCCTGGACATTTTCAGCTCAGGGAAATGCAAGGAGAATTGTATGTGGAAGAAGTTGTTAGGGATCGAACAAGAAAGGCAAGTATATTAGTAGTTTGAAATGCGTATGTGGATAAAACCAAATATAAAGCAGGGTGCCATGTTCTGAGAGGTCACAAAACTAAACCTTCAAGATTGTCTAAGAACACAGACCAGTTACTTATGCACTGTTCCATTCGAAATATATGTTAGATTGGTGGTACCTTATATAAAATGAAATATATTTTCTCAGAGCACGGTTTGTACAGGACCATTTTTTACTTGATTAATTTTAAATTTTCGCTGGATAAGGGGGTGGGGGTAAACCGCCCCTTCCGTAGCAGTGACTGCACCGTTAATAATTGCTTCTGAAATGCGCAGACCTGTGTAGAGTGCTTTATATTAACTATGCAAGTGCTGCGAATCTGACAATATCTTAGCCAGTAGACTACCACATGAGACTGTCAAGTGGACTTACATGGAGCTGACTCATCTGTTGGAAGTGCTTCATGTTGCTGACACTCCTGAAGTATAATTCCATTATTTGGGACTGTGATTACTTAGCCGATCATTCTTTGAAAAATATATATAATAATAATTTATGGGAAAACTCCGGTATTGTAACGATATAAAGGACAATTAATGGACTTGATTCTTCACGAAAAGGCATAACTCCGTTTATCCCAATACTCTGATTTGTATTTGTTTCAAACTTATATTAAGGTAAGTCTGCCACAGTTAGTCGCGGCGACAGACTTCTCTATAGTTGGGGTTCATCACACCAGTTTTAGTGTCTGCCAAGTGGCACCATTATTGCATGGGGGCATCTACATCATAGTAAGCTGCTTTATTTTCACAGATCTGAAATTTGAACTGGTCCCTTGACATGCCAGCTCACATGGCTTCAAGTTATGTCTGACTTTTTTGTTGTGTACCTATGCGCAAACATAATATAATGAACGAGGGCCTTAAACTATTGCGTTTTTGCAGTAACTTAGGACCCAGACATTCCACCCCCAGGGTTAGCTAATTATAGCAATGTTCACGGAGCTGGGTCGTTATTTACATTTACACTCCTATCATCTTGTTCTCAACAAGGCTTGGCTTCACAGGTCCTGCGGCTTCGAAAAGCCAAGCCTTTTTGAAGGGAAGATGACTCCTATGGACTTCCTATGCTGCGCATGAGTGCCATTGCATTGTGCGCCCACAATGTTTTCTCAGTAACCATGACGACCCACCTACTTTAACATGGTCAAATCGGTCATCTAAATTCGAATCTCGCTGACCACTAATTACATTATTTTTTTTCAAAATGTCCATATATAAACCTAGTATAATGGTGGAAATTTCAGAGTAAAATAAAATTGGCTGGTAAAAATGCTTTTATAATATCTAATATTAACTACTCCATTACCCGTAATCAATTTTTTAAGCTACATATGTTCACATGCCATTTTGTATTTATGTAAAGTTTACATTACAACTGACTATTATGTCGTTATTATTATTATTTTTTTAATTGTCGCCACACTTATATTACAGTCAAGCCAGCATGAATAATAACATGAACAAATAAATTTCATGACATGTCACAATTAATATGGTGATTTTTCCAGCTGCCTGATTTGACAAAAGGTTGGTTTGATTTTTTAATTTTTAGTTGTTATATCAGCCATGTACTGAGCTATACCCAGGACGGTCATCTCCCATAGAATTAGTAGATGATGTTGTTCTGTGGTAGGCCCAAAAATGACACTCAAAACTCTGTTGTAGATGACGCATTTCAGTCATAAAAAAAAAAAATGTCAATCAATCATTCACTGTATCACACCTATAAGCAATCATCTGCATTTATTAAAGAAAAAATTAACGAAACACATTCTAAACATTATTCATGTTATTATTCAAGTTGCATAAAACGTACATATATGTAGAAAAAATCAATTTTTATACAGCCCATGTATCCCTCAACCATATAATAATCCTTATTAATAATATACCTTCAGATCTGAGATATAATACCTAGTCCAAACATATTACATGACTATACGATATTTAATCCTACCGGATACTAGTATTGTTATTACTGTCTTGTTCAATTGTCTAATGTATTAGTTTGTTATTAACATGGTGTATGAACCTTCAATGGCTATGCTTTTTTTCAGATTTTTCATGAGAGGTGCAGAATTCATTACATCCCAACTGATTCACACTGACGAAGGGAAACGATAGAATAATTAAACAAATTGAATATATTTTATAAAATTAATAAGGCCTACTGTTTGTTCAAAATGCATAACATTTTTACTATTATAAAGAAATGGCATATTAATACATAGTATAAAATATATATGATAATGACCAGAGGCTTGGATAATGACATTATTATGTATTTGTCTGTCATGAAAACAATGCCGAATGGGCCTATTTCACAGCAATAGGCATATCTTTATGATTACTTTTTTTATTTGAAAAATAAAACAGTTTTTCGATGATAAACTTATTAAATCTAAGATCATTAAGATCATTACTTGACTATTTTTAATATTGCATATCAGACATTGTTATACTGCTAATAAATGTAACGTTTGGTTTATATTACAATTGATTGGGAAATAATACAATTATGCATTTGTTGTGTTAGTGACGTCTTTAAATACTTTTAGTTAGTGATGTGCCTGATGAGCGATTATCTGATATCATGAACATGTGCGCACATAACTTATGACAATTTCGTTCAACCGATTAAATGTGATCATCAGTACACTAACCAATTATATCCAATCAACCATTATAAAATCAAACCAATTCCCAGCACTATTAGTTATGCCTACCAGTTACCTACATGATGCGTGGGCCTAGGCTCAACGCACAGCAGACAACATGAATAATTAACTATTTGACAACAGCCCACAAAATATAAATGGAGATTTGAACACTTTTACAGACACCCAATAGGACATTAGCCAGGCACGTAATTGGGGGAGAGGTGGGTACATTTCATATCTTAACTGTGAATTTGTTTAAAGTTAAATGATCAATCAATAATGACCAATTTGTCTCCTGTAGTCAAGGTTACAGAGGGTAATGAAAAAATTCCAAATTTGATGAATTTCTGGTTCTATTTTTAGCTGTATATCAATAATTCTAACCCCCCCCCCAATTGTGTCCATATTAGGCCTACCCTCCATGGATGCTAATATATCACTGGGTATGGGTATCAACTCCACAGTCATTCCCGTCCATAATACTGACAGTCCCTTCACAATAGACCGCCTAGCTGACTAATATTAAATCCTAACAAACCAAATCAAGTGCAAAGTCATTGAATAATAATTAGTATTTGCATTTATTACAGAATAACACCTCTGTGGAGGGGGAAACCACTATAATTCTGGATGAATACTGGCACATTTTGTTTGGCGTCATTTCTCGACACGAACCCATCACACTTTTGGTACCGGCCACTTTTCCATACAATCTTGGAAAACAACATATTTTTGCAACAAAGCTCACGAATGATAACATACCGTACATGTGGCTTATCACCATCTCTTTTTGTCCTGAAGATATCACAAGTTAAAGAAAAGGAAAAAAAAATCATTATTTGTATTACTTCATAGACAAATCATCAGTTATTTTACTCACTGGCAGAATACACAGGCTTTCAGCACACATGATAAGTTGAATTATGTTGGCACGATCGATGTTCTACCATCACCTAAAGCGTGTATGATGTATTCTACCAGTGAGAATACTCAGCTAGGTGGTGTACTGTGAAGGGACTGTCGGTATTTTGGACGAGAATGACCGTTGATACTCATGCCTTATATATAGGGCCTACACACGCCTCAGTGTTGCCGATTCACTTCATATACTAGATTTTAGATCCACCAGTTGCACGTTTTTAGGCTATAATCAGATCGAATGGAAATGACTGACTGACACTTTCAATGCATGAATATGTAATGTTTAATAGCGCTAATATGCCTGTGAAGGCCAAATCTGTCCCGCGACCAGATCTGTTCTTTTTACATTATTGGAACTCATTCCAATAATGTTTTAATATGGTTCACAAAACTGATTCTGGGCACTGTTTTTTGTGTCCATTTAATGTGTGTCCCAAATGACTATCACTCACATTTTCTCAAAAACGACGACACCCATAGATCCAGTATTCTGTCATCACACAGCCTATAGTAGGCCTACCAAACGTTGTTTCTGAATAAACATAAATATGTTTATTTTTATTAGGATTCCCGTCGTCGATTTTACGACAGTTAAGGGTCTCGAAATTTTGAGCTGTGGGTTGAGCTATCAGTTTATGCCCTGTAAATAGCCCATATATTTTACTGAGAACATTGCCTACCTTGGGATCTAACTAATCCAATATAATCTTAAGAAATTGCCACAATGAGCGTCTGAAACTGCGGGAAGCTAGCAGATGTTCTATTTCCAATAATGCAAATATATTATGATATAGATGCAATATTTTGCAATGATATATCTTGCCTTTGAAAATCTAACCCTTGGTCTTAATAACAAGTAGCGCCATAGCTAAAATTCTTAATGCTGTTGATCTACATCTTAGGCAAACCATTGGACGAGATGGCCATCCCTGACCAAACAGACACACAACTACTAGGTCATTCACATCTCTGGATATTTTAACAAGGACGACAGACACGTGACATTGATACAGTGCAATGTCAATGAGGCTGAACTAGATCTCAAGCGCATCATTGGTCGAGAAAATCATCTCGACCAATCTCATGCACGATATCTGGGTCAGTCGTATACTTAAAGGCCATCACGCTTTCCGAGAGTAGTGGTAGTAGTAAATCATTGCTTTACGTCACTTTTCGGCACAAAAAGTCTTTTAAGTGACATTATAATACGATAAAAACGTTGTAGTCAATTGATGAGATGTATGATGTACAGATAATGATGTGAGGGTGGGGGTGATAGGGCATGGTGGGTTATTGAGAGCGTTTTCCTTTGCTCGCCCGATAAGGGGTTCTGGGCATGTCTAGGGGATATACCCCCAGACATGGCCAGAGACTTGAGTTTCGCTGTGCAATTTAATGCTGAAACTCTGTGGCATTTCGTGTAGCTCCTTTATCCTCAGGTCGGATAGTCCCCAGTAACAATAGGAAAGATCACTACCTCTGAGTAACTTCATTCGTGAGAGACGTGAGAGACCTAATGTCAAACACGCTATTGCCGGTTATTTAAGGCTACCACGGCCTACATCAGCGCCAGCACTGATGCGGGTGCTGCATTGGCTCCGCTGTTGAGCGGAGGAGCCATGGTACGCCACTGGCAATTCGCCCGAAGATAATAGGCAAATACGAGGAGACTGCAGCTGCCCTTGGATGATTGCTGTAGACTAGTGCTTCCGTACAGAATAGATCCCTAATGACTCTCCCCAGATGGGGGTGAAAAGTATTACTACTAGCAATCATCCCGGTACCCCGCTTTCCGAAAGTGAGCTGATACTGCTATGAACTCGAAAGGCAGTATCTGCTTACTTGTAATGTAAGCAGCTACTGTGTTTGTCAATTGTGGCTGTGTATGTCAGTGTATACACATGATAAACACCCGGCTCCAGGCCAACTGTGATTATGTAATACGCGAGAACTGCCACCTTCTCAGTTCTGACTGTGATCAAAATCTATTTAAATTGTAAATATATCAGGATTCAATATATATATTTGTTCTTTTCAGTTCAAACTATTCAAGATTGATATATTACAGACTTCCTTAACACCAATATTGATGAAATGATCAATTTTTAAGTCAGGATCGAACCAACTGTATAGGCCTAGCTCTAGACAGAAAGCCAGATGATCAGCGATCACCCGACAAGCTCATTGACCCATTGCTGGGCTACTGTTGGCCCAGTGATTAATGTGAATCAATGCATGTGGTTATAAATACAAAACACAGCAATGCCCGTTATATATATAAGTTAACTTTTTCCGGGGGCATGCTCCCCCGGAAAATTTCGGCCGAAATATGGCTGTTTTTGTTTGTTTTGAGGACCCTGAACGGGAGGGGGGGCGCACCGGCTGCGACCCCCTCTGGATCCGCCACTGGGTGCCATCCAAAGCCAAACAGTGGCATTAACTGCTTACTGAATGTAGGCTATTTTCGCTGCTGTTTGCCGAAATTTGATGGCAGTTTGACCTGAGTTTCTGCTCGGGATTCTGGATTGAAATGAAATGATTAGATCTAACTACTTTCACAACGACTGGAGTATAGTTTAGCCAATTGTTGTTTTAAAGCTGGATCAGCGTAACAGACGCAACAGCCAACGGACACTTTTCTAAATGCAGTGATCACGAGCCGTGATGCTTCCGTGAAATCACTTTTGTGCTGCGTTTCAAAAGGGCGCAGCTATAAGTTACTGCATTGTCGCCGTGGCTGTGTGTGGCATGGCTTCATGTCTTGCGCATGCGTCGTCATCAACCGCACGTGGTCAGCATCTAGCGGGACGATGGTTTGTCATCATGTAGCTGTCTAACCCCGCAAACAGGTATGTTGATGTAATGCTGATTTAATGCTGGCCCATTGTCTGTAACACTGGCCCAACATTGAAGTGGGGCTCAACGTCCCGTGTTTGCCGGGATAAGTTGGCATATGTGATATAAGCCCAGTGTGTCAGAATCTTCGACGATGCCCACTGGTTAGGCAATGAACATGATGAATGCCTGTGATGCGTGCTTATCGGGATATGTAAGGTGTAACATAGTCTATATGTGACGTGCCACATCGGCACCCGCCCTATGTCAGAGCTTTAGATTTTGAGATTTTGAATTTTCTTTTTTAACGCTGATCCGAAATACAACTTCAATGCAATATAAGTACAAAATATTAAAGATACCCTAGTTTTATTTCTTATATAAAAAAATGATTTAGTTTGAACTATTTTTCTCAACATGTTGCGATATTTGGGGCTTAAGTTTCAAAATCTTGTTTTATCGATAATTTCATAAATATTTGAGATATATTTATAATTTTGGGTGCATTTGAAACCTGAGCGCTGGCTCTTTAAACGCCACTTACTAACTCATTTTCTATATCTTGGGCATGTCACATATAATAATATTCCCAGTAAACAGTCAATGCAGATCTTGTGTAGGCATATGATTTGTTGGTTGAAGGCTGCACTGACGTCCCAGATGTCTGTGGGCCATATATATAACATTAAACAAACACATGGCCTCAACCACAACATCATGTTATTAACGGTGATTAACAGATTATTTAATTATTTTAACGTTCATGGTTATATATAGGCCTAATAATCAAGATCAATGGTTTTGAAAAAGTGTCCAATTGTCACTTGGGCTGTTCTTTGATTTAACTTGATTGATCTGATTTAATTTATCGCCTGATTTAATTTATCGTAGATTGCCGGTCTCGCCAATTAATCCCACATTGCAATTCACACCCAATACTCACAAAACCACTTTATTGTAACTATTGATTAACAGCAGAGCAAATTGAAAATCATATTATTTCGGCGATTGTCACTATGACGGTTCGGATAAGCAGTGAAGAAATAGATAGATGACAGTGGATCAGATCACTGAGGGACCGATCGCATATCTCAGACATGGGGACGAAAATTTTCATAATTAGGCCTAGTGGTAATGATAGATTATAAGCCACGTATGCCTTTATATTAAGTATCGATCTTGTGAATTGGGTTGAGTTTACGAGCATAGTGAAAAGCTTTCTTACAGAATATTTGTTGTTTGTAATGTTCAGCTTATTTTGACGTCCCCAGTAAAAATATAGCCATGAATAAGGTCTGAATAGTTTATTGGAGTGTTTTCAACCATTTCAGGCTTACATGCTTGGTAGTTATCCTACGGATAATATAATACATGTATCAGTGACGATTTATTTAAAAACCCATCATATTTGTGGTCTAATATTTATTATGCGATTTTTAGAGCTCACAAAAAAATCATATTTGTATTCCTGACACAAATTCTAGTCATATCAACAGGCGTGCTCAAACTCTGATTGGTCAACATCTCTCTCCCATCTCATTCATCTCAAGGTACGGCCCCACCGGACGCTGCGTCGTGCTGCGCCGCGTCGAGCTGCACCGCGCTGCATAAAAAGATAAACTGTACTGTTTATCATAGCAGGGCCTACACTGCAAGCTGGGCCGTGCTGCGCCTCACCACGCTGCTCAGCGAAATTAAAGCTGGGAAGAGTTTATCTTTCAAGGCGCCGCGTTTTTCGGCGTTGCTTTGTGGCCAATCACAATAACCGGAAGAGTCATGTGTCGCAAAAAAAACCCTCCTTGCATAATCAGCATAAAAAAAAACAGGATTTTCCACGTGCCGCGCTGCTCTTGGTGGCGCCACGTTTGCTTAATTTTTGCGGTGCGACGTTTGGTGGGGCCGTAGCTTTATAGGATCTCATGCTGACAGTGTTATTTCACGAGAGGTAGACAAAGACACCTGTACCCTCCTCCAATTAATTGCTGCGCATAACATGGCTTCGTGTACACATCCTCACTTTGATCGTGAGTCTTGAATTTCGTGATTTCACTAATTTAGCTTCTATATTGCATGTACCGTTTGTTTATATCAGGCAAATTTAACCAGTTAACATTTTTATTATTTGCAAATTATTGATGTAACTTTGTGACATTTATCCGGTAAATACCGTTATGCTTTAAACTATTACCGTATCATCCCTTCAAGCTATTACCGTATACCGTGTACATCTCCTGTCATATGGACCCAGTGGTAGACCCCTATGTTATTTTGGTAATGCCTTTTTATTTTAAGTAATAGTCATTAATATTATCGAAATACCCAGTTTTTATTATGGCAATGTCACTTAACATGATTATAGTTGTGTATGTCACACCATGTATATTGTCATATGATTTTAACAAATTAACAATTTTGTATATACATGTACTAGGCCCTACATATATCTCTTTCATTTGTATGACAAATAGGTCTGTAAAGACTTTTTTTCTGTCTAAAATATCTGTCTGTCTGGTAGTACTGGATTAAATCAGGCCATTTCGTATGACACATCGTCATATAACTTGAATCATTATTATATTGTCCAATGTAATAATGTATAAAAACTGTACCGGTATGCGTTTTTGTGGTCTGTGAGTATTGCCAGCATTTGTGTTAAATTTGTGGCCATTTTGAGTCACTATCATCGGCAACGGGGTGTTGGGAGTACTTGCACAGTATTTTAATTCACTGTTATCATGTGAAGTATCAAAGAAAACATCCTGCTCTTGTGCATCTAATTATTTTTAGCAAGTTTTTTTTTAAATCTAAAACACTTATTGGCCCATTGCCCAATATAAATATCAACTTTAGTCTAATGCAAAAAAATCACTGTCAATAATGTTCAGAACCGCAGGGTTCTTGTTGGATTAAACAGTGTTCTGCTTGCGTGAACTGCAACGGTAATTCTTCAACTGAAATATTTTACCCTTGTCACATCACAGGTGGCACCACTCGCATAAACTGTAATTGAGTGTACATTAATAAAGGTATGAAAGCGATATCACACATATTAATCAGAACTTAAAATAGACCACTCACCTGTAAACGAATGAGTTTGTTATAAATTATTTCTACCACTTTATTACGTTTAAATAAACACAAGGTAATGTCATTATTAACACTGTTTGACAGTAAGACGCGATTAACCGACAGATAGATTCTCCATTTTTAGGTTTCAGGTTGACTTTCCAGGCAAACGTCTGTCGTTAACTTCCATTACTATTGGTTCTGTCTGTGCAATGTCAGAAGGCATTATCTGCTCCCTGGTATACTGGGCATTTACTGCTTTTTAACTGGCGTCCCATCTCTTCCTGCCATAGCGCTGCCAAAAGGCCGTATTTGCTCACTTGTAAATCAAGTATATACTTTCTTTCCGCTGATGTCACCGCCTCCTTTTGGCTTGCACTGACCCAATGTTGGTTAAATTGTTGTGCCATCATCTATGACACTCTTTCAACATTGAACCAACATTGTGTCAGGGTATCGAGTTGCCGGTGTCCTCTGCAAAAATGAAACCTTTAGCCAATGCTGTTTTACAGCAGTAGTATAAGGGCCACCCTGGTTACTCAAGCTAGTACATTCAAGTATAAGATCATCGGCGTATAGGCGGTTTAACGCTTTTAATGCTGGCAACATTGTTGTATGGTTGGTTTAACGTCGGAATTGTCATCCCCCTCCCCTTGGCTGTGATTGATGGAGCCCTTGGATAGGAGTCGTCCAACCAATGTTAGATTAATGCCGGCCCACCGTCGTAGCCTCTCCCCATGAGTCTGCAGGGGGTCCCCCTCCCCTAGAAAAGGGTGACTCATCACGGTCCCCTCTCCTCTACTCTTGGTGCCAGTTACAGACTGGTATGCCCACTCCCCTTGGCTCCGCAGGGGTCTCCCTACCTCAGAAAAGGATGACTCATCACTGCATTCCACCTCACACAGTAAAGGATGACTCACCACTGCCCCTCTCCCCTTCTCTTGGGTCCTGTTACAGACTGGTATTCCCCCTCACCTTGGCTCCACATGAGGTCCTCCTCTCCTTGGTGTCTGTTACAGACTGGTATGACCCCCCGCCCATGTAATGGGGATGATATTTGATTAATGGGTATCATGTTTTGACACTGGGAGCATCAATGAGCATGATGAATGAGCGTCATTGTCATATTATTGGTGTGTATGATTAATAAGATAAGATAAGATAAGATAAGTTTTATTTCCAGTCGCAAAGTAAAAACATATAACATTAGCTGTAATCAGCTAGTCAAGCGACATGTAAAATTAACAATAAAGGATAACAATTAAAACAAGCAGGTTGGCTGGCAGGAAGTTAACATGAAATGTAAAAACGTGAGTAAGAATTATTTAGAATAATACTTATAATGTATATGAGAATATAAATTAGCTGGTAAAAATTACATAATACATTTTGGCACATAAAAGTAGATAAAAGATTATATAAGAAAAACTTGTGCTGTATATGAGAAAATTATATGAATAAAAGTTGTTTAAAACATTTCGCATTTATCGATAATTAAATAAATATATCACATGACTTTGTCAAGGGACCTACCTCTATTGTACTCTCAATTAAAGCGAAAAATAAGCTCGCAGGCCATCTCTGAAAGTTTTCAGGTCTCTGGTAATTCTCAATGCCTCTGGCAAAGAGTTTCAGATTTTGGGGGCCAAAAAGCAAAAGGAATTTGTTCCATGTCGCACCCTCTTCATGAGAGGAATTTTCAGGATTTTTTTAGAATTTCTTAAATTACATGTGCGACAGGGTTTTTCAATCAGTTCCAGGAGGTATGTCAGTGATAAATCATTTAGAATTTTAAAAGTCTGAATTGCGATGTTCATTTGTCTCCCAACTTCCAGAGATGGCAGGCGAGCTTTATTCAGGAGGGACTCATATGAGGCGGTATGGTTGGAATAAACACACTTTAGAGCCCTCTCCTGAATCTTTTCCATACATCGAGCATTTGGAGCAGTACAGTGATACCAGACGGCTGAACAGTATTGAAAGTGACTGAGGATGAACGCTCTGAAAAGGGCCAATTTAGCCTTGCTGTCAAGATAAAAAGACAATCTTCTCAGAGCGCTCAGCTGTCTGCCAGCTTTCTTACAAATTTCTTCTGTGTGTATCGAAAAACTCAAATTTTCATCAATAGTAATGCCTAAAAGTTTTACTACTTTTTCAGGTTTAATTATACAGCCGTCTAGTATCACTGGAGAATCAACTTTACAATTAAAAAATATCAGCTGAAATTTCTCAGGATTTGCTTGCATTAAGTTATTGGAAAACCACCATATAGCTTTTGCTGCCTCGGCTTCGAGGCATGATTTTACAATTTGAAAATTTGGATGTGCAAAAGAGAGAGTGTTGTCATCTGCATAATTTGTGAGGCGTGCTCGTTTAATAAAGTAGAAAATGTCATTTATGAATACGTTAAAGAAAATTGGACCAAGAACTAAACCTTGTGGCACGCCCTTAATGGTGGTTTTCCATGAACTGTGCACGTTGCCTATCCGGACACGTTGCTCACGATCTGAGAGGTATGATTTAATAATTTTGATTGACTGATCCTGAACACCATAAGCTTTAAATTTTGCGATCAGAAGTTTATGTGGCATGCAGTCGAAAGCTTTGCTAAGGTCCATTAATAAAGCACCAATTTTGTTATTCTTTAGAAGATCTTTACGCCAATTTTCAATAAGGGTGAGCAGCGTGTCCTGACAGCCATAACCCTGAAGGCTGACAGGTGACAAGAGAAGACGATGTTTAAAAAGGGAGTGATCTGGTGGGCAAGAACTTTTTCAAAAACTTTTGCCAAAATCGGTAAAATACTCACAGGTCTATAATTGGATTTCTTTAATTTGTCAGATTTTTTGTATACAGGGATCACCTCTGCTTTCTTTAGGATATTTGGAAAGGTGCCTTCATCTAATGCCTTGTTTATTATGTTTGAAATAACTGGGGCAATTTGGAAAGAGGCATGTTTTAGTAATTTAGCTGGAATTTGGTCACATCCAGTTGCTTTCTTTGGATTAAGCGTTTTCAGAATTTTAAGCACGTCTTCTCTTGTCGTATGATGGAACTGAAAATTGTTGCCCTCGGAGTGTTGTTTAATTTCAATAATGCTAGGGTGTTCCGTAATATCAATATTTTGATTCTGTCCAGTATCTTTTGCAACATTAATATAATAGTCATTCATAATCTCTGAGATTTCTTTTTGATTGTTTATATGTAACCGCAGGGGGTCTCCCTCCCCTTGGTGTCTGTTACAGACTGGTATGACCCCCCACCTATGTAATTGGGCTGATATTTGATTAATGGGTATCATGTTTTGACACTGGGAGCATCAATGTGCATAATGAATGAGCGTCATTGTCATATTATTGGTATGTATGATCATTGAGTGTCAGGAGGTGGATGATGACTCATACTAGGATGATTAATAGGTGTCAGGATTCTGCTAGGATGCTGACGTCAGCATTGGACGCTATTTAATGATGTGTCATCATAATTGAGCATCATGACGCTAATCCCTGCTTTGTCATTGATTGACCTAAAATATAAGTAGGTGTCAATTTCGTTATGAAAAAGCTATAAATAGTGTATCATCACTGAATTTTATCACTTTCAAACCACTACAAATATGACAATGTACAGATCTTCATTAATTAATAATCTATGGGTGGGTGGTGGATCGATCGTGTTGCTCACATGAATATGTAGAAGGTTTTTGTTCCACCATCTTCCATTAACTCCTCTTCTCTCGGGACGACAGGATTAAATAATGCTCATTAACCCTTTCCATGCCCAATAATTCAGCCCCTGCCAGTTTCTACAATGCCTAATTACTCTAGCATAATGGTTATTTTGGCTAAATAAACTAATTAAGATCCATCAGTAAGCCTACAGAACATCATTCATAGTGAACTCCCATATTTGTAACTGGCGATGTATGGTGGGACGGGTTGGGGTTGAATGCAAAGGTCATGCTGAGGTCATGTCAAGGTCATATGAAGGTCAATCGTGATAAAAAATACAACAAATTGCCACTTTATGCTTTCGAACTTGATTTATGCGTGAGCTACGTGTTATATATGACTGTAGTTGGATCATTCAGGGTCAAGCACCATTTCAGAAGGTGTCCAAGTAGTTTTAAGATACCCGAGGAGTACCCGAGTAGTGATAGCCCCTTCGGATTTCCCTTATTTTCACCATCGGATAAATTTACTATTCAATTCCCCCTTGTCCAGGACTAAAAGTGACCATATATAGTAGTGTGGAACTATGCCTTGAATTGCAACAAATTTACATATGACTGTGTGGAAAGGTTAACAAGGGTTGGAGTTACCCTATACTGAGTTGGTGTGCAAAGGTCATTCCAAGGTCATATCAAGGTCATGTAAAGGGCAAACTCGATACAAAATACCGTTTTATGCCTTCCAACTTTATTAGTGCGTGAGCTAAGTGATATATATATGACTGTAGTTGGATTATTCAGGGTCAAGCACTATTTCAGAAAGTGTCTCATTTAGTCTTAGGGTAATAACGGTACCTGGGGAGTGACATTATTCATCCGGTACGAGATTCCGAAAGGCATAGTCGTTACGCTACCCGGGAGCTATCATAACACATATTCAGAACATGACATCATGCCAGTGAGACAGACGCTGAATAATGCTGACTAATGAGGCTACAAACTCATCAGATTGGTTTCTCGCATTGAGGTGAAAATTACACGTCAACCAGAAATAGTGCGACGAAACCCAGATAGGCCTATTTAATATATATAGCAGACATCAGATAACGACGAGACACGCAACAAACAAAGCCGTAATTTGCAATGCTTGTTTAATGTTGGAGCAACGTCGCAGACGTTGAGTCAACATTAAACCAGCATCTGTTGAACGTCTTGTGTTTGCTGCAGAGAGTGGATAAATCGACATACTATACCCGCTATATGAATAAGAGTAGGCCTGCATACACTGTTGACTGATGCTCACCTAGTTTTCTATGGCATTGTGATTGTATGCAGGCGAACTGTTTTAATTCACACCAAAACATCAACACCGCCACTGTTTTGTGAATCAACCCAGCAAAATGCCCATACATGGCCAAATAAAACCAGAGCTTAGCAGTGGTCGGTACCCAACAAACGGTCACCAGATGGCACTGTAGTACACGCCTATGATGTTTTGAAGCACACTGGATGCATCGGGCCACACTTGGCGACTGTTCAGTATGCAGTGAAATAACTGTTAACTAGCCTGGACGCGGTCCGGGATTGGCATTGTAATCAGTATTAAAAATCCCGGACGCAGTCCGGGAAAGGCATGGAAAGGGTTAAATCATTCTTCAGGTATTTCTCACCTTATTGAAGTCTAGACATTCATATAACACACAGTTCCCAAGCGGAGCGCAGTGATTGGTGCCATACGGCTAGGCCCCTGAGCTCTTGACGTCTGTCCGCCAGCTTCAGCGGCTTTGAGTTAACTGGCTTGTCAGCTCGCTACAGGCACGCTCGTCGTGGCGTGGTCTAGTCAGAAAGAGGCTCGGCGGTCCCCGTCACTCGTCAATGATCGGGAAAAGCCGAGCAGTCGCGGACGGTGAGACGCTAACCCCACACTACTCCCGGGTTAAGTGTAAACGTATGAACCAAGCCAACTTGTGGTGGTACCGCGGTTCGTCGCTCCGTCTGGGAAACGCACAAAACCAATATACAGTAATCAAAACAGTAAAAGCAGTCATTTGTGAAAGTACAGCGTTGGTAGTTGGTAACCTCGCAGGCTCAGCATAACGAGTTAATATTAAATAATTATATCTGAATTCCCATCCTCTTAACACCAATGTTCCAATCCTCTTAACACCAATGTTCCAATCCTCTTCATACCAATGTTCATTTCTAATTTTTTGCGAATTATGATGCTGCGCTACGTTTAACGGCCAAACTTCATGAATCAAATTAATACATTAGTACTTGATAAAATTACTTCTATAAGTAACCTAATAAGTAACATTTGACATCATTATTTTTATTACGTCAGGCCTGGCAAACTTTATATTTACAAATTATGATTGTTACGGCTTGTGCAGCTGGTCCCACAGTAGATGTCGTTAGGCGCTACTAAAGCGTGGACCAACTGCACAAAACGTGCGGGAGTCTGGATTTTTTGTCCAACTCTAGCTTGTTTTATGGTTGCGTCTGGTACAATTTGGTCGCCTTTGGCGATATTCGAATTGTTTTGAACATTTGGTGGTTTGATCGTTTCATTTGAATTAGGGGTTTTAACCCGTAAGTGCAAAGGTATACGTGAATACGTTCGCAAACCTCCAGCGCTCCCGTTAGCGTGGGAAATGGCGGGGATTCGCGAATGCGGCGCTACATAAGGGGTGAATTGTTGAGGCAAATTTACTCTATTAGCATTATGCTGTGAAGTAGTAGCCAAATTCGTACCGCCGCAGACCGTGTCTGTGTTTTCGCTTTCGGTTCAGCTCTCTTCTTTTCGAAATTCTGTTTGAGAGCCGGTTCCCTTCGAACTGTCGCAGTATTTTTTGAATTCTCCGTATTAGTTTGCGTTTTACGCTGTTTTTCTGTACCTATGGCGGGCTCGTTGTCTAAGTGTGCAGGTTTAACTCGATCAAGGGAGACCGTTTCTACCTTGCCTTTAACTAGGATTCTCATGACTCTGCCGCTCCTCATGATAACCTTATACGGGCCATCGTAAGGGGTGGTCAAAGGCGGTGCAATTGTGATTCGTCGCAAAAATACATGTGAGCATGTGTCGATTTCCTTAAATTGGAAAATGTTGTTCTGAGTTGAGTTGCGAGGTGGGCAAAGACGGAGACGCGACATGGCCACGCGGAGCTTATCATAATAGTTATCTAAGTCTGTATGTGCGTCAACGTTATATTTATGTGAAAATTCGCCCGGCAGTCTAAGTTTTGTTCCGTAAACGATTTCGGCGGCTGACCTATCCAATAATTCTTTAACGGCGCCTAGCAATACAGCCAGTAGTGTTATTGTCCATGGATTCGGTGATTTGTGTGCCATAATAGCTGCTTTACGTTGAAACGTTCAACCATGCCGTTCGATTGGGGGTAGTAGCTCGTTGCGCGGTTACATACAATCCTGAACTGGTTACATAAACCATCCCATAATTTTGATTCAAACTGAGAGCCCCTATCCGTGGTGATAGTGGCGGGAGTCCCAAACCTTGCTATCCACCTGCTAAAGAAGGCATCGTCGACCGTTTCAGCTCTTATATCCACTAACAGTATAGCTTCCGGCCAATGTGTGAAACGATCTACACAAGTCAGTAGATATCTGAAACGATCGGCATACGGCAAAGGTCCGACTATATCTATATGTATGTGGTCAAATCTCTTGGTGGGTTCGTCGAATTTGCCGTAAACAGGCTTATTATGGCGAGATATTTTAGCGGTCTGGCAACCTTCACAAGAACGGCACCACTTAGCAATGTCTATATTCATTCTGTGCCAGACAAATCTTGTATTAATCAATGGTTTCCTAGCTCTATGCGATGGATGACCTAGGCCGTGTAAGTTCGAAAAAACCTGTTTTCGAAATTTTTCTGTAACGAACGGCCGAATGTGTCCTGTTGATACATCACACCAAATCAAATTGTTATCAAATGATTTGAGCAATTTAAAATTCATGGTAGATGACTTTGAATGTCGCAATCGTGTGAACTCTGTATCCAAAGCTTGATCTGTACTTAAATCTTTATAATTTATGGTAGATATATAATCAATGAAGGACACGGTCGGTCGTGACATATCTTATAGCTGTTGTAAACTTGGCGATAAAAGCCAACTGCCTTGTTTGTCGCAGTGACGGGCATTCGGTGACTGATGACATTACAAAAGTTAAAGGCTTATGGTCGGTGTTCACGAAAAAATAACGGCTTTCTAAGTTGTGCCTGAAATGTCTGATAGTAGCGTACACTGCTCAAAGTTCACGATCGAACGCACTGTAATGTGTCTCTGCGGGAGTTAGTTTTTTACTAAAAAATGAAAGTTGTACTATTGTAAAACGTTTCCTACGGCGAAATCACTGGCATCGCACGTTATATTCAACGGTGCAGTATGGTCTGGGTGTACTGAAAGGGTAGCATTAGCAAGTATTTGTTTAGACTCGATAAATGCAGAATTTGCACTTTCATTCCACTTCAAATCGAAATTTGACTTAGGTGACAATCTTTTATGACCTTCATTGGCGGCCGTGAGCAATTGATATAACGGTGTCAACTTATCTGCACAATTTGGAATAAATCTATGGTAATAGTTTATCATTCCCAAATATCGACGTAGAGCTCTTTGTTTTTCAGGCCTAACAAAATTTACTATCGCATCAACAGCGCTTGCTAACGGTGAAATGCCTGCTGCACTAACATGATGTCCAAGAAAACTTAATTCGGTAGTACCAAACTGGCATTTGTCTGGTCCTATAATAATCCCGTATTCTGCTAGACGTGCAAAAAGAATCTTCAAATGTTTTTTATGCGTACGATGATCGGGGCTTGTTACTAATAGTTTGTCCGAATATACAAACACGAAAGCTAATCCGCGTGTAACGTGATCAATAATACGCTAAAAAGTTTGGCCAGAATTTCTTAAGCCAAACGGTGTCCCAGTGAACAAACCGAAAGGTGTTGTAACCGCTGTTTTATACACGTCGGACGGTTTGACCGGTATCTGGTAGTATGCCCGTACTAAGTCTATTTTTGAAAAAACTTTCGACCCCGCTAAACGTTGGGTAAAGTCTTGTATGTGTGGAATTGGGTATCGATCCGGTACTGTCTGAGCGTTTAAACTTCTATAACCTCCGCAAGGTCTCCAATCTCTGTTTTTTTAGGCACCATATTAAGCGCTGACGACCACTTACTGTCGCTGAGTTCGATAACGCCCAACTTAATCATGTCATCAAACTCGCGTTTCGCAGTGACTAGTTTATCAGGTGCTAAACGTTGTGGGCGCGCGAATGCTGGGTGGCGTTTTGTCACTATATTGTGTGTTATACCGTGTTTAACCGGTACGCCCTTCGTTGTAGGACGAGTCAGTTCCGGAAACTGACCTAATAACTTTGTGTAGTCGTTCTGAACGGTGTCGACTCAGTGATAACGGTTTAATAGACGATAAGGTAGCTGGTATGGCTAAACCGGTTTGCATGTCTCACAGACAACGACTTTTCAAGACTGACAGTAAGCTATAATGTATCAGAAAATCAGCTCCTATGATTGGTTGTTCGACGTCCGCTACTATGAAAGTCCCAGTAATCTCGTTTAAGACCAACGTCGACGACGCGTCTACAATTACCGTAGGTGTTTATAGTAGTATTATTAGCTGCAACGAGGGGCAGGCAGGCAGCGTCTGAAGTACTCTTAGCGCAAGACTTTGGTAACACGCTGACCGCTGCGCCCGTGTCGATTAAATAGTTACACTTGTTGTGTTTGTCTGCGACGTATAGTAACTTAGAGGGGGATAACGCAATATTCGCTACTTAGCGCCGACCTAATGTGCTATAGTACGAACAGGGTTCACTGCACAAATGCACCTTTTCACCGAAAGTTTGGTGGTAGTAGCAAACATGTGCAGTGGCTGTGTCGGTCGGTTGAGCAACATTATTAGGACGACTATCTTTTTTGTTATTATTTGATACATCTTGCCTAGTAATAGCTTGATTATTGGGTATAAACGAGCTTCCCGCTCTCACTGACGTTTATCTCAGCAACCCCCGGCTTAGCTCCATCAACGTCTTTCTCAGCGGTCGACAGCGCGGTCGGCCAACATGGCCAAGCTTTCTAGGGACGCACTATCTGGCTGTATAACTAAATGCGCACTTACTGAAGGCGGCATTTGTCGAATGAAGGCTTGGCGGATAACGGCCTTGCCTACTACCACATTTGTACCAAAGCCAGCTGTCTTCCGCAACCACCTAAGAAATCTAGATGGTATGTCGGATCCAAGTTTTTAGCCTCAAATCACCTTGTTAAATCTTCCCAGTGTCGTTAAGCCTCGTCGTTCGATTGGGATCACTTACAAATTTTCGTACTCATGAGTGAGGAATGGTTGTAATAAAACGTCTCTAACATCGGACGCTACTTCGCTAGAGAGGGCAGCACATGTCAATCTGTAACGTTCATCATCGTCTGTTATTTGGTGTAAATCAAATTGTGTTTCGATTTGAATAAACCATAACTCCACATCCGTTGAGTAAAAAGTTGCTATCTCGAATTTCGGCAGATTAGCTGAACGTCGTGGAGGTTGAAGTCTGACCGGCGAAGGGCTTCTTGATGAATCAGTCCATGACAACCCTCTCCTACGTCTATTGCGTGTGATTCGCAGGAAATCAGCTTTTAATCTGCGAAACTCAGCATCTGTGACTCTAAGTTCTGCTGCTTTTTCATCACTTATCGGGTAGTACGAATCTTTGTGACGTTCCCCTTGTCCGTCGAGGGGTGATGACATGAAACCTTCACTGTCGCCTCTCGCGGCCATTTTGAAAAGTTATTTGTTTAAATTAGTTTAAATAGTAACGTCTGAGTTGCTGGCCTATTGGCTACTTTGCAATCTCAGACGGGTATTGAAATGGTATGCATGTAAAACATACCAACTAGTTTCATCGCCGCACTCCGCGTGGGAAACTGTCTGTTAAGTTGTATAGCTTGAGAAAAGTCTAGATGTGAGATAATTCTGTTTATGAAGATTGTCCATGTAGATTCGCAGGTAGTAGAGTGCAGGGGTTGCTGAAATGACTGATAAGTCTTTATGCAGAAATGTACGTTTGGAAATGTTTGCAATATGACAATAAACATATTAATCGTAGTGATTGTAGTTCGTTAATTGCATGCAAAACAAATGCAAGAATAAATGCTAAATTGCTATTCTAAATTATATGTTTATAATCAGTGTTGAAAAAAAAATTCAACACAAGGCGAAAAACATACACTGTATCAAGGTAGTCGCCGTAGTTCAACTGTCAAGTCTCAATTTAGATTAATAAGAAATAATTAAATCATGCCCATCCCGAGAAAATTTCATTCTCGTTAAAAATAGGCTGAATGCGACTTATGCGTGTACAGTTCATCTTAATTTATAGAATCACTTATTGAAATTTTGACTGACAGATGTCTATAAAGACTGCTTAAATAATTCTATTGATGAATATTTCCCGTAATGAACATTCCCTTTTTTTCTAAATGTTCACCATGAGAATTATTCATATCGACGTCCGAATCGATCGCTCGCTTGATTTGTATCGGTGCTTGTAGTTTAGTGCCCAACGATTTAGACTGTACGCTCGTATAATGTGCGGGTTGTATGCATGGCAGTACGCTGTCGGTTGGTGTGTGTCTCGGCTACCGTGCACTGTGCATGCGGTGTGCGTGTGGTCGATTGGCGCGCTGCACCGCCTCAGACTCATTAACATATTTAGCAGTTCAGGGCTGTCTGGAAAAGGTAGACTACTGATTTGTCATTTACAAAAAGATTGCCCAATGTGCGACCTGATTTGCAATATTTAATAATGCAATGAAAGTAAAATCAGTCTCGCTTTCCTGACTGAGAAAGATATTTTGGAAAAAATTATTCTAGTCTTATTTTATTTCCAGACGCCCTGTAGGTCTATGTGGCCTTGACATGTGAGTGCTATTGGCCGTTCGTGTCGCTCATTCAAAATGGCGGCCTAATTTATGCTAATTATGCTGACCTGAGCAGATTGGGTGATACAATGCATGACGGGTGGGCGGGAATACGTGAGGCTATCTCGCAGCCGATAGAGCTAAATGAGGGTCACCGGCTGTCAAAATGGCGGCCACTTACCGATTCACATTAAAATAACACTGCTACCACTGAAATAAAAGTTTTGATTACAGTCATAAAATATCGACCTACAGTCCTAACAATGATGTTTTATAGACCAAATAGGACCTTTCATTCACATATATTTCAGGCGAACAGTTTTAAGTGGATCTAATCCTATTTAAAAGCTTTCTGAATCGAGGCATAATTTCGATCCGTAGAAAAATTTTGCGTAAACATTAAAAATTATGGCGGGTATTCTCATAAAAACCGCGTCACCCGAATGAGGTGTCATAAACGGTTTAATATACTAAAATTTCAAAATATCATCCTCTCAGTCGCCGACAGTGGCGTAATTGAGAGAATAATATTGAAATCTGTTATAATTTATGAAAGTAGACTATTCCGTCTAATAAGAATTTATCTAGGTCTAGGCTGGATGTCTGCGAGATTCGCCATCTTGAAAATGTCGAAACCACGTGGGTTTCTGGAAAAATCTATCAAATTTTTCGCTGTTTTAATGCGAAAACCTCTGTTCAGATAACCTATCTAGCTAACCTCACTGGCATATTAGTATTTTTTATCTACGATCACCACGTACCTTGCAAAAAATGAAGTTTCATTTTTTGAAAAATCCCCTATTTAAAAAAAAAACTATCCTTTCTGGCTCAAAATCGATGGTTTTTTTGTTGCTCAGTGAAAGCAATGTGCATGAATGAGCTGCGATTAAGTTTAACATCAGGTCACCAATATGGGTGGGTGGTGGATTGATCGTGTTGTCGACATGAATATGTTGAAGGTTTACGTTCCACCATCTTCCTTTTAACTCCTCCGTCGGGACGACGGGATTAACTAATGCTCATTAAATCATTCTTCAGGTATTTCTCACCTTATTGAAGTCTAGACATTCATATAACACACAGTTCCCAAGCGGAGCGCGGTGATTGGCGCCATGCGGCTAGGCCCCTGAGCTCTTGACGTCTGTCCGTCCGCTTCAGCGGCTTTGAGTTAACTGGCTGGTGCGCCTCGCTACAGGCGCGCTCGTCACGGCGTGGTCTAGTCAGAACAAGGCTCGGCGGTCCCCGTCACTCGTCATTACGGGCAGTGAGACGCTAACCCCACAAATCTAATTAAAAATAAATATTCTAGTATCTAGTAACTATCCATTATACAATATTAAAGTATTTTTTCTCAAAACTATTTTATTTATTACCCCAATGAAATGAATTTCAGCAGGCTATTAAAATCACCATTATAATAACACCACCCAGATTGATATTTAAATGTTTTATGTTTACTGGGTAGTGTAAATATGATTAAATGGTTTAGATATACACTTGTTTTTCAATATATTTTTTTTCACGATATATTATGCATGTAAACTTTAGTTAATCCATGTGTTTTGACGAAACAGCCCAAGACAGTTTATACCAGTATGGTATGTAGTTGTTACAAAGTACCACGGGGTACCATACCAACAAGTATGTGAGGATATAATTGGAACAGAAGATGGTCCCACTGCGTGGAAAGGGTTAATATTAAGACCAACATTCTATTTGCCTCTTTCAGTGATATTTTGACAGATTAGTTTAAGTTACAACCTACAGTCGGATCTAGGTCACAGGGATCAGACTTCGTGTCTGGGAATCCACAGGAGGGCTCCCTCTGGACTGCAGCTATTCACCCCTGTCACCTAAACTTGTCAAGAGGAGATGGATAATTTAATTGGACTAGTATGGGTGTGATCTCTGGAGCTAACTCACAAATTAGAGCGACAATATTCATTGTTTCCTATTTATTCCACTATGAATGTGACAATGTATATGTATGTATACAAAAAAATAATAATTTATATTTCTGTGTATATTGTAGTGTAGACATTGATGAAGAATGAATGATAAAACGTGACAATTTGATGTTTAAAGATGGTAGACTGCATGGAAAGGGTTAATATGCATGCATCAGCAACAACCTCTTTGATAGCAAATCACAGTATCCATAACCTCCTGTAGGCCGTGATACGTCTATTTGAAAACAAGCCACATACTCATCAGGGGAAATAATCTCTCTATCATCGCTATTTGACCCCTGTGACCTGGACCCGCCAGTGGAGGTTATTTTGCTGGTCCCGGGGCAACCCCCTCTGAGCTCATGGAGCAAAAATATGACCCCTGTGACCCAGATCTGCCTGGGGCTTCTAATTTGATTGTACTGTCATGTAAAATGAGACTGGTTTGATAATTGTCTATCACAGATACCACACCATCAAACACTAGACATTAATATGAAAATACAAATCTTTAATATACAAAGAATTAATAATTCATATTCCAGTGTATATTTGTCTATACATACCAGATGTGAACATACATTTAAAAAAAAAAAAATAATAATAATGATAAAAACTATGTGTGAAACAGGTTTAAGTCACAGATTGACCGAGTACAAAATCGTGGGACATTTCCATGGACTGCCATATCTCAAAATATCGGGCAATAATCAGGTCATAAATATTTTTTTAGAATCAGTAACATTTCAGTTCCATGCCCGCATGCGTAGCTCAGAGGTCGCACAGTCATTAAAAAGTTATGGACATTTCTCTGACCATGGGGTCAAGACTGCTCTCAGTCACTGCCATGATGCATTTTTCAGGTATAGCGAATACATCAATCCATGGCTACGGACAGGGTGCCACAGCAACCCGAGTTCAGACTGGTTTTTAATGACGGCGGCGCTCGGTTCATGTATGTACATGTATACATGTTAGGGGAGAGCGGGGGTGTAAGAAATATCTTCTCAGCTGGAGTTAGAATAACAGTTATAAAACACAGCAAAAATGTAGTGTTGTAACCCATTGTATTGCATGATTCATGGTTTATCCACCCCCATGCGATCCTCACACTTCCATTGGTCATTTGGATTTCTGTCATAGACTGGTATACCCCAATCAACAACACATTGTTCGCTAAACATCAGCCTAGGTGTAGTTCATTGACACGTTTGGCACCTTGCTGTTTGCTGTCCTTTTGCCTGATACTCCATTACGGAGGCCTGATTTTTTAACATTGTTGTTGCCCTATGTCTGATATTCTGTTAAGGAGGACTGCAGAGAAAACAATATAAACAATTTAAACAAACGTTGGTGCTGTTGAAGAATGGAAGTTTTAGCATTGTCAATGTGTGTCAATGCTGGCATTTGACATGTCAACAATCCCATGTCCCCCATTCCCTTTTGTCTGTGATGATTCACCACTATTATTAGGTACCCCACCCCTTGGTATGACTCAGCACAGCTCCCCACTTCCCTCATGAACATGTTGAAAATTGTTTGTGCTTTGTCAACAATAAAAAGATGCCAAACACTTCACACTGATTGGTTCGTTGGTGTATTGCACAAGCAATAAAAAGACTCACCACCCCCACCCCCACCCCTTGGGTCCCCCTAACCTCAGTATGACTCGTCACAGCTACCCACCTTCCTCATGAACATGCATAGACTAGTGTTTGCTATCTCCAACAATAAAAAGGACACCAAAGACTTCACACTGATTGGTTCGTTGGTGTATTGCACAATAAAAAAATGGCACACCACTCCCCCCACCCCTAGGGACCCCTCCCCATCATTAATCATTTGAGCATGAGTCATCATCACAATGACACTCAACATCAATTATGTTCACACTGCAAACGTGTCTGGACTTGTCTAATCCCAGATTGGTTTTGAGCATGTCACCTATAGGACACCTTCTGCATCATAATGAAGTTTTATAAATGTATATGACCACTTCACATTGTGAGTGTAAAAGTTAATACAGTTATGGCTCTTGTTAAGGAAATAAGATATTCTTTTGTCAGACATCCAGAATATTATCTATGGATTTAATTTATCATATTTCTGAATATCGAGATGTCACATTTTATAAAGATCATACCATAGTAATGTATAATGCTGTACAAAAATCGATGGTTAAACACAACAACCTACTCAGCCGAATGTGTAAGGACAAGTTTGATGACGTTGATATATCTGTATTAAGTACAATTACTGATGATCTATTTCTGGATAAAACTTGTAGCTGGGGACGTATTATTTCACTATTTACGTTCTGTGATACCCTAGCCAAACAATAATCATCGAAAGACATGTATAAAACTATTGATGACATTGTCTCGGCTCATATATAGCAGATAATTTGACTGAATGGATTTATAAACAAGGAGGATGGGTTAGTATTTTTATGATGAATTTATTATTTTTATGATGTACGAATTATATGTAAACAGGCCAATAATTTTTGAAATTATAATAATATGTTTTTTATTTTTCCAGAAAGACTTTGACATAACTTTCAATTGCAACCAGCAGGTACATACACAGTGTGTGTTTTCTGAGTGAAGTTTACAATAATCAGCTGGGTGAATTGCTATGTCGAGACTGTTACCCTTCAACTATCTGATATATAATGTAGAATATATTCTATGTATGCTCATTTGATGGTATTGTATCAATAATTATAATAACAATAAAAGATTATGTAATACAACGTGTCCTATTTCTTCATTTGTAATATAAACACTTGTATGACAGTGTTGACGCATGGTGATTAAAATATAACTAGATTGGTTGTTAGATATTTCATACATAGATACATCACTATTCACAGCATAATACACACATACTTCACACATCACAATAAACAAATCATATACTACAAACATCACAACACGAAAAAACTTACAAAAGAAAATTTGCAATAAATAAAAACTTACAAAATAAAAGTTGTAAAAACTAAAACTGATCAAAATAAAAACTTACAAAACATAATTTGGCAAAATCAAAAATCAAAAAATTTAAAATTATCTAAAATAAAAATTAAAAAAATTAAACTTGCAAAAATGTAAACTTACAAAATAACATTTGCAAAATAAAAATATTACAAAAATAAAAACTTACAAAATAAAAAATGCAGCAAATACAAACTTACAAAATTAAAAAGCGGAAAACACTTCACATACAACACGTCACACACATTGCAACACACACATCACACTGCATTCACAACACCACACACTATACACATCTCATCACATACATCACAACACATACGCATCACAATACACCCAACACACCACACACAACCCATTACATACAACATACCACACACAGTGCACTTCACACTACACACTAAACAACATAAACACACCACTACACACATCATACTGCACACATCAAACTACACACACCATACTACACACATCACACTGCATACAGCACAGCACTACACACATCACACACATGTACATCATACGGCACACATCACATACAACACATCACACTACACACATCAGACTACACACAACATGCACAAGACATCACACCACACACATTACACTACATACATCATACAACACTCTACAGTACTTGTTGTAATTGTTATGTAATAAGGATTTGTAGATATTACTGCTTATTTTTTGCATGAAAACGGCAAAAATCTTAATACAGGTATCAGTCGATTATTAACAGCCGAGTCTTGACATAGATCACATCCAATGATGGTGTGAAGGGGGAGGTCACTTATAACCTTCAGCGTTATGTCTGTTAATGCTATGTGCCACGTACCACCACCACGTCTTTGACTTATATCATTGATATATCTTGTAGGTAAATGATATACACCATTGTTGTTCATCCCCAAGAACACATAACAATCATTCACTTTTATGGTGTTTATTCACAAAATAATGTTGTGTAACCATACAGTTCTGTGTTGTATCCAAACGATCACAAGAATTACTTACTCAGGATTAATTTTCTCAACGCTTGATGCATCAACCCAAGAATTAAATTTTCTGGGATATTATAACCATTTAACATAGACTTGTTTTACACCACGGTATGTTCTCTTTTTCACTACCTTTTCAATCTTATATACTATATTATCAGTCACATATGCCTTTTGTAATTCCTCATTATAAAAAGTACCGATAATCACATCTCCAGCCATATCGGCCAACTTATAGACTGGTATGTTGGATATGGATTTTTTACGCTGAATTACTGTGAGTATCTCACCACTGAAATAAATATCATAGACACGATCAAAAGGTTTACGGGTATAACTTGTACTTAATCATCAACATTAAATTTAAATTTTGGGGTCTTTTTTTTCTTTGTGCGTAAATAACGTGATAATCGCACCTCATGCTCATTATCATCTGTTACAGAGTTGGGTGCATACCCCATATTAGTATGTTCTGTTTTATTATACGAGGTAACTATGTCAGAAAGTGTTGATAAATATTATGGAGTGTTTTTATAGACCATTTGTTGATATATCTTATGTTTTAGAGTTTGGATAACTTGTTCAGCCAAGGCAGCCTTAGAATCATTCCTAGCAATGTGATGACAAATTAATTTTTTCCTAAAAAATGACTAAAATAATTTATTTGTGAATTCAGATCCCCCTTCAGTACGAATGTTTCAGGTAAGGTGATCAATTTTGAAAAAGCGTCAACAATATCTTTACCAGTTTTATTTTTCAGTGGTGAAACTTATTGTCTAGAAAAAACATCAATAATAATTAATAAATATTTATTGTCTGAAGCCCATTGTCCAAAATAGGCCAAGTCTGCATGCCATTGTTCATTTAAACTGTTTTCAATAATAGTCCCTTTGTCAAACTTATGACGAACCATACGATTCATTGTATAAACATCCTGACGTTCCAGCCATTTTTTAACATCTGCTAAAGTAATGTTGACACTTTCTTTTCTCAATGATTGGTATAGTTTAACATGTACTTGAAAACTACCTGCGGCTCCTGGTGTGTAATATACATCAGCTATTTCTTGATCAGTCATTTCTGTTTACGACGGCGATGTCTTTGAATCCAATCACGTCTATATGAATTTGATATTAATGCAAGCGGTACATTTGATTCCACTAAGGCAGTATAAAATCCTTCCTGACCGACCGGCAAAAAAATTATATAACTTTTTATACCGTCTCTTATTAAGTCGCTGATGTGCGACATGTGAATCTGGCCAAACTTTTCTGTTAAAATAACACCGTCCTTATCCCACGTCACACACCTACACTGTTGTAAAAACTTAACCAATGCAGTACCTCTGTGCTTATATGTTTTTGGTAAGGGTTGAACAATCGCATCAATAGATAATGACCCAGAGTCTGGCATATCATCACCATCATCATCAATGACTTCACACACAGGTTCAACACTTTTTGGTTTCATGTAATCTGGTTTGGTGTAATCTTTATTAACTAGCGAGTTATATTTTTCAGGAGGTATTATTATCATCCGCCGAGATTTTTCCATGCTTAACATTCACAGAATCATTTACGCTGGCCATACTTATAAGTTTTTTACTTTATACACTACATCACTCAGCGCTATTATCTCTAGTTTGATATAAACCACCATCTTTATGCTGATGATACTCAAATTTACATGTCTCTATTAGTTTCAAACGCTAACGAATCTCTTGGGAAGTTGCAACATTGTTTAATGGGTGTGTCGGCCTGGATGGCAGGGTCTGAGCTGAAGCTTAATCCTATCAAGACAGAAATTCTTTCTATTGGGACCAAACTTCAACGAGAAAAAAACTTGAATAATTACCCATGCTTAATTCTAGGTCAAGACACAAATCTATCTACATCAGCTAAAAATCTTGGTGTAGTATTCGACAGTAGCCTGAATTTCCAAAAACACATATCCCAAACATGTAGGGCATGATTATATCATATCCGTGACCTGCGTCAAATTAAAAAAAGTCTGTCCTTAGATCTTGCCAAGCAAATTGCAGTGGCACTCGTCAGTAGGAAGTTAGATTATTGTAACTGACTTTTTCACAATATGCCAGAAAAGGATATCGCTAGATTACAATGCATTCAAAACTGCCTTGCAAGAGTGGTTACCAAGACCGCACGATTTAGTTGTTCCGTTCCAATTCTAAAACGATTACATTGGCTTCCTGTCAAGTTTCGCATTCATTTTTAAATATGCGCAATCAATTCCCGAACCCTAAAATACAACCAACCTGCATATCTGTCTGACTTACTTGTTCGGCCAAAATGCTCAAAATATCTACGCTCCACAAATTCAAATAGATTTGTTGTTCCTCGTATGAATACTAAGACTGGGTCAAGAGCTTTCTCTATATCTGGTCCAGCCGTATGGAACGCCCTGCCTGTGCCGATACGTGATGCCAAAACAGTCTTTAACATTCCGGAAATTACTCAAATCTGACCTATTTGACCTGGCTTCCAACCACAGCCTCTCGGCAGCCCAGCTCCCTTTTGACGAACCTGCTTTGGCTTCGATTATGACACATGATCACGCTAAGGATTTGTGTGCCTCTGAGCTCGCTGAGAATATAGGCGCCATGACTGACTGACTGACTGACTGACTGACTGACTGACTGACTGACTGACTGACTGACTGACTGACTGACTGACTGACTGACTGACTGACTGACTGACTGACTGACTGACTGACTGACTGACTGACTGACTGACTGACTGACTGACTGACTGACTGACTGACTGACTGACTGACTGACTGACTGACTGACTGACTGACTGACTGACTGACTGACTGACTGACTGACTGACTGACTGACTGACTGACTGACTGACTGACTGACTGACTGACTGACTGACTGACTGACTGACTGACTGACTGACTGACTGACTGACTGACTGACTGACTGACTGACTGACTGACTGACTGACTGACTGACTGACTGACTGACTGACTGACTGACTGACTGACTGACTGACTGACTGACTGACTGACTGACTGACTGACTGACTGACTGACTGACTGACTGACTGACTGACTGACTGACTGACTGACTGACTGACTGACTGACTGACTGACTGACTGACTGACTGACTGACTGACTGACTGACTGACTGACTGACTGACTGACTGACTGACTGACTGACTGACTGACTGACTGACTGACTGACTGACTGACTGACTGACTGACTGACTGACTGACTGACTGACTGACTGACTGACTGACTGACTGACTGACTGACTGATTGATTGATTGATTGATTGATTGATTGATTGATTGATTGATTGATTGATTAAATACTTTTTTACATCTATGTATATGCGACCCCCCTCCCAGAATATACCTTATTTTAAAGATATATAGGCGTCCTCCCAGTATATACCCCTCCCTCCCAGAATATACCCCCTTTCAACAAACATTTATATCAGACGCTCCCAGAATCTATCCCTCCCTCCCAGAATATACCATTCATTAAACATATATGAGCGACCCTGCCAGAATATACCCTTCTCTCCCAGAATATACCCTATTTCAAACATCTATACCCCCCAATTGAAACATCCATGTGGACCCTAGCTCCCAGAATCTACCCATCCCTCCCAGATTATACACCCCAATTTAAACTTCCATGTGGGACCCTCCCAGAATCTACCCTCCCTTCCAAAATATAACTCCCTTTTCCACAACTATGTGCGACACTCTCAGAATATTCCCCTTTTAAACATCTATATGCGACCCTCCCGGAATCTACCCTTACCTCCCAGAATATACCCCACCCCTTTTAAACATATAGGCCTATAAGCGACCCTCCCAGCATCTACCCCCCTTCCAAGAATATACCCCCTTTTTAACATTTATAATCTACACTCCCAGAATCTACCCCTCCCTCCCGGAATATACGCCACTTTTCCAAAACTATATACGACACTCCCAGAATCTACTTCTCCCTCCCAGAATATAACCCCCTTCCATTTAAACATCCTCATGTGCCACCCTCCCTGAACCTACCTCTCTCTCTCATTGTACCCCCCTTTTAAACAGAATATAGGCGACCCTCCCAGAATCTACCCCTCCCTTCCACAATATAGCCTCTCAAACATATATAAGCGACCCTTCCAGAATCTAACCTCCCTCCCGGAATATACCCCCCTTTTCCAAAACTATAAGTGACACCCCCAGAATCTACCACTCCCTCACAGAATATACCCTCTCCCATTTAAACATCCATGTGCGACCCTCCCAGAATATACCCCTCGCTCCCACAACATACCCCCCTTGAACATATATAAGCGACCCTCCCAGAATCTACCCCTCCCTCCCAGAATATACCCCCTTTTTCCAAAAGTACACTCTTAGAATCTACCCTTCCGTACCAGATTACCCCCTCCCCCCATTTAAACATCCATGTGCAATCCTCCCAGAATTTACCCCTCCCCCCCAGAATATAACCCCCACTGTTAAACATCCATAAGGGACCCTCCCAGAAAAATCTACCCCTCCTTCCCATAATATACCCCCTTCTAAACATCTATGTATATGCGACCCTCCCAGAAACTACCTTCCCTCCCAGAATATACCCTCTTTTAAACATATACCCCTCCCTCCCAAAATAAAGCCCCTTTCAAACATCTATATCCGATGCTCCTAGATTATATCGGGGTACTGGGATGATTGCTAGTAGTAGTACTTTTTGCCCCCATCAGGGAAGGGTCAGTAGGGATCTGTTCCGTCAGTTGCATGCTGTATGGCATAGTACGGAAGCACTAGTCCACAGCAATCATCCAAGGGAACCTGCAGCCTCCTCGTATCTGGCCATAATCTTCGGGCGGATTGCCAGTGGTGTACCCTGGTTCCGCCGCTCAACTGCGGTGCTAATGCAGCTCTCGCATCAGTGTTGGCGCTGGTGTAGTCTGTGGTAGCATTAAATAACCAACAATAGCGTGTTTGACATTAGGTCTCTCATGTGGGATGAACGGAGTTACCAAGAGGGAGTTATCCTACCTATTTTTACGCCGGGAACTATCCGACCCGAGGATAGCCGAGCTGCGCGAAATGCCACAGAGTTTCAGCATTAAATTGCACAGCCAAACTTAAGTCTCCGGCCATCTGGGCATGTCTGGGGGTAGATCCCCTAGACATGCCCAGAACCCCTTATCGGGCGAGCGAAAGAAAACGCTCTCAATAACCCACCATTCCCTATCACCCCCACCCTCACATCATCTTCTGTACCTAATTTCATCTCATCAATCGACTACAACGTTTTTATCGTATTACAATGTCACTTAAAAGACCTTTTGTGCCGAAAAGTGACGTAGAGCAATGATTTACTACTTCCCAGAATATATCCCTACCTCCCAGAATCTACCCCCCCCCCCCATTTAAACATCCATGTGCGACCCTCCCAGAATCTACCCCTCTTTCCCACAATATACCCCCTTTCAAACATCTATATGCGACGCTCTCAGAATCTACCCCCCCCTCACAGAATCTACCCCCTTTTTCCAAAACTATAAACTACACTCCCAGAATCTACCCCTCCTTCCCAGAATCTACGCCCCCCCCCCAAACATATATAAGCGACCCTTCCAGAATATACCATTCCCTCCCAGAATATACCCCTTTCAAACACCTATATGCAACGCTCTCAGAATCTACCCTCCCTCTCAGAATATACCCCCTTTTTCCAAAACTATAAACGACACTCCCAGAATCTACCCCCTCTCCCAGAATCTAACCCCCCCCCATTTAAACATCCATGTGAGACCCTTGCAGAATCTACCCCTGCCTTCCAGAATATAACCCCCTTTTCCACAACTATGTGCGACACTCTCAGAATCTACCCCTCCCTTCAAGAATATACCTCATTTTAAACATCTATATGCGACCCTCCCAGAATCTACCCCTCCCTCCCAAAATATATCCCAACACTTTTTAAACACTTTCCAAAACTATATACAGCACTCCCAGAATCTACCCCTCCCTCTCAGAATCTACTCCCCCCCTCCCATTCAAACATCTATGTGCGAACCTCTCAGAATCTACCCCTCCCTCCCACAATATAACCCCCTCGAACATATATAAGCGACCCTCCCAGAATCTACCCCTTTTTACCAGAATATATCCCTCCCCATTTAAACATCCATGTGCGACCCTCCCAGAATCTACCCCTCCCTCCCAAAATATACCCCCACTTTAAAACATCCATGAGGGACCCTCTCAGAATCTACCCCTCCCTCTCATATTATACCCCCATTTAAACATCTATACTGTATCCTCGCGCATAACGTGCATGCACTTATATTTGAAGATGCACTTAGTTTTCGAAAATAAGTGCATGCATCCATTGCGGGAGTGGGCTAGTCCAGTGTTGTCACTACCTGAAATGTCATATCACTCCTTATTTGTCCACGCTTTTCAACTATCACACCCATACACTATCGCTTTGGCGGCTTGAACTATCGGCGCGAAATGAAATGAATCAGGCTTTGAGCCACTTTTGTGCACATACAGGCTAAATTGGGCCAGTCGAACCTCCCGAGAATGGTGAGATGACACTGCCCTCCAGACACAGGATTCGAAATTCAAACCCTGGAGGTCTGAGGCCGAGCACCCTACCTCTCGGCCACGGAAACTCTCTACAATACTGAGTTTTACGAGTGGATGGGGGAGACACATTTTTGTTTCCTTCAAACCGCAGAGACCTCCCGGTCAACGAACCCTGAGTCAATGCCTACAAACTCATCTTTCATGTATATATTTTAACCTTTTTCCGACTGACAGCTCGGAATGACCGAGCTGTCAAACGGACGGCGTCTCAATAACGACAACACGTGATGACAGCCATGCATGGTTTTGACAGCCCACCGTCATTATAACTAAAATATTACCAGCGTTTTAATACATACATGCCTACTGATGGGTGGTTCCCAACACAAAACCTTTAGCCCTCATAGAAAAGAATGAATACACCAGGCTTCCCCACCCTAGCTCCGGCTGCCTGTTCACGAAGCTGCTTTGGCCTCGATTATGACATGATCATGCTAAGGATTTGTGCGCCTCTGAGCTTATTCCGCTGAGGACATAGGCTCTATAGAAGTTTTATTGATTAATCTATTCCTGGACAATTACATGTAGAATGACCACCTCCAATGTCAAGAGAGCTAGGTCAATTTTAGGAACTGTTTAGTTGAGGTTTTGCCAGTTTGAACAATCATGAAATTCCGTTGAATTATCAATTCACGATACCATTGAGTTACGAGACGGAGAGGTAGGCTACCAGAGTAAATGGTTAGACCGAGATGGAATAGCATGACACAAACTTCCAAATCAAAAGACGTCAGAGGCACCTTTTTCCGAGATCCAGTGTGAAAATATTAGCTGGCCTGACAGGACTAGTTGCGAGTTAAACTGAATGGCCCATGTTTTCACTGGCCAGCGCTTAAATCCTGCAAGTTCCATCATGTTTTGCAAAATATTTTGCAAAATAAAAAGCAGCCAAACAGGTGAGCGAGGTACTAGCCTTCAGTAATTTGAACACCCATTAAAATTAAACAAGCGACGATGGGCTAAAAAAAATGGCTGCCACAACTTTAAACTTTTTAAGAAATGATACAGTAAAGATATAATACCGGCATTCAGGATCACGTTCAAGCGGCTTTGATGCTATAAGCGTGAAGAGATTCTAATTTGACAAAAAAAGATGGCCGCGATGTTTCAGAAGTTTCTAAATGATGCATTCAAGAAATTAATATTCAATTTTTTTAACATTCCTTATCGCATAAAGTTCCTTTAAACAAAGATGGTCCCATCTGGTGATAAAACATTCCCCCTGATAAAAAGGTAAACACAATGATGGTATACATAAAACAGAAATGCAAACGCCGAAGACATTATTTTATTTCCTATCAATTCACACAGGATATGACAACAGAATGACGAAATATCAGTGTGAATATGTTTCCTTGTGTTGAAATGTTCTCTTCTCACTCTGTACAAACGTGGAAAATTATATTTACATGTGTTTATATACAAAGTTGTATGTTTTCATGCAAACTGTGTGAATTGTTTCCCTGTAAATGCATGGTTCTGTATATTATTTGCATGGATGGATGGATAGAGTTATCTGAGTTTGACGGGACATCACAATTATTGCACCATCGCTGCTGGTACATGTGTGCCTAATACAACGAGACTACAGACGGATTACACCGTTCCTGACACCACCATAACATAGGAAACACAATGATATCAAATCAATGCTAAAACATATGACACTGGTATCATATAGCACATATGTTTACTGTAATCAGTACAAAAAACAACACATATTTCATGTGCATACATCCACGCATAAAAATAATCAACATTTTCGCAGGGGGTGGAGGTACTCATAGCCAGAGTGCGACTTTCTCCACACTGTGGAAATATTGTGACACAGATAATATTATGCAAACACTTGGAAGGGTTCAGCACCATCATAGACAGCACTGCAGACTCCAGGCCTTTCAACTGTTTGCCATGTACAGTCTCTATGACCAGCATCTGGAGCAGGTCATTTTCTTTGTATAAAATAGCATGTTCACAAACGTCATACGGAGAGGACTGGTTCTATAATGTTGATTATTTGTCATGACCAGTAACACAACTGGTAAATATTCATACAACTGAGACTAACAGAGGTCCCCAATAAATTTATTTTATCATTCTACATAATTACATGACTTTGAAATAAATTGCCCTCGATATAGCATATAATAGAACTGAACCCATTCATTTAAAAATTGAGCACATTAAATTATATCTGATCAATTAATTTATTGACGTCATGTCATAACCATTAGAAATCATCAAAGGGACTAGCCCACCACCTAGATTTAGTCATGATTGTGCGAGAACAGTCGGTCAATAATTACTTGTATTGTTAAAACTCTCCAGTCTAGTGATCTTTTAATAATAAATAAAGATTTACCAATTGTTATTGCATCAGGCAAGCTTAGACGTTTTAACAAACATGATTCAAACCAGGCGGTGGGTTTGTCCCTGTGATGTAAATATGATCTTATTTGAAGATGTGGTATAATAACTTCTTAATGTAGTTAGTATAAAATACACATTAGTAGCATTACTTTACTCTTTGCCTCTTCAAATGGTAGACAAGTTTCATATCACTCACATTCAATCGCAAACAGCTGCACAGTTTTATTGGAATGTTGAAACGCGGACAAATCATGTAACTGAACTAGCATTGATAGACAATCCTACAAACGTGTCAATGGTTGATATTGTGTCATTACGGAATAATAAACTGCTATGGATTGTCACTATATTTTGTCAAACCTTGGAGGACTAGGTTTCAATACTAAGAGAAACATTAGACCCTTAGTACTATATATCAGTTTCCAATATGGAAACAACCAGATAGGAAGATGGCTTAAGATTGGTTGACTTCCTATACTTGGGCCTACAGATTCAATAAAAACAGCCACCAATAAAAATGTGGTGTGTTAGTATAATCACATTAGTAGGTGTGGTAGTAAATTGCATTAGTTGGTGCTGATGATTGTTGCTTTTTTAATTAAGACAGCTCACACCACACAGATTCGTAAGTGAATGGTAAAATAATCTAACAAGATGTTTCTGGTTGAGTCTTCTGTATGTAAGCTTGCAAGTCAATACTTGAATCTACTGTCACATCACATCAATTCTTGTCTCCAATCAAGCAGCCACTAATTAAAATACACAATAAATTTGACATTATTTATTATTTAAGAATTCAGTATGTCTTGTCTGGCCCACCAAAATCACAACTAAAGAAATACAATTCTTTTTAAAGATTTTTTAACTGTTTCGATTGGACAGACCAAGAACACGTATGCCAATGCTTAAAATCGCATTTTCACAGTTACACGTGCCAAACAAATATGTAATGACCTGGTGGTCACAAACTCCAATGTTAACTAGGTAATCGTTATTCGGTTACATGCTCAAGCTACATGTACGTTTTTGGTGGTACTTTCTTAGTTCAGTTTACAATATTAGAAAATAAAGCATCATATGACATGAGGACCAGTTGAGGAGCGATCAAAGATTAAAACATGATTACAGACAGTGACTTCCAAATCGATTTTCTAGTTCATAAATAACATGTCAACACAGTAACCATGCATAACAGAGTTGCATTACTTTTGACATTCTAAACTGCATGATACTTACACAAAGATATCATCAGAAAATAAATCCTGAGATTAATAACCATAACAGAATTTTTTAACTTACATAAAATTGAAAAAAAATTCAACGGGAGGCTGAAATACGTCAATGGATGTTCACAATAGATCAACTAAAGATGCAAAATAATAAATTGTATAGCATTTGAATTGCAGCACCATCAACCTTTAATGAATAAAATTGGGCACTTCTGTGTGCACATAAATTGAGACATGACTTGATTAAAGGAACATACAACACTTGACATAACCAGGGGCTGCTTTGACAGTTCAGTATTTTCACTGTGCATTCAAACAAGTAAAATGTTACACATGCAAATATTAACTAGTTTCATCCTAGCGGTTCACATGTGAGTGACAAATCATAATCCATAAACTTACCAGATACACATTTACAATAACTATGAATACCAGTTGAAAGTGAAAACAAGTATCCTGATTAGATATAAGCAGTTCCTTTGTTGATGCATGAGGAATAAAAACAAGCTGATTTATAAGGTATGTTTTAAACTGCTCACATGATTAAAGGTGGTTTACTACGCATCCCGCAATTGTCATTCCAAGCAAACAGTAAGTGTAGAATCAATTATTTTTTAATGTTGGTTCTGTATCGTAGACAGTAGGCTAACATCAAACTGGCATTGGTTCAACGTGTTATGTTTGCTTGGTTAGCGGTTTCAGCTTATTGCTAGAAAGCACCAGAAATGTATACTGCGTTGATGTCATATACAAGGTGACAGTCATAGGGTATGTTTGACACTCACAACAGGGAATAATTGTAAGGTGTAGCTTTGTAGTTCGCTGCACAATAATGTGTTATTAGTTATTAGGCATCGATAATATTACTTCGGCAGATGGTTGCCACTACCCAAGCGCAACACATTTTTTCTTTCTCTCTTTGCAGACATACGAATTTAAAGGCAAGCTCACAGGTTCATGTCTTTAAGGTGAAACTAAAAGTAGACAGCATCTTTAATGCAATGAAAACAATGCAATCTTCACATTAAAATACTATAGGAAGTGAAAGTGAACAAGCACATCATTCACAACAGCATACCAGATTATGTACGGCATGAATAGCCGATATCATCGATATTATCAATAAGAATTCAACTGTATGTTCAAATTCAACTGATAATTGCATATGTGTATTTTAAAAACGAAATTTACCATTTAGCTACTTTGTGTAGCAAGGATCCTAAATATACTGACTAAACGTAATACCTGTAGACTTTTTTTCAATGGTCGTATGTATTAAAATTAAAAGCAATAACCAAACAATAAGATCAACTTAAATTATCTTTGTGGCAGTCTACTATCTAATTTAGTTTTAAGTACACAATTATCTTCATTAAAATATGTCTGCTGATATATCCCACAAAGCAACACTGTTGTAAACAAATACATATGATAATAAAGGAATTATTTTTAAAATGGAGCATAAACAGTCACCATAATTATGGCATCATTCGATTTTTAACAATCCTTAATAGATGTGACTAGATAAAGGCCCCCCCAAGACAAACAAAAGGCAGTTTCAACTAATACCAGTGCATGTGGTATTCAATAACATTTACAAAGTTTATCTAAACTAAGACGGTTGATACAGATAATACAATATTATCAGCTGTCAATGAGATCACATTTCTTAAAGGGACAAGCTCTTGTCCGATGTCTATACATGTATGACCATGGGTTAAAGAAATGTTAGTGTCATAAAACGTAGTAGGACATTTAACCAGGGTGATGTTTGAATAGTACCTGTGTCATCATAAGCACAGTAACCTAGGAAGAGAGTAGCCACAGTTGACTATTTATGGTACATGTTTTGGTAAAATGTGCAGGCGCTCGATTCAAATACGACAGCTGCCTCAATCTTTCATATTGATCTTTATTGCTAGTATTTGATAATAATAGTGCTTCAGAATCAGGCTTATTACAAGAACATTAAAGGCAGGGCTACATGTATGACTTAGGATAACTAGGATATAAACAACAAATCAATTAGAGGGACACATTAACCAAAACCATACAATTTCATGTTACTAGTTAAACAGGATTTATGGAAGAAAACGTTTATGATTAAATTGATTATGCTTGAGCAATGATGAAGCAGACTAGTATAGAAGGTACAAAGCATTCATAATCTTGCAGATATACCATGTGAACAGCACTGTGCAAATATGTAAAATACATTTTGTGTGTGAATAATTTAGAGATAAAAGTGGGAGTAGGGACTAAATTATATTAGAAAACAAGCATGCGAAGTGGGATGTTCGCCTGCTGCTCTTGTCTACCTGCAGGCGTCTGAAAACTTGGAAGTTATTACACTACATAAAACATTACATTAGGCTTCGCAGGAAAGTTGAGCTATAGTAAGAAACTCTAGCACCAGCGTTCAGTGGAAAAAGTGATGTGAGAAGCAAGTCCATTTTTAAGTGAATGTTGAGTAACTTGACACATGCACCCACAAACAAAAATCGTTCACACAAGAGTAAATTACTAGATTTGGTCTTAATAAAAGACTTAATATACCATATCAATCTAATGCTTTGCATTTTTGGAACACAAATATGGAGCTCCTATTCCATCCAACACAAGAGTTATTCGCCATGCTATATATCAGCAGCAAATGCTGTATGAATGCTGATGTTGTAACTTGTATGTATTCTGTCAAGTTGTAGTCTTTAACTGTTCGTGATAATGTGTTTATGTTATCATGAAATCTGTTGTAAACTCTTTTCTTTTCATGTGTTTTATAACTTGCCGTTTACTAGGCATATGAATTCCCAAGCATACTGTCTATGCCAGTGTTTAATTGTTCTGTTGCATCCTCGTCCAACGTAAAATAATTATGCAATAATAAACATAGGATTAAAGTATGGTCTCCACCAAACATATTTTTGTTTTGAATTTCACCACTACAGTACATTGGACATTAGTCACATTCTTAACACTTCTAGTGGAGGTTCTGAATATATATGTTAAAACACGTTTTTATTTGCCATAAATAAAGCTTTAGGGTCGAGGTGTAGACTAATTAAAATAAACAGTTTTATTTATAATACATTTGATGAATCCTCATTTGCCCAAACAAAGTAGCAAATTGCAGTTTTGTTGTTGTATAACAGCATAGAATTCAATCATGAGAGCAATTATAACTTGGATCATTAGACCAGGATATATAATATTACAGGACCCAACCTCAATGTAAAATTGTAAATAAATCTTTCTGTTCTAATGAATTGACTGAATGAGTCAGGGAGGCTCTATAGGTCTTTGGGAATGCTCCACCAATAAAATTTGTTTATATTTGTGTAAGTTTCTATTTCTTTTTAAAAATTGAACAGATCGCAGCAAATTGCAAAATAATGAATGGGTATTGTAATGGGCTATAGCGTAAAGTGTTGTCATCTCTGGTACTAGTAATATATATTGGTCTAACATTTTATTTAGCATGGCAAAAAACTGGGAACAATTAAGCAGATATGTTACCAAATCAAATGTTTTCATAACCAGCTATATAAAAGCGCAACATAGCCCATTTTAAAGCACTACCATACAGTAGCCTTATGGAGACAATACTGCCCCATAAGGGTACAACAACAGAGGCCAGTAATGCAGTGGTACACTGCCGTGCAAAGCCAAATGGCAGTATCTGCTTATTTGACAAGTAAGCAAATACAATCTACTGCCTATTGGCTTTACACAGCAATATACTGGTTGCTACATTGTAAATATAGAATTTATCACACTATACAACGACAAGGTTCTACAACCTTCATAAAATAATACATATACCACAGTTGATTAACTTTAACATTCCTGACCGTATGATGACCTCACAGATAATACAATTTTAACACTGTCTTTATGAACTACCATTTACAGCATGTAGCACTGAGTAGGCTTTCCACAAACTGCTTTTGTTGATAAACAGATGTCTATCCTCGTTTCCAAAGTCATTTGACTGTGCAACAGCTACACCGGTTTTAAAAAGTATCTTAATTATTGCAACTTACCAATAGGCTTGAAGGTCCGTTTAATTTTTTTCAAATGACCTAATATTATAATTAAATATAAAGTGCTTATTATATTAACACAAGTGATAATTAAGGCACCAAAAAAGATGAATCTTGGTCTTATATACTTGTGAAGTGTGCTGAAGAATGTGACTTGCCTGGAAAAACCTTGATTTAAAAAGTTCTTGGACTTACAAGTTTCCAATTCCCTTAAAAGTAGTTTTTTTATCCAAGCTATACAACCACATAAATTGCGCAAACTCGTGAATGCTTCTGAAGTATAAATGTGTAATATTTCCTTTAGGATCATATACAATTTTTTTATTACTGTTGGTGGTTTCTGTTCAAATGACTGTTTGATTGCAATCAGTACTACATGTACAACAAAGTTTTTGGTCACCATGTTGGCATCTCTGCATGTTTTCCTTTGGAAACATTTACATTGGGATATTTCAAATATCTCCATATAAAAGAGCACACAAAATATTCAGTGTTTTTACCTTTACAGCTTTAGCAACCATATTACAAAACATGATGGAAAGGGTGGAATATATCAGAGTGAATACTCCACCACTGAGAAACAGCCTGCACTTTTCGTAACAGATGAGTATATTTAAACTAAGCCTAGATGACACATGGTAAAGCTTGGAGGCATGATATTCAGATGGTGAAAATTGTATGTGATAGAAATAGAGACCAGTTGAAGTACAGAATACAATATAATCAGAATTGAAAACCACCTGACGGTGCATTTTCTTCTGGCGCAAAATTATACTGTTGGCCACTTTCATCAGTTTGAGGAGCTATTTGATTATCTTCAACTTCTGTGCCAAAATATCTTTCAATGATATCAAAAGCTTTTTGATAGATCTCCTGGTTCTCATGATTCTGCAGGAATTCAATTTTATCCAAACCTGGAAACAAAGATCTCATATTAATGAAAGTTGATTATGTTACACACCAAGCCATACACAATTTTGGACCAGATTTCCAGTATGGTAGAAGGGCTCTTTCTTGCTAAGATGAGAGTCCTGCCGAACTTGGGTCCTGAAGATCATGCACACAGCACAAATTTTTTATACGTTATGGCTTAACACAGTGAATTTGGCAAATTTTTCAATTGACAAATTTTTTTGCTTATTAATATTGAGGATCTTGTGATTTACCATTTACCATACCATTTACCATCCGTTACGGCCTTGACCGATTTCGTCTGCTGTCTCTTCATTGTCTTGAGCTATAGGCTCGTCTGTATCTTCCGTATGTGTGTGCGTGTGCGGAGGTTTCTCCAAATTATATTGAAAATGCCCTGGCCAGTATCTATCCAGTCTATTTTTAAAAGTGTTTAGAGTAGGAGCTAAAACAACATGTTTTGGCAGCAAATTCCACGGGTTTACAACCCTTATGGGGAAAGAATGCTTACGGATTTGCAGCCTAAATCGCTGTTTCTCTAGTTTTAGGTGGTACCCCCTTGTACTACTGTTTCTGTTAATTTTTAGTAGTCCCTCGTTTGTGCTGTACTTCCCCGTTAATAGTTAATAGACTTCAATCATGTCGCCCCGACTTCTCCGATAAGCTATGGACGGTAGCTTTAGTATCTGGTGTCTCTCTGGGTATTCTAGATCTCGAACCTGTGGTATGAGTTTGGTCATCCTTCTTTGTACATTCTCTACCCTGTATAAATCTGTCTTGAAACGGAGCGGCCAAATTACATGCCCATATTTAGATTGTGTGCCATCAAATCTCCTTTTTTTGTATTATCCGCCTGTCAATTAGGTTTGCAATTTCATGACATTTGAGATTAGGTTCACTTTCTTGTTGATTTTTACTTAGAAGAGCTAGTGTGGTGACAGGCCACACTGGAGTGAATAATCAGCATGTCCAATACCTATAAAACCACAGTAGGCCATGCTGACTTGCCTTAAAACTGTGCACTGCCCCAAGGTTGACAACAAATAGCGTAAACAAAATGAGAAGGAATCAGGATTTGAAATTTCAAAATAGTCAGAAATGCATTGGTTATATAAAAATAATTGTGCAAGAACCTTCCGAGGTGTGTCATATCTCAAGAATTGGTGACCGTGTGAATCATAACAAGAAAAATCCAGTGCATATAAGAGTCTATTTTGTACTTGCATTTTAAAGCAATACAGTTTGAACTAAAATCATACATTTATTGATTAGGAAATGGTATGCAATAATCCCCCTGTTTAACGACCTGACTCCCCTTAGCATCAGAACACCGAAAAAATATATTTTGTACTTTGTGTTTTAAAGCAATAGTCACTATAAATCTGTTACACTAAAAGCATACATTTATTGATTACCGTAATTAAATTTTTCATTTATTTTGAGCTCCTGCGCGATATATAACAGGTGCACGATATATGGTTCTTGATCACTGATTAATCTGTTTTTAGCATGTTTAGCGGCCGATAGTATGTCATGATGATTGATAAATATCTAGGCCTACGTGTTAGCGTGTAATATAACTGCACATCCATGCATGCCTATGTACACACCCAGCAAACACGAGACATTGACCTGATGTTGTTTTAATGTAGGGCCATCGTCTTCGACGTCGGTCCAACAATAAAACAACATTGGGACAATGTCTCGTGTTTGCTAGGTGCACATACACCACTAGGGACGATACCACTTGCTTTACTAGTGCGCGGTCGACGGGAGTCTAGAGGACATTCTGGGGCTTGCAGTTTTGAAATTTAACCAACTACACAAAATTTATTTGTTAGGTTTTTATACCGCTATTAACGTAGGTCTTTCTATATTTCGCCGACTCATTTCTATCAACGTTCATTGTATATATCGTCGTACTCACATAAAAACATTCAAAGATGATATGCATTATTTGCAGGTTAACCGCAGCCCGTGGCTGTAAAATGTCACACCTTTGACAATCACCTGATTACCGTCTGGCGGGGGTATGTGTACTGGCTACTAACTAGTTCTCGCGTGGCCGAATGACGATCCCTGACGTACAGAGACGTGCGTAGGCCTATATTCATGTTAATTACGTGACTCCATTGAACCGCAACACATTTAACTAAACATGAAAGAATTATTAATTATCATTACTATTATTTATTATGATAATACTAAACACAATCTAATATAGGCCTATCCAGGACCCAAGCCAAGCCGTCACAGATCAATCTTACTAACACACCATTAGCGACTGCCGAGTCACCGCGATATTTTGAATTGCGCGGTAAATAACGAGTGCGCGGTGTGTAAGGCTCAAGCACTAAGAAAGGCCTATTTTGTCCTTTTGCGCGGTATAGACCAGTGCGTGATATCGTCCAGCAAGTACAGTAAGAAATGGTATGCAGTAATCCCCCTGTTTGAAGATCTGACCGCCCCTTAGCATCAGAACACCAAAAAATAGTCGTACATGAGGAGTAGTCCATTACAAACGGTTAATCGTTCAGAATAAGGACATTCTGAGTTCTATTAGATATACCGGTAATACTTGGATCAAAGTAATTTGGTATAAAATGATAGACGCATGGTAAATGTTACAAGGTTTCATTTAACCTTTGTCCTGCTAAATTGATTTATTTAAATTTTCACACACTTGAAGTTGTGTCCCCCTACCGCGACCCACAACTTCAAGAAAAATACTCATATTTGTTTAAATTGAGCACAAACATTTGCAAATCTTGATGTTTAGACACATATCTTTTTCTTAATAATAGTGATGTGGTCGACTAATAAATCAGATTAAAAACAACAATAGTCGTGATCAGAAGGGGAAAGGTTAACCCTTTTTCTGCCAAATTAATTAATTTAAATTTTCACCCACTTGAAGTGGATGAAAATTACTCATATTTTTTTTAATTTGAGCACAACTTTTTGCAAATCTTGATGTTTAGAAACACAATAACAGTGATGTGGTCGATTAATAAAACAGATTAAAAACGACAATGGTTATGATCAGCAGGATAAGGGTTAATATATTACACTTGGATATTTTAAAACAATTGAGTGAATTTTTTATTTACCGGGTGGTGGTTAAAGGTGGGTGCAGTTTCTAAACAGTCATACACAAAAGGCTGCATACTGTTTTTATGAGCAGGTATATTGGAGAAAATAACGACAAATGCTATTTCCACATACAAGTGAAGATGCAAACAAAGACGCAGCTTGTGGTATATGATGCATCATTTTGGGTGTCCATTTTAAAAAAACAAGAAAAAAGCAGTGGTCGGATATTTTATAGGTTGGAAAAGTAGATGCTTCCGAATAAAGATGTTGACAAAAGCAAACTCACCGTAACATTCTTCAATCAATACAGCATAAGGATTAGTTCCACCATGCATCTTGGCATCCTGCTCACCAAGCCTTAGAATATTCTCTAAACCATTAAGGGCAACCTGGACTATTTTACTGTCCATCACAGTCAGCAATTCACAGAGTGGTGGGATACAGGATTGTTCCACTAGGAATCTGCAAAAAGATAAACAAGTGACTTATGCATCCTCTGATTAAGAATGACCCATCCAGTGATAATAAAAACATTTGTTTGGTTAATATGGAGCAAATTAATACAAAACAAATCATATGATCGTAGCACTTGTCAAATATATGACAATTTGCATAGCATAATGGATCATAAACCTGAGTAGTTATATTCAGAAACACACCTAATTTTTTTAATCATGACAGCTGACATGTAAAAAAATAGAATACAGAAGTTAGCTGGATTTCAACAAAATGTTAAAAACATTGCAACTGTGAATAAATTTAGACCGAATAAATTGTTGTACGACATGCTGCAGCAATATTTGAATAAAAAATAAAAATGCCACATTTACATCAAATGATGCTACCTGTCTACCCAGTTAAATCATAAAACTGTCGTAGTGTACAGGTCTATACAGATCACAATACTGTGAACTATTGATACAATATTTATTGTGCTAACCTGATTTGCTCAGGTGTCCCACCAGATGTAGCATTTGTTATCGCCCATGCAGCTTCTTTTCTTGTTTTGAATTCAGCCTTGCCCAGAATTTCAATCAGCACAGGAAAAATATTTGCATCTATCACAGCCTGAAAAGTGAACATATGTTTTAAGATTAGCACAGCTGGATATAAAAAATACAAAGCAATCACCTCAAACCAATTGCGGAGTATGCCAACTTAGAAATTCACCTGCACTTTTCTAAGATGCATCCGTACATCAAATATATAGATACTTAGATACTTACGAATTTGATAATGCACCCAGTGAGCATGATACACTATCGCAATGCTGGGTCAAAGTTAGGACACTGTCGTTGACGCTGGCCCAACAATTGTAAAGCAGGATTGAACATTGAGTGTTTTTGTTGTGAGTGCAAGCCCAGCAAACAAGTGACATCCACACAATGCTGGTACATTGTTGGGCCACCATCTGCAACGCTAACACAACATTGTTTTAGCATTGCAAAAGGCAAAGACACAGTGGCACCTTTGACAACCACAGGCAAATAAATGATGCCGTTAGTCTGCAACCAATTCACATTCCTGACCTGTTAATTTATATTAATCATGATTCAATCTAAAATTGCCTTATCATATGGGAGTGTTCTATTGTGTACGACGGTAGGCCTATATGAACATGATATATTATTAAGATGAAGTCTATTAGAATAAGAGAATGCAATGACGAAATATAACAAGATATCACTGATTATATTTCCTATGGCAAATTATATATGTGTAGGCCTTAGAATGTCCATATTGCTGGGATAACATCAACACCTACCACCATTTGCTCAATAGCTGATATGGTATTGAGCAAATGGTGGTATCTGTTTGCTTAGTTCACGGAGTGCGGCTGTGTTATCACACCCTGACACCTTATACAGCCAACACTCTCTTATGTCTAGACAATGCGGCTAGGCTGCAAATGTTTTACAATCACATTTCATCTTGGAATGTTCTTATTTGAGCACCACGATATTAAAATATGGTCTTTGTAATAGATAAATTAAAATAATATAAATTTGTCGGTGAAATGTAAATATTTAAAATCTGTGTGTATATGTAGCCTGTGCAGGCCTCAGAATGTCTGCCCATTGGCCACAAAACGAGACAGTCGCGATGACATCCACTCTGCCATGGAAAATTAAAATACACGTCTGCTTACTCTACAAGTAAGCAGATACTGCCCTTTGGTTTTGCAGAGCTGTACTGTTGCCGCTGTTCCCGTCAATAAGCATTGTGTATACGCAGGTGTCTGTCCTGTGGCGTTATTAGCCGATTAGTAGAATAAGATAATATCCATGCCTCACATTTAGATGTCCCAGGACGCTGCCGACATCCAAAATTTGAGATTGTATTATACAGAGGGGCAGGCGTTTTTCAGGTCATCCGAGGCCTCAAATCTTAACTCGTATTATACATGGCATCGCACTATACACGGGGATATACGGTATCTGTATTTGCATGGCAAATAAAAGCTACCAGCATATTAATTCAAACAAAGCCTGTCGGCGACAAAGTTAGGCCTCAGCCCCTAATCATTGCTTAAAAGCAAATATCATTTGAAAAAAAACGTATACCGGTACCTTTTACTTATAACTATTAAAAATTTTACTCCACTATCTCATAACCATTTATTGGTTATGAGATAGTGGAGTATCTCATCCCTTACTATCTCATCCAGTCCTTATCCCTAAAAGGCATATGCACACCCCCGAAGGGATGTTTATCTGCAATATGAAAGAAATCCCTATGGGTTTTCGAAATATGCTCTGGAAATAAAAATGCGGACAGATACATGGCCAACGGACGGACATCCCAGGCAATGCCATGACCCCCTGAGGCGGGGGATAAAAAAGGTACAAATTTAAAGTACCTGTATTTGCGCTCGATTGCCCGCAGTTATGTTTGAGATAGTCCAGCATGCCTCTTTACGGATAGATTCCTTTGTGCTACTAAGTAGGTGTAGCAAGCTGGGCAGAGCAGAACAGTTAAGTATCACTTGTGTCTGTATATCATCTCCTGTTACTATATTACCCACGGCCCGCAATGCAGCAGAAACTACAGTCTGTGAGGAATACCTGTAACACAACACAAGGATAGCAATGATCAGACAGGCTGAATTCAAACAGAAGCCAACTAGTAGTTACATCAATTTGCCATACTCTCCACCTTCCACAATTATAACCTACTTTTATAAATGAATGCAATGCTACTACTTCAAAGTTTAGGATCATTGATTTTGACGGGGGTTTGCAGAGTCTGACTGAACGTGTAGTTTCCTAATGTATTTTGATTGCCATTAGTCAACTCGGTCCTTCAGTTCTTGGGATGCTGTTTCCATGGGTGCAGTGGAAGTATTTTAGATCTTATTTTAATACTTAGATAACTAGATAACTCGAGAGAGAAATAACATTTCCTGAGGGGGTAGGGGCTTTCAAGATGTTTCACTGTCGTTTTTGTTGCTAGGCCATCGACTAGATAGTCTACATCAGATGGCAAAGAATGATAGTCCTAATAAAATGTTAAGAATAAAAAAAAAAATTTTTTTTACATATAACCCTAACAGTACGGGGACCTTAGACAGACGTCAAGTATAGAGATTAGCTTCTGACGTCTAAAGTCGATCCTTGCTCTGAAAGAGTAAAAACATTTTTAGTGGTCGTAGACCAATAGCACAGATATTCAAATTAAGCGGAAAGAGTTTAAAAAGCCATTTGTGATGATTTTAAATTGAAAAAACCCATTGTTTCAAAGTCTTTCACCACTTTAACCCTGACGGCGCTGAATTATTTTTGTTTCAACTAAGAGAACAAAGGATTTTTTCAGTTTGAAATCATCATAAATGTCTTAGTTAGCTCTCTCTGGTTCATTTGAATACCTATGTTATGGGTCTACGGCAGTTATAAATATTTAAATTTTTTCAGTGCGGAGCCGTCTTTATACATCATAATCTGACGTCTACAGACGTCAGAATATGACGTATAAGGACGGTCCCCGCGCTGAAAGGGTTAATCTTAGGGTAATAATGTCTGCCTTGTCATAACTCAGGCTACTTACATAAGTAATTCCACCAATCTTCTACAAACTCCTGAGTCAATGACAGCCTGGATTTTTTCATTAGGACCGTCGGAAAGATAAGAAAGGGCCCAGCATGTGTCAGCTAAAACATCATGATCCTGGTGAAAGAGCAGTCGCGATAAAACAGGAAGGGCTGGGCTCACCTAAAAAACATATTCAAACTATGTTGAATAATGCATTAATTACTGTATATTCAAGGTCACATCCGTGCTATAAACTGCACATCCCAAGTTTAGCATATATCGGTAAATCATTAAGCTATCCTAAGCTATGCAGTATATTGTATGCTCCCAGGCCGCAGGGCCTATTGCTGAAATAAACCTATACCTATATCTTTGTAGTTAGCTACAGTTATTATAGTGGAAAAGCGAGATCGTGATGATCATAATTAATATATTTGATACATAAGATCATAGCTAATACTATGTAAATGCATGCATAAATATGTTGGACAAAATTTGGTTCACCCCCGAAGTGATGTCCCTTAAAATGATGTTGAACATCTTATATTGTATCGCAGCATATAGTCAAATGAAGTACTCCATTTCAGATACATTAAAAGAAAAATATCCATCAAATGATGGCAGGACCCCTCACCCCTCAGTTATGGCTTCTTACATCAACATCAAAACGTTATTAAAATTAAGTTATCATTCTTACAATAGTGCATAGTGCACAAGTGGCTAAAAATGATGTCCCGGTATTATGACTCATTGGGCATAAAAGCCAATTCTGTTTTTGTCATCTGGTGAACTTAAAATTAGGCCAAAGTCATAGAGTAGCGAAACTGAACTTAGGATTATTGTGGTGCACATTTGGCTGAAAAATGAAGGCTTTAACTCAAGGCGTTATGAAGCTATCGTGCTTACAAGCCAAATTGGTTTCCATGCCTTGGCGACCTTGAAATTAGGTCAAGGTCAACGAGTATCAAACTAAACCTTAGACTTATTGTGGTGCGCATGTGGTTAAAATATGAAGGCTGTAGCTCAAGCCATTACAAATTTTTCGCACTTACAAGTCAATTTGGTTTCCGCGACGTGGTGACCTTGAAATTAGGTCAAGGTCACTAAATATCAAAATTAACCTGAGGATAATTGTGCTACATATATGCGGTTAAAAAAGTAAGGCCCTAAGTAAAGGCGTTATAAAGTTATCACGCAAACAAGCCATTTTGATTTCCATGACCAGGTGACTTTGAAACTTGGTTAAGATCACTGAATATAACACTTGACTTTCAGATAAGTGTCGTGCAGATGCAGTACAAAAACGAAGGCCCTAAGTCAAGGTATTATGAAGCTATTGTGCATACAAGCCAATTCTGTTTCTGTCAATTTGTCATCATAAATATGTAATCTCAAATCATTAATGATCTAACGAATGATGAGTCACAAACCCTCAAATAATGAGCCACATAAACAATTTGTAAATATGGAAAGAGGGTCAGCCAAATTATTCCGATTTTAGACAGATTTTACTTTTTGACAAAAAAAGGCTGATAAAATGAAAAGTTTGTGTTTAGGATAAAATTATTGTTGATGTTATATTTTCTTAGGCATACATCATGTATATTATCACAGGAAGATCGGGAGATGGGTCCTAAGATTGGTATTCTTCTGATAACTTCATGCCAGTGGGTCATGGGGGAAAATCAGAAAAAAAACGGATTTAATTTTTTTTGTTGAAAAAAAAAAATTCCAGAAAACTGGCATCTCTGTTTACTATTTACCTGCTGGCCGTGGATATACAAGTACCTTTGTAAAATCTGGAGGTGGGTTTTTTCCTCTGCATAGATTTGAAAGGCACCAAACTTCATTTCTTGTCATTGATAACCGTGTTCCTTTACTTAGCAATCTTCAAAGATAAAAACAAATAATATCTTTTCAAGGTGGATAGCTACAGAGAATATTTTTCTCAGTTCAACAAGTAGTAGTCACCTAAAAATACTATTTCATGATATACATACCGAAAACGAAGACTTCCTCCAGCAATAACCTTGGAGCAGCAACATTATGATTTCTAACATAGGTCAGGGCTCAATTTGATAATCAACTTTTAGGGGCGCATGCGCTCGTAAAATAAATAACTTAAGCATATCACCCTGAACGCGACTAAACACCGACAATTTTACTATCACACCTCCGTAAATTTAGAAGCGCATCGCTACTAACTATTTTTTTTTAGTAGCGCAACTGAATTTAGAGCTAAATTTTTACCACTCGCGACCGGGTAAAATGAGCCCTGCAGGTGATAGTGGTATCGCTCAAAGAATAATATTACCTAAATTTTGAATGAGCTCTTATCTCAGAGCTAGACACTGACTGATCTGATGTTCTTGATAATTTTTTTTTTGGTACTTGCCCCTCAATTTATTATTAGCCAGATTTGCCCGCAACAAGTGAAGCGGGTTGTCAAGGCAATTGCATGGATACGAAAGTGATATAAATTGTACGAAACCAGATTGATCAGCCACTGTGACTTGACAAATAGGTCACACATCCTTGTGCTTGACTTTGAGTTTTATCATATGTATCTGTGGTATTATTATGGAAGCAAGATACCTTGAGAACAATTTTTTTATCTTTAGTCAGCCTGTATGACCTTGACCTATTTGTCAAGGTTACCACTCCTTGAGTTTCATCAGAAGGATCACTGGTATTAATATAAAAGCAATACAAATTGTAGGTGTTGTGGAGATATCTTCATCAACTTTTTCCTTTATCTGTCTCTGTGACCTTGACAAATAGGTGAAGGTCACCAATCTTCAAACTTGACCTCACTTGTATTATTATGGAAGTAAAACAAATTGTAGGAGCGAAGATAATGTGATGACAAACTTTTCCCTTTATTAGCCTATCGCTGTGACCTTGAAAAATATGTCAAGGTCACTCATCTTTAAACTTGACATATACTTTCATGAGGTATATCACTGCTTTTAATATAGAACTGATAGCTTCAGTTGTTATTGAATTATTGTGATGACAAGAATGACTGGATGGACGGGAAGCCAGACAGACAACCCGAAAACACAATGTCTTTGCTCGCTCAGCGGTGGAGACATAAAAAGTTTACTGCAATAATGTAAAGTGCCATTTTTGACATAACCTTCAAATATTCTAATTTTTTTCACTGGTTTTACTGAATTTTTTTTTAAATTTCACTCAGATGGTAAGGTTTCCACAAAAAATAAAAGAGCACACTTGGCAATAGCTCGCCACCATTATTAAAATTAAAATGTCAAATTGTTGTGGTAAAATACGGAAAATCTAAATAAATCGTCAACTTTTTTTCAGCCATGTTGTCTAAGAACCGGTCATTAGTAGCATGCATATCAAATTTGGGCAGGATACATGCGAAAAATCGCAATAAATCAGCCATTTTGATTTTTTTTAGCCGATATAAAACTTGTTCGAAAACTGGTTATTAGTAACATGCATAACAGATTTGAGGAGGATATATGAAAAACTTTTATAGTTATGACGCCCACAAGGTCAAATTATTGAAATAAAATGCAAAAAATAGCAATAAATCAGCCATTATTGAACTTGTCCAAGAACTGTTCATTACCAACATGGATAAAGATTTTGAGCAGGATACATGAAAAACTTTTGAAGTTATCGCACCCACAATGTCAAATTATTGACATAAAATGAAAAAAATTGCAATAAATCGGCCGTTTCAATTTTTTTTCAGCCATTATTGAGCTTGTCCCAGCAGTAACATGCATAACAAATTTGAGCAGGATACATGGAAAAGTTATCGTGCCCACAAGTAAATGTTAATACTGATGCCAGCGCCGGCGAACTTCAATTGCAATAGCCGACCTTTTTTAATTAAAATGTGGGCTAAAACCATAACATACTGTAAAAGTGGTACTAAGATGCCTTCATTCAGTACATAGTCTCTGCATTCAGGGCTGTCACCAGCAATGTTACCAAGCGCCCAAACTGCCTACAATAATAAATGTGAAGGAAAATTATTAGAAAAGAAATCTGAAAAAAATGTTTTTGCACTATTATTCAAGAAGCGTTAAATAATTTAATGTTGTCTATTAAATTACATAATTCACCTGTTCCTGAACGTCTTCATAGTCTGATGCAAGAAGTTTGATGAAGATAGGCACTGCACCACATTCAATGACAATTCGTGTCTGTAATGAAGTTCCTGATGCTATATTTGTTAATGCCCACGCAGCTTCAAACTGTAAAAGAAAATGTGTACAGGAAATAAATGAATGCTTTACACTTGAAAGCATTCTTCACACCAGTGTTAGGCAGGATCTTGAGTCAAAGATGTGTTAACAATAATTGCGAAGGTTCACATGGCTCTTAATTTTTTTTTTAGAATTTAACCAGTTTCTGTGCTAAGTATCACAGTAGCAGGATAGTGATTAAACTACTCTCAGCGAACTGAAGACGTTCACCCAATGATGCTTTAATGTTGGCCAACCGTTTAGGACACTGGACCAACATTAACCCTTACAACGTTGAATTATTTTTGTATAAACCATGAAGACCAAAGGTTTTATTCAATTTAAAATCATCATAAATGTCATAGTCAAGTCTTTCCGATTTATTTGAACCTACCATTATGTCATGGGTTTATGACCATTATAACTATTTTTACTCTTACAGTGCGGGGATCGACTCTAGACGTCAGAATCTGACGTATATAGACGTAATTTGACGACTAAAGTCGATCCCCGCGATGTAAGGGTTAAACTATTTTTGGTTCAACGTCTTGTGTTTGTTGGAAGGGCCTGTGACACTGAAATATGGTTTGATGCCATAGTTGAGCAAGAAGCCAGAGATATGCTCCGGAAAAGAGATTGATTAAGATGTAGGGCAAAAAGTAGTAGACTAGAGGCCATTATCATAAATGTGACTTCTAATCAACTGAATGGTTAAAAGCAAAGGACTATATTTATCTCATTCCATATGCTCCAGTGAGTCAAACCCAGGTTGTCGTCCACGTCTTGGGAAAAACATATTTCAAGCCACAAGGTCAAATGACTTTATGGCTACAAGGTTAAATATCAATTTTTCAGCAAATGAAGCTAGGAACAAGTGGATTACTTCATTTTCAAGTAATTTTAACTAGACAATACATTTCTGAAATTATTTTGTTCATTCAAGGTGATCTTCAAGGTCAATTTCAAAGTCAAGTACGAGAAAATATCTTTTTTAACAAATAAAGCTAAGAACGTACACGTGTAATATCTTTTTTTAATGGGATTTTTACTGAAAATACAAATTATGACATTTTTTTTTGGATTCAAGGTCAACTTTTACTTCAAGATCATCAAAAAGTCAATTCCGAGGTCAAAAATGTAAAAATATGATTTTTAACAAACACAAAAAATAAAAGAAGTGTAGTACGTCATCTTATTGCAACTTTGACTAAAAATCCATTTATGCTACTATTTGATGATTAAACGTCATTTTCAAGGTCAGGTAAGCAAAAATATGATTTTTAACAAATAAAGCTAGGAACAAGTGTGATACCTTATTTTCATGTGATTTTGTCCAGAAAATCTAATACTAGTTACTGAGCTATTTTGGCTGAGAGATGAAGGTTGAAAAGTAAGTCAAAGGTCATAAATCACAAAATGCACATTCATATGCTGCAACAGATTATGATATCCAACAATTTTGGTAATTTTGGCTCAGAGAGATATGGGTAAGAAAATAGGTCAGAGGTCATAATCCTCAAAAAGCACATCTACACCCTTGTGGTATGCATTGCTTGTGTAAAGTATGGAAAAAACCTTTTGGCTCACAGATGTAGGTCAAAATGAAAAGCAGGGCAAATGTGTGCAATATGAAACATTACTTTCCCCCCCCCCCCAAAGAATTTCAGACATATGCTCCGGAAAAAAGATAGTTAGTCACTAAGCTATTTTGGTTGAGAGATGGAGGTCAAAAAGTACCGTATTTGCTGGCCTATAAGTCGCACTGGAGTATAAGTCGCACTAGGCTCAAGATTAGGCTCGAACCATAGACAGGTCCCACCGGCAGATATGACGCACCAGGCTCAGAGACAGGTCTGACGATATTCAAGTGTCAGGTGTCAGTACATTGGCGTTTATAGCAAGAGAAGAGGACAGAGGCAATGCTATTTAATAGCCTGGTAGACCGATATTAAAAATCTATAGTAAAATTGTTTAATATATTGTTCAATGTACTTGAACATAAAAGTTAGTAATTTATTCGAAATTATTTCAATGCCATGTATGAAAGACAGACATCATTGTTTTCTTTTCTACCTCATTAGAGAGCTCCCACTTCCGTAACTGATACACACTCACCAGGTGGCGATGTCGAAAAAGGGCATTGATTCAGGTTATAGCCCAGTGAATACAAATTAATAACAACAACAACTTGTAGCGTTTGTTTTCCGGCGATTTCTCAGTCAATTCACAACCGATTTTCATAAAATTTAACAAGGGCTATTATCGAGTCCCCTGCCGAACACTGGGGAATTTTTATTGATAAATATTGTATAGTTTAAAAGTTAGACAATCTGGCATGTAATGCAATTCATGGCTTAAAACTGATTTCAACTTAAACAGTTTATTGGGTTTATAGAGGGACGTCTTAATTAGAAATTTATTCTACTATATGTCGAATGGTCTAACTTTTGAGCTATAGATTATTTTGTCATGAAAATTTCATGCTATTTGGCTCAGAGAGATATGGGTAAGAAAGTAGGTCAGAGGTCATAATCCTCAAAAGGCACATCTACACCCTTGTGGTATGCATTGCTTGTGTAAAGTATGAAAAAAACCTTTTGGCTCACAGATGTAGGTCAAAATGAAAAGCAGGGCAAATGTGTGCGATATGAAACATTACTCCCCCCCCCCCCCAAAGAATTTCAGACATATGCTCCGGAAAAAAGATAGTTAGTCACTAAGCTATTTTGGTTGAGAGATGGAGGTCAAAAAGTACCGTATTTGCTGGCTTATAAGTCGCACTGGAGTATAAGTCACACTAGGCTCAAGATTAGGTTCGAACCATAGACAGGTCGCACCGGCAGATATGATGCACCAGGCTCAGAGACAGGTCTGACGATATTCAAGTGTCAGGTGTCAGTACATTGGCGTTTATAGCAAGAGAAGAGGACAGAGGCAATGCTATTTAATAGCCTGGTAGACCGATATTAAAAGTCTATAATAAAATTGTTTAATATATTGTTCAATGTACGTGAACATAAAATTTAGTAATTTATTCGAAATCATTTCAATGCCATGTATGAAAGACAGACGCCATTGTTTTCTTTTCTACCTCATTAGAGAGCTCCCACTTCCGTAACTGATACACACTCACCAGGTGGCGATGTCGAAAAAGGGCATTGATTCAGGTTATAGCCCAGTGAATACAAATTAATAACAACAACAACTTGTAGCGTATGTTTTCCGGCGATTTCTCAGTCAATTCACAACCGATTTTCATGAAATTTACCAAGGGCTATTATCGAGTCCCCTGCCGAACACTGGGGAATTTTTATTGATAAATATTGTATAGTTTAAAAGTTAGACCATCTGGCATGTAATGCAATTCATGGCTTAAAACTGATTTCAACTTAAACAGTTTATTGGGTTTATAGAGGGACGTCTAAATTAGAAATTTATTCTACTATATGTCGAATGATCTAACTTTTGAGCTATAGATTATTTAGTCATGAAAATTTCATGCTATTTGGCGGGGGACCCGATAATAGTCCTTGTAAAATTTCATGAAAATCGGTTGAGAATTGCCTGAGAAATCAGCGAAAATCTTGCGCTACAGGTTAATGTGACTTCCACTATACTCTATAGATGTGTTTATGCGGTAAATTGCTTGCGATTGTCTCGCCCCCTAGCGAATGCTGACGATACTGTGACCGGATGCAGAGAAAAATGGCTGGCATACAAATACAATCATAACAAACAAACAGTCACGATCTTTCACTAAAACATTCTATCTTACCCAATCAATCGTAAATTAAATACATAGTTTTTAAGCATTATGCATGCTAATTAATAATAAACTAAATAACAGTCCCAAATGGCAATAAAACTGACATACAATGGCCTCAAACGATGATATGACGTTAGCGGTTCATGAAGGCAATCGCGTTATTACGTGACAGAGGTTAGAGGCCACTTTAGATTTTTTCCGGCTGTCCTCGGCCCAGTTGAAAACCATAGAAAGGTCGCACCGGAGCATAAGTCGCACCAGCCTTTAAAAGTGGTTTTAAAAATAAAAAAGTCACGTCTTATAACCCGGGAAATACGGTAGGTCAAAGGTCATAACCCCTGAAAGGCACATCTACACCTTGTAAGTGAAGTATGCGTAATATGAAAAAAATCTCCCATGGATTTCTAGGATATGCTACGGGAACGACAGGGTTCCAGATACCCAGTCGTCCACTCGCCCCTTTTGCTGTTGGCTAAGGCCTAAAAAAAATTATTGTATGTTTCCGGTAATGGACTTTTTAGAAATAGGGTAGGTAGGTCGGTTTTTTTTTTTGGCCTTTTTTTGCTAGATTAGACCCTATTAGGTGATGCACATGTTGGTTATTTTTGTGCAGTAAAGCAAAATAAACAAATTTCTGCATAAACAGTACCGTTTTTCATACTGTGAGCCAATCAGAATGCTAAAAAAAAGATTATATTTGTTATTTATTGATAAAAAGAATTAGGGTCGGCAGATCTTTCTTGAAAAAAAACCTAGGGTCGACACTTTAAATTAGGGTCGGTCGGGTTACCGGAAACAGACAATTTTTTTTGTTTTGGCCTAATCAAAGATGACACAAAGGTAGTCCACATTGTGAATGTATAAAAGCTTAAACAATCTTTTAGAACTTGAATGTACAAAAATAAATATTTTTATATTCTTCAAAAACATTGTGTCCCAATGGGTCTACGAGTATAAAATGCATTGTTTGCAGATAAACCACTATTCAGTTTATTAACTAATAACTACTGTGCACCTGAATTTAAATTCATGAGTACTTTCTGAATACATGATATAAGTATCATGAGTGGTCAGGTTTTCAAAAAAGGAAAAATATGCGATTAAGTGGGCTACTGGAATTTGATGGGGGCGAACAAAATTAGCATCTGAGGGGCCCACATGGCTACCAGAGTGTTTGTAGGTATCTTAGCCCCTGAACAAGATTGTTAAGTGTCAGAGCTATTATGGCTGAGAGTTGTGGATTTTACATTAAAAGTCTAAATGGCCTTCAAGAAGAAATGTTAATTCCCAACCTGAATATTCCTATTTACAAAACATGCAATATGTCATCATGAGAAAAAATAGGTAGATATAATTTGTATTGTAAACCGGTAATATACTCTAGCTCATATAATTCCTTTGCTCAACCAAAGAAATACAGCACATAGTAATATATAACAGTGCTCCATTTGATGTTTATTTGCTAAATTAGAAATGTGTAGTGATAAATTATTTTGGGGTACAAGTATGCATAGCTTGTATGAATTTCCACATACAAGTTTATTCTGTTGTGTAACTTGATATGCCATGTGTTCTCATGCTCTTACTTTGTCTTGTGTGATTTTATCAAGTCATTCTTATTTTGTCACCGGTAGCTCTCACTACACTGAGCTTGTATTTTCATAACATAAGAGCTTCCAAAACATTTAGATTGGTGATTTTAATTTAATAATAACATTTGGTTACATGACACCTGGCTATTACTGATAGTTTATATTTTCAGCACACATGATTATTCTAAAGAGTAAAATATCAGTGTACTCACTATAAAATGGTTTTAGACACTGATTCCAAAACATAAAGAGCTTTCAAAAGATTTAAATTGGTGATTTTGATAATAATATTGTTTTGATAAGACATAGCTATTATTGATAGTCCATATTTTCAGCACATACGATTAATTTAAAGAGTAAAATAATAGTGTCCAAAATGGTGATTTTGATAATAATATTGTTTTGATAAGACATAGCTATTATTGATAGTCCATATTTTCAGCACATACGATTAATTTAAAGAGTAAAATAACAGTGTATAAAATGGTTTTACACATTGATTCCAAAATGAGGTGGTGAATACTCAATCACACTAAAAGGTTATCTGGAGGATTGCATATAATTTTCACATACGATGTAATAAATACTAACCTGTAATGTACAATTGTCCTGTCTCTGGAGAAATTCAACAAATTTGGGAACAATGCCAGTCTGTATGACTTCATCAATTGGTGGGTTGGGTTCTGAAAAAAAAAATGTGGCTATAACAAAAACAAAGAACACACATTTGGGATTACACCCTGAAAATGAAATTTCTCCTTGTTTATCAATTTAAAGACAATAAATGACATCAATTACTGAATTGCTCTGTGTATCATATGAAGCATTGGAAAATGCGAGTCAAGATCAGACGGAAGCATTAATTACTGAATTGCTCTGTGTATAATGTGATGGGGTGTAAAATGTGACTTAACATCATGAGGAAGCCTGACAAATATGAGAAGAATTGAAAAATGCGGATGCATACCCTCCAAAGCACAAGAAAGTGTAATAAAATTGAATAAATAGGAAAAAAAATTGAAAACACACTTTATATTTCTACTGACTGTGTTATCTAATATGAGAAAAAATATTGCTGATAATATTTTACATGGCTCATACAAACAAAAGCTGATTGAATTCAAGGCTCCTCAAAGTTTTTCAAGGACAAATATCACTATATTCAAGGCCCTATCACGGACATGAAGTAGGGAGTCATGACAAAAACCTGAACAATTTTTAGCAAAATAGTAACAATAACAGAATATTTTTCATCATTTTTTCAAAGACTTTGACAAAAATGAGCCACAATATATTTTAACCATGAACAACTCAAACCCAAAAATCACTTTTTAAGGCTTTTCAAGCTATTTTTTTCAAATTCAAGGCTTTTCAAGGCCTTGAAAACTGTTTTTTAATTCAAGGTTATTCAAGGGTTTTCAAGGCCTGTACGAACCCTGTTTTACAATAATTATATAAACATGATGTGCCTCTGTTGTTTACTTCATCTCAATAATACATATTATAATACAGTAGATCCTGTCATCAACGACCCTGCCATCAACGACCTTTTGTCTCCAACAACTTTTTTTCCTTGCACGGAACATTTTTCTATAGTTAACGACCTGTGGTCAACGACTTTCTGTCTAACGCGACTTGCGACCTCAATTATCTGGCAGAAGGTCATTATATTACTTGTGTCGAACAACCTCAACTTTTTTCGTCATACGACTTTCGGAAACATTCATGAGCAAACCACTGCATGTCAGATCTGACTGTTTGGATATCATGGTTAACAGAGAGGTATAACGCTGGAAGATCAGGCTGTTGTCGCAAGTCTCAGCCAATCGACCTCAGAACGTGATGGTACTGCACAGCAATATCACCTCGCGCCGGTAGGAAATCATCCAACCCTTTATGTCCAATGATCAACTAAAGATATGCCCTATAAATCTATTTAATGCTCGCATTAGTTGAAAAGTATATAAAATTGTTTATTTTGCATAGCGCTAATTAAACTTGTTTTAAAACACAATCGTATTAAATTGTTCAGGGAATGTAATAAGAAGATACGCCATGAATAATTATACAAATAATATTGTCTATAGCTCGCTAAATGTCAAGTGCTATTCAGTTGTGTGTTAGCTGGTAGACTGAGACCGGCGCCGTCATAATTACGCTATACACAGCCTGTCAGTCAACAGTACACCCCTCTCCAGACATGAGACGTACCGTCACTGACCAGCAAACACAAGACGTTGACCCAATGTTGTTTAAACATTGGCCCACTGTTTTCTAAGTCGGCACGCATTGAAACAACATTGGGTCAATGACTCATGTTTACTAGGTGACTATACACGAGACGTTGATGCAGGGTTGGCCAACATTAGAACACCATCGCGTCGGGACATAACTAATCCCCCAGTCACTCGCAAATTTTACAGCAAAAACTCATTCCTGTGACCAGCGACTTCCTGTCACCAACGACTTTTTTTGTCTGGCAGAATCAAGGTCGTTGGTGACAGGATCTCCTGTAGTGCAAAAAACATTGTGAAGAAAAAAAGGAGTTTATTTGATTATTTTTGTGGGGTTTTTTCATACCTCCAACTGCAGTTTTTATCCCTGAATGCCAGCCAATCTAGAAACACTGGGGCCTAATATATCAGAAAAGTTGATATATTCCAAATCCACAGTGAAAATAAAAAATGAGCGACCGAGATACTGTAATCTATAAGACAATGCTAGGTGCACCGGCATCCAAATTTTTTTAACAATTGGTATTTAATCAGCGACTTTTATCAGCTTGTAGCTGGCTCATTTTCCATAAAATTCAGATATTGGGAAATCACTATTAGTAGAAGGGCTTTCCAAATATACAGTGAAAATAATAAATGAGTGGCCGAGATAAGTACTGTGATCTATAAAACGACGCCCGGTGCAAATGGGCCAATTGGCATTTAATGGGTGATATTTATCGGCTCCTAGTAGGCTCATTTCTGATGTATCTTTCAATTCGTAGAAATTGATAAAAACAGTGGCCGAGATGTCACGATCTACAAACGATGACCAGTGCGCAAACAGAGAAATTTTTGATAGGCTTATTGACATTCAATTTGCAATTTTGAACGCTTCGTGGTTGACTGTAATTGTTTTTTGTATGGAACATTTTTTAATACGGAACGCAAGATTATTTTGGTTGTGTTCCGTATGAACACCACAAATTTTCACTAAAATCTACACCTGGCAGGTAATAATCAGAAATCGTCCTTTAAAACTCATTAACTTTGTCCAATGAAATTGGGTTTCTTTGTCACAAGCATCCAGGGACAGAATGTTTGATAAGGCTTATATTACCTGCTGTTATCAGATGACACGTGTGTGAAAAGTACAGATTTCAATACAAAACTCACCCCTTGACAGAAGTTTTCGAAACATTTGTGTTGCAGTCAGCTGTTCATCTACATTTTCAGTGTAAAGTGCTTGCACCATTTCTGATGTTATTCCACCTTGCTGTAGAAGACATCATAATTTAAATTACATTTAGTTTTGGGTTTTAAGACTAGTTATATATATTTTGGCTGCATACTACATAATTTTCAAATAATATGTTTTATGATACTTTAGTATTTCTGTTCAAATGAAACAAAGCATATCTTCTTTCCAATTTCACAAACTAAAAAAACAATTTCAACTCCTAAATACATGGTTTCATTGCTGAAATTAAAGAGAAACATCAACTGATTTTCTGGTACTAGTGAGTTGGATGCCACATAGTAATTTAAAGGTACACCTCTCGGCTGATGTAGCGACTTAAAATGGCCACGAATTCGACACAACTGCTGCCAATATGCTATGCTAATAGTCGACCACAAAAACATATACATATTTAAAAAATACAGCATATAAATATATTAAAATACAAGGTGTTAAGGTATTTAACTGAACATGGCCGCCACAGCTACGTTTTGGGTTACACATGAAAACAGACAATTCAAGGCTTTTCAAGGCCTTGAAAACTATTTTTTCAAGTCAAGTGTTTTTAAGGCCTGTGCAAACCCTGGAATTACTTTCTAAGTGACCCTTATAATTTTAACATGGGGGGGTGGGGGGTGGGGACTTGAAATGTCTGGCCAGGTATCTGGTGTGCATGACTAGGTGCCCCCGATGATAGGTGGCACCATGCCCCTTGATAATCCTAGATGGAACACTTCAACTATCACCTAATATCCAACCAATTGAATAGAATACCATGTCATACCAAAGTGATCGTTGCACTTAGTCATCGAAATAAATAATCAATTGTAGTTTCCTGTAAAGTAACTAAATGAATTTTTTTCAAAGTGAGAGTATCTTTAAATAAAAAAATGAATAATTGAATTTATATATTAAAATACAAATGCAGAAACTGTGGAGACTTGTGGAGACAAAATGATAGGACACATGATCTTACACTGGGTGCAGAAGATGAGGAGATCAACTGGTCTTGTAGCTGTGATCCGGCATCATCCATTTCTTCTGATGGTACAGTGACATTACGGCGCTTAAATAGCTGTGAAAAAAAGCATGGAAGTAAACAGGACATGGTCAGAAAATTTAATCTAGTAGCTGCAGATGAATGCTATTTAAGTTTGAATCTAGTAGATGAATGTTTTTAAAGTTTTAAAAAATACACTGCAAATTTTTTTGCAGCCATTATTGAACTTGTCCGAGAACTGTTTATTAGTACTTAACATGCAGAACAAATTTGAGCAGGACACATGAAAAACCTTTGAAGTTATGGTGACCACAATGTAAAATAAGATAAATCGTGAAAAATCGGCAATTTCAAAATTTTTCCCAGTCTTTTTCAGCTTGTCTGAGAACTGTTTATTACCATAATGCAAAACGGATTTGAGCAGGATACATAAAATTTTCAAAGTTATCGTGCCCACAAGGTAAAATTCACAGCCTAAAATATGATGAATGATCATGATAAATTGGACATTTTGATTTTCAGACATTATTCAACTTGTCTGAGAGCTGTTTATTAGCAACACGTAGAATTTTGTACAAAGATTTGTACAAAGATTGTACAAAGACGAATAGGACAATAACATACCATATTCTCAGTTTTTCATTTTTAAGATGTGGTGATAACAATAAACCAAAGATGAAATCAGTGCTAGATAAAACAGTGATAGGAATATCTATTAGGTTCAGAAACTTTCTTTTTACTAGTCCTTATAAATGGCTAAAAAATAAAACTTTTGAAGCCTAACCTGTTGCTCTCGTTTCTGTTTTCTAAGCTGAATACCTTCCTCTTCTCTACGCCGCCTGCTTTCCGAGGCATCATTCCGATTATAATTTTTATATGATTTTATTCTATGACTTGCTGCAGGACTCCCAGGGCCCGGCTCTGTCATCTGTAGAGATAAAAAAAATGTTTTCAAAAGTAAATAATTTTCTAGTGATGGAGAAATGTTGTAGAACATCTTTGGACAGTGTTTTAAAAGTGCAGAGCTCTGACGCGACTACAGAACTTTGAATTAGACGAATTATTTATTTCACTTCTCATCTGCAGAACTTTTATTTTTTCACACTCTGCCTCACTGTTTCTTGGATTCTTTTGTGTCACAACAGACAACGCATGTCAGTGGCAAGTCAGGCAAGTGATAAATTTGGGGGGCAAGTACCATATATCCCTGTGTATAATGCGATGTTTTTTCTTACCTATTCACGTCACAAAAAGGCACCTCGTATTATGCATAGATGTAGAATTTTATAAAAAAAATTAACGCTCTAGCAGTACGTTCATTGTGTGTAAAACGTATCTGTAAACATAGGCCAGTCAGCGTGTTTGGTAAGTAGGCCTTGCGACGATTGTGATAATGCACACAGTGAGCACGATACACTAACGTAATGCTGGGTCAAAGTTACGACACTGTCGACAATGCTGGCGCAACATTTAAACAGCATTGGACAGTGAGTGGTGGTACAATGTTGGGCCACCGTCTGCGACGCTGACACAACATTGCTGCAGCATTGGGTGAACGTGTCGTGTTTGCTGGGAGCCCCCGTCTCACGTCCCCCAAAAGGCAAGACGCGCGCGGCACCTTTGACAACCACGGGCAGATAAATGGCACAGTTAATATGCAACCAATTCACACTCCTCTGTTCATATATATTAAAAATGATTCAATCTAAAATCACCTTCCCTATGGGAGTGTTCTACTGTGTACAACGGTAGGCCTATCTGAACATGATATTTTATTAAGACGTATTGGAGTGAGAGAAATGCCTTCACGAAATATAACAAGATATTGATCACTGATCATATTTCACATGGCAAATCCTGTGTAGGCCTCAGAATGTCCATATTGCTGGGATAACATTAACGCCTACCGCTGTTGCCGCTGTGTGGCATGTGCGTTGTTATCACACCCTGACATCTTAGACAGCCACACACCTCTTGTGTCTAGACAATGGGGCTAGTCTGCAAATTATCTACAATCACATTTCATCTTGCAATGTTCTTATTTGAGCACGACGACATCCAAATATGGTATTTGTATTAGATGAATTAAAACAATTTAAATTTGTAGGCGAAATATAAATATTTTAAAACCTGACTGATTACATTTCATACAGTGTATATGTAGCCTATGCAGGCCTCAGAGGCTCAGAATGTCTGCCAAAAACCAGACAGTCCCGACAATATCCACTCTGCCGTGGAAAATAAAAATACAGTATCTGCTTAATTTACAAGTAAGCAGATACTGCCCTCTGGTCTTGCGGAGCTGTACTGTTTGCCAGTGTTCCCACCGAGTATCGCATATACACGCAAGTGTCTACCCTGTGTCACGGCCCTATTAGCAATGATTAGTAGAGCAAGGTAATATCCATAGGCCTACATCATATTATGATGGCCCCTTGACAATGTCAACATCCAAAATTTGAGGTCGTATTATACAGAGGGGTAGACGTTTTTCCCGTCATCCGAGGCCTCACATCTTACCTCGTATTATACATGGCGTCGCACTATACGCGGGGATATACGGTACCACAATAATTTTCTTGCCCTTCGGGCAAAAAGGTCCAATCAGCCCTGTCTAGCCCTGAATTTCTATCTTAAGGACCTTTTAGTAACAGTTCACACTGAAGAATGGGTTTTGGTCCTTAATTGTACAGAAATGCTGTCAGTCCCCACATTGTTTATTTATATCATGCAACAGTGATAGATCCATGGGAAAGGCTGAACCTCTCCACGTCTTAAAGCCTATAAGACATTTTTTTTGGGGGGGGGGGGAGAATTTGTGCTGTGAACCTTTATGCCCCTGCACCCGTATTAGAAAGTTACCTGCTCCAGATGTCACTGGACAAATATCTATATCAGGGACAGGGCTCGGTTGCCCAGGGCAAACTGATTTTAGGTGGGGACAAGTAAAAAATCACAGACAGTGGCCCACTGAGCAATAGCTTTGAAATGCAGCATTTAAAATTTTAGCGACTGTCACAACAGACAACGCATGTTAGTGGCAAGTTGGGCAAGTAATAAATTGGAGGGGGGGGGGGGGGGGGGGGGGGGGCAAGTAAACCCAAAAATTTCTTGCTCAATCAGTGTGTCCAGCCCTGAGGGAGTATAAATACAGCATAGATTGTGGAGAACAACTGACGAATACGCTGTAAATATAAGTCACAAGTATTAGGAAATTTATTAGCCCTTAGAACAGTGATGGTAGTAGACAATAACCAATTGTTAAGAGTAAAATATACCTTTAATTTTGAAACACTGATATCTGTTAGGCCTTAAATTTCACAAATCACATACATTTTCAGTCACTTTTCAGTCACAGCTACCGCGATACACAGCTTCAGGTGACTGAAAATTTAAATTGAATAACTCAGTGCTCTAAGGGTTCGTTGAGGAAAAGTGACTTCGTACTACTGCATTAATTACATAGGCCTATAGTAGGTACATTATAAATCATGTACAAGATAAAATGTACACAATTACTTAAAAAAATAAAATGTTAAGAAATGTGAATGCGGAATTTATCTAGGCCTATATTTCAAAAATATTTTAATTCTGTGATTTTTCCCTGAAATTTATTCAAATTTATCTAATCCCCAGAAATGGCCAAAATTGCAACTTTTCGCCACGCGATACTGAATAAAAATCTTCCCTGTTAGGTCATAACCTAATTAATAATTAAACTTTCAAAAACCCATGACAACCATGAAATCGGATAAGAATTGAGGGAGGAGAAGCATTTCTAGTGAATTGTGCAGAGCACTGTGTTAGCTAGCAGGACATGTTTTGCACGCCCAAAATTATTGCAACGCGACATAGAATTTATAACCACTCCCTGTCATAACTCCCCTGCTTATAGTAAAGGGGTTGTTACACACCCTGAATTTTTTTCACACACTGTCAGCCCATGATCCTAATTAGGTCTTAATTAGATTATAAAATAATTAATAATTAAAATTTCTGAAATCTGTGACGACTTTTTATGCACAGGCATGAGCTCTTTCAAACAAACCATACAAAACTAAAATCGGATGAGAATTGAGGGCGGAGAAACATTTCTTGTGAATTGTGGACAATGTGTCCTAATCAGGTCATGAATAACTTAATTAATAATTGAAATTTCTGAAATATGTGAGGAAGTTTTATGCACGGGCACGAGCTCTTTTAAGGGAAGAGAAGAGTTTCTTGTGAATTGTGGACAGACGACAAATGGCAGACGACACACGCTGGCATGATAAGCTCATATAAGCCTATTTAGGCTGGATGAGCTAAAAAATGATCATAGTAACATTCTACATAAACATTTTAAAAGCGCCTGAAAGAATTGAAAAAAAGGCTACTCCAGGATCTGGTCAAGCAGACTGTAGGCTACAGTTACAGTCCCCTGCGACTGAGGTCTGAAACACTCAAACAGTGAGACTGAAAGCAATTTAGTGTAAAGTTCTGTAAGTCATGTTCTCACACTCTGCACAGTGATTTTCACCATGACAGCATGAGACGTATAGGCCTTATCGGTATCAGCCCGTATCGCACTCTGGCGGTAGTTTGAACTGCAATCAACTATGTGACGTTTATGCAATGTGACACTGGCAGTTATGTCGTGACATGTCATGTGTGACTGTAACTTGATTGTGTGCGAAAATGAAAACGTTGCTACAATATTAATTTTTTTGTGTGATATGGGAAAATACAGCACATTGTGAGATTTCACGAGTCATGTCCAAAGCCTGGCAATGAACAAGGTCTTCGCCTAGTAAAGGTTCACACCACATTCAGGATCACACTAATTACAGGAATACACTTTACCGAAATGCACTGGAGTAACATCCTCGTTTACTGAATGACGGGTGAATCTGTAATCCAGTGTTTAGCTATAGCCTAGGGATACCGCTTATTCACTGGACGAGACCCAAGTTCTGTATTTTCCCATACCACACTAAAAAGTCATATGAACACCGTTTGCATAGCCATGGATAGGCATAGCCTAGGCCCCCAGGCCTAGGGCTACATGCAGGGCACAAATTAAGGCTTACATTTTGGATGGGGGACTGTCCCTCCCTTGAATTTTTTTTAAGGGGGATTTTTCACTCAAAAGGGGGACTGCCTCGCCTTAAATTTTTTTTGAGGGGGATGTTGTTGGGGTGTCACATTGAAAATCAACTTGTCAAATGTAAAAAATGAAGTGTTGTTTTTATTTTAATCGCCAGTGCAAATGCAGGGTTCAAGAGGTTTAATTATGTGGTATGTGTTCAATCTACTTCGAAAAAATCCCAGTAAACTCCCATCACCTGCCTGATGGGAGTTTACTTTGTTTGCCACAGGCTGGTCCGTGGGCCAGTAGTGTTGTAATATCAGGTAGCAATACTGTCTAGGCACCCCCAGACACGTGGTGCGTGTGACAGTCACAGAAGATGTTACAGGACAATTTATGCGTGTTGCTGTGTGTGCCAGCAACCCAGTAAACACGAGATGTTGACGTAATGCTGGTTTAATGTTGGGCCAACGTTGCAGATGGTGGGCCAGCATTGCGTCAATGTCTTGTGTTTAGTGGGAACGTTACATATTGCTTGAACTTCCGTGTGTGATCATGGCTGGTTTACAAGAGCTAGGATATCTCTTGTCGTTTTAAAGAGATTTCACAGTACAATGATGGTCCTGCATCTGCAATGTCGGCCCACAATCGAACCAATGCTGTCTAAATGTTACAGTGTAGAAAGGTCACATGTACAGCATGAACAGACAGCCAGACCCCTGTGGCCAGACCCACATCTTTTGAAATTGTGACGTCATAATCCAATCTGACTCCCCACTATGCTTCCGCGCCTTGCACGTTTATTAGGGATGATACGGCCTCAGATACAATCTTATGATGACTCTGCAGTGGACTTGGTATCAATAAACTAAAACACGATTACATCAAAAAGATGTGCCCACGGTATTGGTATGTGCTACATGTCCCGGGCATTTCCGCCCGGGGCGACATCAGTACACAACACAACATGACTGCTCAGTCCATCACTGGCGAGGCATCAGTGTGATGCCTCATCCGACTGTCTAGTGGTGTACAATCAATTTGTGACGCTGAAAAAGTGCCTCGTCTACCGTTAGGCTAGATATAGTGACAAAATTCCTGATTTCTTATTTTGGACAACCATGTCAAAAATAGGAAATACGGGAATTTCGAGTCTATATCTAGCCTAACGGGTGAATGCGCAGCACAAAAATATTAAAACTTTTGCAGTTATAGTCTATGCCATGGACATGTTTACATCATATGCCATGCCAACGGTCATATTATTAAGCTAAAATAAAATGACTGATTTTTTGATGATTTCAGACTTGGGCATGTCCCTTCAAGGCTTTATTATCGGGGGGTACAGAAGAAACTCTTTCTATGAATTCTATATTTTGCTGTCATTTCACTTAAAAATAAAATGAGCCGTTTACTTTAAATTAAGCACTAAAATTTTAAAATCTGATTTTTTCTCTTGAGGACCGTTCAACAATTACTTAACGCTTTTTTGGACGATTTTCGACCCCCTAAATTGAAAGTTAGCTTTTTGGCATCCAGTCAGTCAATTCTCAAGCGATTGTCACGAAATTGTGCAACTATTATTATCTGATCATTTGGCAACAACCCTGGAAATTTCGCGAAATTCCATTGAGTATTTCAAAAGCTAGACCATTTGATATGTAACGCAATTCTGAGAATAAAACGGAATGAAGTTAATGGGTTTATACATGTTATAGGTCAATTCTAAATCAATTTCCATGAAATTTTGCAAGCTATCTTTTCAAGTATTCCGGCGCCTACCCTGACAATTTCGTAAAATTTGAATGAGTATTTAAAAAGTTAGACCATTTGACAAGTAGTGGAATTTCGTGATTGAGGCTGATAGCGTTTAATGGGTTTATAGAGGAGCGTCATAATTTGCAAAAACTACATGTCAAATGGTCTAACTTTTAAACCACATAATATTTTTTCTTGAAATTTTCAGGGAAGTTGCCGTTAGACTAGAAAATAATGCTTGCCAAATTTCATGACAATCGGATGAAAATTGTGTGAGTAATCAGCGAAAAGCATGCAACGCAAAAGTGGCAGATTTAATGTGATTTTTACTATAGAGGAGCGTCATAAATAGACATTTATTAACATGTCAAATGGTTTTGAACTGTCCAATATTTGTTTACGAAATTTTCAGGATCGAAGCCAAATTAGACTAGAAAATAAATAGGGTTTACAAAATTCCATAAAAATCGCTTGAGAATTGACTGACTGGATACCGAAAAGCTAACTTTAATTTTGGACCATCCTCCACCGTCGGACAGACTAACTGTAAGCACTACTGTAACTTTGTAAGCATGACTGCATGATCTGATGACTGGATGAGGTTTGACTGTCATCATTGACATGACTGAGCAATCGGCAAAGAACATGCGATAGATTCAGCGATACTGATTGTCTGAGTGATAGTGATAGGCAGGGTCTAGAATAGACTACAAGTTAATTTGACGGCGGATATAGATATACAGATACTTTAAATCATATTCAACTTAAAAACTACCTTTAGTATTTACACTCTTATTATATAAGTCGAAACAACTAGAACAATGGTGCATGGAATTGTAACAAAAGACAGCACTGCAACTGTCAAGCATGGAAAAAGGGTCCACTTTCACCAGTCAACATGGTCAAAGATAATCACAACGAGGCTCTTTCCTCTGGAGACGAATGTATGAAATACTCTATCACATTTTCTCAGAAAATAAACTCATTTGGACAAACTTGACTAGGGCTAGGCCTACTGATTTTAGACCTCTTCGTTTAGAAATTCAACTTTTTGAACAAAAGGCCTTATTTGGTGTGCATTTTCCTTAAAATGTATGACAGAAGTAAACAACAGATCAAGTCTAATTTATTATAACTTTATGACTGATACCGTAAACTTTGCCCTGTGGCTGTGGGGTGACTAATTTGGCTCAAAGGAAATTTTATATAATAAAATTATATAACTATCTATGATATTTGTATTAGTCTACTTGCCAGGCAGGTGAACCCAAAATGTTCTTTACAGCAAGGTACTGTTATATAATAGGGTCCAAGAAACTAGAAAATACGGGATGCTAAATTTTATATGTTGAGCATTTTTTTTATTTAGCACAATTAGCATAATTTATGAGGTAATCCAAGAATTAGGTTATATCTCAATTTCCAATGACAATAATAATATAAGAAAGATTCTAAAACTATATCTTGAGTCCAATAAATGAGTCCAATAAAATTTCATAGATACATTAGGCCCATATAAAAAAATTATTAATATAAGGAGCAATGTGATAAATTATGTAAGATAATACATGAATATAATTAGGTATGGGAATATATGTATTTATGTATGTATGTATTTAAGTATGTATGTAAGTATGCACAACGTTTTACTAGCCTTTCATAACTTTTATCTCTTATTACTATGTTTTTATGTATGTCTTGAATATTTTAGTATGTGTCTCTCGCAACTCAAACTCTGAGTGATCTTTGTGAAATAAGAGTGAGACTTTAATAAATGATTTACTACTACTATAAAAAACAAAATGGCAGCCAATGAACATTTTATTGATAAATCTATAAATTATATGGCAGGCTCCACAATAATGTGTAGCCTACCACCAACCTACTGAGTGGACCTAAAAATAAAATAGTCTAAATGATAATTTTGACGTTTCAATATGTTTGTAAAATGAGCAAACAACATGTTTTTGATAAAATCGATATAACTTATAATTTTTATAATGTTAAAAAAACATTTATTCGTGCAGTCTTGCAATGGGAAATAGAGAGAAATTTTGTTGTTTTAATAACAGTCACTCACAAATAATTCACGTGTCACCGATACATGAAAATCACATATAGTAAAACAAAGTATCATAATATCACCTTTATTTTGCTTAATATTTTTTTGTTTAATGTTGATTTAGTAAAAACCAAAATGCTAACGTGACGTTTTAAGCTGTCTTGGACGTACATCTGTACGTAATCACGTTAGCATGTAGGCCCTACTTCACATAATAGGGTCTAATAATAATATGATATATTTATATGGCGCACATATCCAGCTCATCATATGCCTACAGGCTACATGACGACTTAAATTATATTATCCCTGGTCATTGGACCTGTTAGGCCTAAATGATGTACCATTTCAACTCCCCGGGGAGCATACATCACTGCAAAAGTTTTGCGCTATTGATTTTTTTTTATTATCGAATATATTTTCCATCTCTATCCCACCAGGTAATCCTACTCATCCACACCTGAGTGAAATGAAGCATGTGGGGGCACACATTGATACATCAAAGTCCTAGGGTGTAGAGAGAAGAAACATTGACATTTCTCTGAAAATTATGCACCAAGCGAGCCTTAAACTCGCAAAGCAAGCATGCAGCGGCGAATTGCAAAGTTCTACGCTTTATCCATTGCATCACGTCCCACACATCCCTAAAACAGTATGTTCTTTGTATGGCTATTGATCAATTTGGCTACTTTTCGTTTGAACTGTTATTTTTATGTTTTTTCATAATTACAAAAAATTGATAAAATTTTCGCTTAAAGAGGTTGGCCTTTTTGCAATTAACATGCACATAGATTGTTTTAGAACAATTGTGTGTTCAAGATTCAAGTGCTCTTTAATTTCTATAGGTGGAATGTCTCAACATGCGCTCCTCAAATAAATATAAACTACTTCAATTTAATCATGTTTATGAAATAGAATATCACCAATAGGCCTACATCTTTTTTTGTAGCCATAACAGTGAAAACATCTATATATCATAACGTTCACAGGCAAAAACATCCACAAAATATAACGTTCACAGTGAAAACATCCAATTAACATAACGTTCACAGTGAAAAACATCCAAATAACATAACGTTCACAGTGAAAAACATCCAAATAACATAACGTTAACAGTGAGAAACATCCAATTACCATAACGTTAACAGTGAAAAACATCCAAATAACATAACGTTAACAGTGAGAAACATCCAATTACCATAACGTTAACAGTGAAAAACATCCAATTAACATAACGTTAACAGTGATAAACATCCAAATAACATAACGTTAACAGTGAAAAACATCCAATTAACATAACGTTCACAGTGAAAAACATCCAAATAGCATAACGTTAGCAGTGAAAAACATCCAAATAACATAACGTTCACAGTGAAAAACATCCAAGAAATTTAACGTTAGTGTGAGGTTTGTCCAGTATCCATTAACGATAGCAACACAAACACAAATGTGTTTAATTATAGCCTTGACTGGTACAAAGCATTACATTCGCTGTAATGAGATACATTATTTCATTTTCTATGGAAATGGCATGTTCAGAGGTACAAACTGGGCACTTAGCAGGCTTGAATGGTCAAATTTACCAAACCAAAATGCTAACGTTACTTTCTCATTAATCACAGAGATGGTGACGTATATTTTGACTAATACATCTTAGAAACATGCCTACCACATAGCGGTATTTTTCTGAACTAACATGTGCAGGCAATAGCCACAGATATCAAAACCATGTCACATGGGTAGCTAGTATACAAATCTGTTGCTGTACAGTGCGTAAACTGTAGTGCTATTGTTACGCAAAATAGGACAGCCAATTCCGTGACTGACAAATCGATGCCACTATATCTAGACATTTATTATTTTAACATTTTGTGTTATATATTTTAGTAGACAAACCAATTACCTGGTCAATTGCTCAAGTTCATATTAATGGTGTAAATAGTTTTGACGTACGAATACTTTTAATTTTGCTAACGTGATGAATACATCTTTGATGTACAAAATCACGTTCTAAGTGTCAATTTGAAACATCCATATTTTTGTCAAAAAATGGCTCGTGGTAAAATAGACTTTCAATAATCATAATTTGATATATTGTTTTTATGCTGCAGCATAATGCTAGCTGAATAAGTTAAAGAATGTTGACAAAAACGATGTACAAAAACATGACATGTCGCCAAAGTAGGTTTTATACTCTTGATATGACAGGTTTCTCACTACGTTTTATTAATTTTAAGTTTTCACGATTTGTCTTTATCACAGAAATTCTGTACACTATATGTCAGTATGGTAACCTCTAAGCACACTTATTTCCTCTTTCGTATACTAAAACAATAAAATGTAATTTGCAATCATAATAATGCTAACGTTATGGTACACATTATCGTGGAACCTGCCATATGTGGAAAGCACAATTATGTTTTTTTAATTTGTATTTAGTTGTCTCACTATTGTGAGAATTATGGGTTTTTATGATTATGGGGTTTCAGAAAAATGTGTGTTGTCGATTTTTTTTCTAAATAGTGGTAAAATACAAGATGTCCGCCATTTGGCCTCTACCGCTTATAGGTTTTCAAATATATCTGGTGTGACCAGAACATACCTTAGACATTGCGTTGTGGGTAAATTCCAAGATGGCCGCCATCTGTGCAAGGTCAAACTATAAATTAATATATTTTTGAAAGCATAAAAGCTGATTCATGATTTTGGTGTCGACCATAGAGTTCTTAGGTATGCCAGACTCAATCAGTGAGTGAATATTGCTTAATTTGCATCGTTTTCTGCACAATCATGGCAATTCGCAATAGAAGGAAGCATTGAAAAAGCCACCAGCTAATTGGTCCCTGGCAACGACCCATCCCGACATTGAGCATGGAATTCAACTAAAATACTTTTGTAGCGCCTAACTCCTCGGAGGACCGAGCTCAGAGGCGGGACCATCTAAAACTATATATCCAAGAAGTGTCCAAATCATGGTCGTCAAAAGGTGCCAGACAGTGAAAGAGCAGGGTGGAAAAGCTAAATAGTATAATTAATTTTCTGAAAGTCATAATCGCTGTTAATGTTGCTGACAGGTAATGAATTCCTGCAACAGAAAATGCCCTCGAGTCGTTCTTTGCGGAATATAAAGTTTTTGGTATAAGAAGATCTTTCTAGTTTCTACTTTCAGCAATACTGACTCAGTTCAGTGAAATATCCGATAAGGTGACTGCAATGGATTTCCCAATTTGTTTTTGCTGATGCATTAAGAAGATATTCACAACGTTCCCCTTATTAGGATTTCTATGGATTCCAGATAAAATTTGCGCCATAGCACATGTAACTAACACAGTGCTCCTACTTGAAGATTGGACGAAATCATTAAATACTGGCCATATGTAAAGAGAATAACAATTAAATGCCTCTCTTTGTGTGATGAAACAATATAACAACAATCGTTTGATACCAGAGTTGTGAGGATTGGTGTTTCGTATTGAAGCCGAGAAAGCAGCTTCAATTTTCACGATAAGAACCTCAAATAGCCACAAATCCTAAATAGGCATGGGTAACCTAATAGTATAGCCTTATAGGTGGAGGGCCAGGTGAGACCAGCATTGTATGCCTGTCCACTCTCAGCATTGAGTGAACTATTCAGACACATTGGTAACACTCGGGCCTCATAATTTCTGGGATAAAACTCGGAAAAACATTTTGTATTTTTAATATCATTTGATGTAGGCCTACGTATAGCAGTTTGTTGAATATTGTATCCTGCTGCTAAACCAGATGGTCCTAATAGATTTGTTACAGATTTCAGGAGAGTAAATTCTGTTACCAAGACAGTTTTCCTATACCACGTTTATTAGATTGTATTGATAAGATTGGCAATGCAAAATATCTAAGTGTTTTTGACTGTTTAAAGGGATATTGGCAGCTTCCATTGACGGACCGTACACGAGAGGCCCTCTGTACTCCACGTGGCTTGTGGCAGTATAAAGTAGCCCCGTTTGGTATGCGGTATTCCGGCGCAACCTTCCAGCGCTTAATCAACAGAGTGACCGGGAAGTTGGAGAAAACAGAAGCATATGTTGATGACGTAGCCACGTGGGCGGACAGTTGGCAGGAACATCTCGGGCACATACGTAACATCTTTATACAGGTCAGAGCAGCTGGATTAGGCATTAATCCAGGTAAATCTAATTTTGGAAAACCGCAAGTATTATATCGCAGTCATGAAGTTGGTAATGGTACTGTTAAGCCGAATATGGCTAAAGTAGCCGCTATATCTTTGTTTCCACCACCCACTGATCGTAAATCTTTAATGCGTTTCCTTGGGCTGGCTGAATTTTTCAGGCGTTTTTGTCAGAATTTTGCTGATGTAGTAGCACTTTTGACTAATCTATTGAAAAAGGAAGTAAAGTTCATATGGACTCCTGTTGAGCAAGAAGAGTTTGAAATGGTTAAATACATTTGGACCTGTGAGCCTGTGTTGAAGGCACCTTATTTTTGTAAACCTTTTCAGTTAGCAGCTAGTGCTATCGGGATGGGAGCCGTCTTGATGCAGTTAGATGACAACGGAATTGATCATCCGGTGTCTTTTTATCCAAAAAAGTTGGATAAACATCAGCAAAATTATTCTGTAGTGGAGAAAAAAGCCTTGTCACTGTTAAGCGCTCTACGACACTGTAATGTGTACTAGGTTCTTCTCTACATGTTACAATTTTATATAGTGATCATAATCCTTTAGTGTGTGTGCAGAGGATGAAAACTGACAACCAGAGACTGTTGAGGTGGAGTCTAGCTTTGCAGGAATACAATGTTGAAGTAAGGCATATTAAAGGATGTGATAATGTAGTGGCTGATTGTTTAAGCAGTATCGCCTTAAACTTATAATGATATTATTATAAATAAAATAAATGATAATTGCAGTACTTAAATATGGTGACTGATTATTTACACCACATTAGGTAAATGTGTAAAATGATATTGTAGACAATGTTATATTCGTTACAATGTATTGTAGTTAAGATTAAAACTTGAAAAAGTTACCATAACCTTTTTCTTTTGGCGGGGGAATTTTGCGGGATTTTGTACCCAAGGGGTTAACATAATGTGTTTACGATACTTGTACTTGGTTTACCGTATGAGATGTAAATATATGTTGGGCCAATGTTGTTCCAATGCCAATAGTAATGCCGGCCTACGTGCAGAAAGCCTACGTGCAGAAGGCCTACCTGCAGAAGCAGTGAAGCATGATTAACTCAGGACGTATGAGAATTTTATGAAATGTATAATTGTGTATGACTGAGGTCAGTACACGAAATCGAGGTCAGAAGGTCGATGCACGGGAATCTCTTACGCTGTTCCCCATCAGATCATACGTCACCACACAGAACATTTTGACCAGTGATGCCGGCATCCATGTCGTTCTACAGAACCGCATAAAAAGTCTTTTTATTCACTAACACTGAAAAATTGATATTGTTATGCACTTTAAAAGTTGTAGGTATTTACATAATCTACACGACTAAGCCTAAATCAACCCTTATAAATCTATATCCCTTTAAGTAGGCTTGTATCAGCGTTATGAGGCAACACTTTTCTGTTTCGGCCCTCGAGAAAAAGATCTTCCAAAACTAGGGGCCTACTGTGTTACGGCGTGAGTGTGACTACTCATGAGGTAACTTGAGGCACTCACGTTGTTAGTCCACTTGATCATAGCGTTCTGTGACCTGGAGAATAGACGAAGGAGACATCGCCGTGAGTGTTTTCTAGATTTTACTGTGTAAACCTCACCACGATGATCACTATTCTGTTGTCTATTTTCCAGGTCGCTGGGGTTTTGGGTATTATTGTTTTTATTATTTTGTTGTGTGTGCTGATGAATGACTGATGTGTGATTGACATAATTATATTATTGTTAACGAGAGTGTGATGTTGTTAACATTGATATTGATGTTTCATATAGTTTAGTAATGTTGGTACATCTTTGCGAGATAAATAACTAATTCTTTTTCATATTGTTCAGCATAGGATTATTTAAATTTATCTTTGAAATGGTTTGAGCGCAGATAACATTTTATGAGAATATTATCTGCGTTTACCAGGCATTTTGAATGATTGTCAAACTCTAACGTTTATTGATATTTGACGCATATTTTCTATGTATTAAAAGTTTGCTTCTCTTTTCATATTCTGGACCGTTGAAGATAGAGTTTATCGTATATACCACATTGTACTGTTTGTATGATTCATGAAATTAAAATGTCAATGAATGTGAATTGTTTTGGTCTTATCATTACCGTCAGTTCAACCTCGTCTGTCTCACATTAGTCTTTTGGATCGGTATGTTACGTCCCAAATTTGATCTATCCATAACAGTAATTAACCCCCCCTAGTGTAATTCCATTATAAACACCCCGTAACAAGTTGAACATGATAACTGTGTGATTTTTATTAATAAAGGTAGCCCACTATGTTACATCAATGAACTGTAGATATATTTGGATCCTGTGATTTGTGTCAAAACAGAAGTATTTTCATGTTGATTTATGGCAATTTGCGTGCTTTAGCTTATTTGGGATAAAAATTCAATATTAGTTTTGGCGGCCATTTTGATTTTTTAAATGAAAATAGTTGTAAGTTGTAAGTTGTAAGTTGTTTTATTTCAATAATCTGAGCGTATTCATTATCATGATGATGTAGACACGAGGGTGTCAAACCTCAAATTTATCAAGGATTGCGATATTGGTCTGAAATGACCTAATTAAATATGCATATTCAAAATGGCCGATGTCAGCCATTTGTATAATGTTGAGATAATGCTTGACATTGTTAGAATGCTTGGAAAATGCAAAGATAACCAGAATGTGAGAGTAAGTGTTGATTGGGAGGTTGACCCTTCCGATATACCGAGTCCCTAATTTGCCTCATTAAATATGCTAATTATGCTAATTAAAACTTTGCTAAACATATAAAATTAGCATTTTGGTATTTTCTGACTCCTTGGATCTTAGACATAATATTTCCATAAAAAAACTTGCAGTAAAATACATTTTGGGCTTAGCACATTATGTCAATAAGAGTGCCAAATATACTATATTGTTTTATTGATGTTAGGATATTCATAGGTTTGTGTATGCACCATGACCATGTCCTTTTCTTTCTGATCAATTATAGTGTAGGCCTACAAAGGTAGGCACCTCCAAGAAGGTCACCAAGTTAAAACATAGGGCCTACATGTGTTTTCTAGACCTGCAAAAATTACACTGGTTTAGGTAATTCTATGTCAATGATCTACGTGTTATTCTATAAAAAAATCGCATGTCCTGAGCAGTCATGCTCAAACAATTTCTAAATCAACAACAATGTCAGTTTTGAGGTGACTTACTTTGGCCCAATAGGCCTAATGAAAAAAATTGGATAGCTTTGGCTTGAAATGCTTAGGAACATTTGAATTTCCTGAGATTTCGTATTTACATTTCAAATTATTCACGTCAGATAGTTAAGTTCTTTATTAGCATTATATATCAGTGGCGTCAGATTATTTTGAAAGTGGTGGGGGGGGGGGGCAAACGTACATTTGTGTGACTTCCGTGCGAGCGCAGCAAGCTTTTATTGCAGCTGGGGTGCCGTTTTTTCAACATTTTTTATCAGATAGTGGTGTCCGAGAGCTTCTCAGATAAGTTTTAAAGCACACTACATGGTTTTTTGTAAGCTCTTGATACTTTTTTGTATGAGATAGTCAGGCAATTTAAAATTGGAAAAGAGAAATTAAAAGATAAAATATATTTTAACAGAACACACTTCGGCTCATCCAGCCATCCTCAAAACAGCATCGATTTACTTAATTATACTAGGGAGATCAGACAATTTTCTCTAACAGTACGTACTGATGAAAAAAAGAACAATTTGTCTTGAAATTTATCAAAAAAAGCAATATTGTAATATTAGCTTACATATGCAGACATTTAAATAAATAAATAAAAATTATGAAGCTATGTAGCCTACTGATCTCAACTAATAATAATAATAATAATAAAAATAATAAAAATGCAAAGCACTAAAAAAATCTAAACTAGTTTTATTTCCAGGTTGTTTATTACCATGTAAACAAAACAGTCTGCAGTATACTACACTTTATACCACAAATTCCCACTCAAAGCCTACTCCAGGACACATGAAAGCAGTCACCGTTTATTGGTGTCTTATAGTCAGGACATGGGGGATTCGCCTGTAGCACTGCTTGTCTGCCCAATGCTGGGCCGACGGCATCAACATGTGGCCCAATGCTGTGGGAACATTCAACCGTCCTTTAGGTATGCAAACAGTTTGTTTAGGTTTTCACTGGATTCATAGAAATGTTGATAAAAAATATTTGTAAAAATAAAAAGATCTGAAAAAAAATCATGATATGTGGAATAAACTTAGTACAAAATGAAAAAAAATATCATTGTAAAACATTGATTTTTTCGGACAGGGTGTAGCTGTGCTTAGACTATATGCGCTCCCTTGCGTTAAACTTTAATAAATAGAAGTCAGGAATTTTTTATCAAAAACCTGAATTGGCAGAAAAAAAACTTTACCTTAAAATTTTTTAGGCATAGTCAGAAAAAAGTCAATAATTTTGTCATATAAGTCCCCAAACGTGATTTAACCTTAACCAAGAAAATCTTGGGCAAATAACCCCAAGTGCTCCTTTCTTCAGATCCCGGATTTGCCTCTGATTTTTGCCAATTTCACACCGATTTGGGTCATGTAACAAACTTTCCATTTTAGTCATGACTTTTATGTTGCATTTGCAAAATGTTGTTGCTACTTGAAGTGCTATTGAAAGAGGTCAGATGACATGTTACTGTTAGTTTAATCTATATACGTCAAAGCGAGGATAAGTGAAATATTTTAGTTTTTATGTTATTACTTTCAAGCGACTTTTCTCAACATATGTCAAAGTATCAAGCGGCATAAGTAAAATAGAAGATTTTTTACGTGATGACAAGCTGACTTTTTCCATCAGTCAAAAAAATCGGGGGAGGGCCCCCCCTGCGCCCCCCCCCCCGTTTCTGACGCCACTGTATATCTCTGTTTAAAATCGCCATTTAATATTTTGGGCCGAAGTCACCCCAAGTTAATTATTTTTGGGGGCCAAAGTCACACCAGCTTGGAAACACAAACAAACCAGATTTTGTATTTTATTACTTCAGTTGGTTCAGTAGGCCTACATTTATATTTCCCAATAATTACCTTAGGGAACATAAAATTTCAAAACAATTTTTAAAGCGACTACGTCAGAATGTCAAGTGCTTTTTCAGGGTAACAGCTAGGTAACCTCGCCACAAAATGACCTCGCCACAGGTGATCTCGCCACAGATTTGGTAACCTCGCCAAAGGGGCTGAAAAACCTCGCCACAGCTTTTGGTAACCTCGCCATAGGGGCTGAGTAACTGGCCATTCCTGTTGTATCCGCATTTATCAATGTAGTTTGAAAAGTTAATCTCTACAATGAACTTCTAATATTAATATTGGATAATTAATCAATATGGTTTTAGTAGTGTAGATGTCTATATAAACTTATGTGCCATTAAAATGAGCAGCAAAAATTAACAAAAAAAGTACAAATGTGATGAAAAACATTTGAGTTTTAAATAATAGGACTACAAATTTATTTTGTAGGCCTACTACAAATTAATATTGTAGAAAAAATGACATACTGTGTAATATATTAACCCTAAACCGCTGAAACTTCACTTCAGTCTCTATTCCAGTCGGGGCGACAGAACACAAATAACTCCGTTAATTCATCTTTCAGTTTATTCTTATTTATTTAGTCTAGACATTGTAACAAATTAGTGCACACATCTTCACGCGGAACGCGGCAACCTAGCCAGCGGCTTGGCGCTTGAGTCTAGCGCGACGTCCTCTCGACTCGGCAGCCTGGGAGTAAGTGATGCGCGTCGCTTGATGCCGCGCGATTCGAAATTGAGGCTGGGCGGGCTACTGCCCTCAGTCGAAGGTTGGAAGGGGCATACACTGCCAAAAGCTCGCGATCGAAAGCGCTGTAACGTGTCTCCACAGGATTCAATTTTTTACTGAAAAATGAGATTGGCTGCCAAACATTGTCTATATATTGTTGCAAAACGCCACCTACGGCGAAATCACTAGCGTCACACCGATTCTGCACTTTCATTCCACTTTAGATCAAAATTAGACTTCGGTGACAGCCTCGTATGACCGTCATTGGCTGCGGTCAGCAAATTGTTTAATGGCGTCAACTTTGCCGCGCAATGTGGTATGAATCGATGGTAGTAATTTACCATTCCTAAATATCTTCGTAGCGCCCGTTGCTTTTTGGGTTTAGCGAAATTAACTATAGCGTCAACTGCACTGGGTAACAGCGAAATTCCCTCTGAACAAACGTAGTGGCCTAAAAAACTTAACTCAGTTGTACCAAATTGACATTTCTCCGGACCGATTATAATCGGCTAGTCGGGCGAAAAGTATTTTCACGTGCTTCTTATTGGTACTACGATCCGGGCTGGTGACTAATAAATCGTCTAAAAATACAAATACGAAATCTAAACCGCAGGTAACGTGATCTATGAAACGTTGGAAAGTTTGACCGGAATTTCGTAGACCAAACGGTGTCCTAGTAAAATTGAAAATACCAAAAGGTGTGGTAACCGCTGTCTTATGTACATCAGACGGTTCAACTGGAATTTGGTAATAGGCTCTTACTAGATCAATTTGAGAGAAAATTTTCGAACCAGCCAATCGCTGCGTAAAGTCTTGAATGTGCAGGATCGGGTATTGATCTGGTACGGTCTTGGCGTTCAAACTTCGATAATCGCCACATGGTCTCCAGTGGCCATTTTTCTTGGGGACCATATGAAGCGCCGAGGACCATTCACTGTCGCTGGGTTCGATAACTCCTAACTTTATCATATCGTCGAACTCGCGTTTCGCAGTGACTAGTTTGTCAGGGGCTAATCGTCGTGGGTGCGCGAGCACAGGGTGTCCTTTAGTCACTATTTTATGTGTAATGCCGTGTTTGACTGTCTCTCCCTTCGTCGTAGGGCGAGTCAGTTCCGGGAACTGACCTAAAAGTTTCGTATAGTCGTTATGTTCTGTGTCCACTCTATTAAGTGACAATGGTGTAATTGATGATAGTGAAGCAGGAATAGCTAGACCGGTTCTCATGTCTCTTAGACACCGACTTCGCAAGTCCACCAGTAAATTACAATGTATGAGAAAATCTGCCCCTATAATGGGCTGTTGCATGTCTGCTACGATAAAATTCCACGTGTAGTCACGTTTAAATCCGACGTCGACGACGCGTTTGCTATAACCGTAGGTATTAATAGTAGTATTGTTAGCTGCAACTAGGGGGAGACAGTCAGCGTCTGAAATCTTGTTAGCGCAAGACTTGGGTAAGACGCTTACTGCTGCGCCCGTGTCTATTAAATATTTGCATTTATTGCATTTGTCTGCGACATCCAATAACTTAGAGGGAAATAACTTGGGAAGTGTAGCTTCCGCGAAGTCATGTCGCGTCTCGGTTATTTTGCCAGGTGCAAGAGTCGCAACCTTGCTCTGGCCTAACAGTTTAAAGAGAATGCACAAGGGTCTCGACATGTGAGTGCTTTATCACCGAAAGTCTGGTGATAATAGCAGACGGGTGTATTAGCCGTATCGGTCGGTGTCGTAGTATTTTTCTGCGATGCGTTCGGCGGCGGTACATTCGGAAGTCTAACTTCAGTAGGATTATTTAAAGAACCTTGTGTAATGGGTATAAATGGTTGTGCTTGCACATTAGGTACATATTGAGCCCTAGGGGTGCGATTGTCATTAGCTCGAGCTCGGCCAGTATCTCTCCTCTTCTCTGCGGCCATGGTGGATGTCGCTGTCTCTAGTTTTTTTAAGCAATGAGACAGGTCTTCTAAAAGTCCAACTAACTTGACAGTCTCGCTTACTTTTATTTCGGCAACCCCCGGTTTAATTTCTTCCACATCTTTCTCGGAAGCTAGTGCCCGGTCAGCCAACATGGCCAAACATTCTAACGAGGCACTATCTGGCTGTGTGGCCAAGTGGGCACGTATCGAAACGGGCATCTGTCGGATCAAAGCCTGACGTATCACAGCTCTACCAACCACAGCTTTCGTGCCGAAGCCGGCCGTCTTCTGCAATCTTCGAAGGAATCTGGATAATATGTCGGTGCCAATCTTCTCTCCAGAAATTACTTTATTCACTCTTTCAGGTGTAGTGAGCCCTCGTCTCTCTATTAAGATTCCTTTGAGGCTCTCATATTTATTTGTGCGGGAAGGTTGTAGAAGCACATCTCCGACGTCTGACGCTACCTCTCCGGAGAGTGCTGCACAGGTGAGACTATATCGTTCGTCATCATCCGTAATATTGTGTAATTCGAACTGGGTCTCAATCTGGTTGAACCATAGTTCTACGTCTGTAGCATAGAAGGTAGCTATCTTGAATTTCGGCAGATTAGCTGAGCGCCGCATGCTTTGTCGTCTGACTGGCGAAGGGCTTCTGGAATAGTCGCTCTTTGAATGACTGCGCTGGCGTCTACTGCGTGTAATTCGTTCAAAATCTGATTTCAGCTTTTTGTATTCGCTATCAGCTGCTCGAAACTGCTCCTCATCTGCTTCACTTGCCAGAAAAAAAGAGTCTTTACGACGAACCCCTTGTCCTTCGAGGGGTGAAGACACGAAACCTTCGCTATCAAATCTGGTAGCCATCTTGAAATGCTTCTAACTTGAAATTATTTAAATAGTAAAACGTTTGAGTTGCAGGCCTATTGGCTACTGGGCAGTACTCAAACGGTTATTGACATGGTATGCATTTAAAACATACCAACTAATATGTGTACACTGTGTGCACAGTTATCTAGACCAATGAATAAGTCTTAGTACATGCTGAATCTGAATTTTTTTGAGAAATGTCTATGCTATGTAACATAATGCAGAATACGGGGGTTGCTGAAATGTCGAAAAATCGCTGTTGCAGGAATTGCGTTTATATAGCTTTCTATATTATTTTAACATATAAATTGTGAAAACTGTAGGTCACAAAATGTATACAGAATGCCAGAATAAAAGCTAAGTTGCTACTCTAAGCTATGATACTATAGTATTTTTTTGTAAATTGACCTGTGTGGAAATGCTTTCTGCGCAAGTCAAAAAACACATAGAAACATCAAAATGGTCGCGATAGCACAACTGTCAAGTCATAATCCTGTGAATAAATTAACGATTAAAACTTGCCCATCATAAGAAAGTTTAATTTTCTTAACGATAGGCTACAGTTCGACTTGATTTTGAAATAATTTTATTCAATTCTTGACTGACAGTAGTCTATAAAGACCATATAGTATAACTATATTTTTATTTTCCATAATGAACACCCAATTTTTTTTTTAATAAAATGTCCATCATGAAAATCATTCACTGTAACGTCGAAATTGATCGCTCGCTCCGGTTCGCAGTATTACGCGTGGATCTGTGCCCGTCGGTTTATGTTGTTCAGGGGGGGGGGGGGGGTGGGTGAGGGTTTTGTGTGCTTTGTGTGTGCGGCGGCGTGCTGATCTCACCGAGTGAGTGATGTGCGCACCGATTACAGCAGCCGGCCGTGAGTGACGTACATGATCTTTATCATGTAGGCTTGTGTGTCAGCATTTAATAGCGCGTCGCTGATAATCGAGTGTTGTGTGCGGTGGGGCCGCCAGCTTCAACTCATTAGCATATTCATAACTAGATTCCGCGCCGGCTTAGGCGCGAGACGTAGTCTAGTAGCTACTGACCGCCAGAGGGCAGGTCAGCGCGAAAATATGTAAAAGTAGAAATATTAAATTTATAATCGAAACTATTACACAATGTGTAATATAATCTGGACGTCAATTTGACACTAAAATGCGTTCAGTCTCACTTTGAGAGAGAGCTATGTTTGAAAAGAAATGTCTAGATAATTTTCCAGACAACGTGTGGCCTAAATAGGGCCTATGTAGGCGGGGTTTATCAATCACGCCACCGATTCAAGATGGCGGCTTAATTTATGCTAATTATGTCGAGTTGAAAGCGTGGGGTGATCTTCGCAATGAATGTCGGTATGGTGGGTTTGAGCGCGGCTATCGATAGCCAATGGAGCTAAGATTAGGGATACCGCAGCAAAATGGCTGCCTCACCAATACATAGTAAAATATTTCTCCTGCCGCTGAAAATAAAATATGATTGTAAATGACAGAATTTTGACCTACGGTCCTAACAATGATGTCTTAATAGACCAAATAAGACCTTTGATTCACATACATTTCAGGCGAGCAATTTTAAGTGGACCTAGGTCTATCAAAAGTTCTCTGGGTCGAGGCGATATTTTGTTTGAAAATTTTACTTTTCTAATTTTTTGACAAGAAACCTAATTGCATTTCTTGAAAAAGGCCGTAAAAATCAAATCACCCAATTATGGTGTATTACGATTTAAAATAAATTTTAAAAATATTCGCCTCCCAATCGCCTACAGTGGCGTAAGTAGGAGAGAAATATTCCAAAATTCTAACTTAATAGGGATGAATCGAGAAGATTCTAATTTAGTGTCGAGCAAAAAACGACGTGTCCGCCATCTTGAAAAAATGGATCGCACGTGGTTATCAATTAAAATGATTAAAATTTCCGCTGTTTTGCAGCCGAAACGCGCGTGCCTCTCTCCGGATAACCTTCCTAGCTAATCCTTACTGGCATATTTGATTATGACCTACAATTTTCACGTACCTTGGGAAAAATGATGTATCATTTTTCCGAAAAATCCCCTAAATTTTATAAAAAAAAACTATCCTTGAAACCAGTGGTTTTGCGTCGAGCAAACTGCTGTGGTCACCAGTGTAAGTATCGGTGACGATCGTCCAAATCAGAAAGGTGCGTGTCGATCAAACGTCGGGGGCATCAATGTAAGTGTAGGGCTTCTCACCAATAGGGGATTGGTGGGACCAGCCCCAACTCACTTCACTTCAGTCTCCATTCCCGTCGGGGCGACGGAACACAAATAACTCCGTTAATTCATGTTTCAGTTTATTCTTATTTATTTAGTCTAGACGTTGTAACAACTTAGTGCACACATCTCCACGCGGAACGCGACAACCTAGCCAGCGGCTTGGCGCTTGAGTCTAGGGCGACGTCCTCTCGACTCGGCAGCCTGGGAGTAAGTGATGCGCGTCGCTTGATGCCGCGCGATTCGAAATTGAGGCTGGGCGGGCTACTGCCTTCCGTTGAAGGTCGGAAACGCCCGAACCAGCCCGAAAGGTGAGACGAACGGTGAGACGCGGGTTCCCACAGGTTTATATTCTTGAGAAATTCTAACCCTCTCCTGGTCGCAACCCCAATAATCTATGTCAAACCTTGCACCCAGTTTAGAGGGTTGCTCAGATCTCTATGGTCAGTAGGCCCACTAGTGTGTATGAACAATTATAATATTGTAACTACTGTTAAAAATAAATCGTTGTGTGAAAAAGTCTGCTTCAGAATAAATCTGATATATCATGTTTGTGTTTGTCATTTCATATTCATTTCCGGTACTCTACATTAGTTAAACCGGGTTCATTACGCAACGTGTTATTAAATCGCGCCCACAGCGCTAAAAAGGTTAACAGCGGTAGCGGCTACAGTTGTCGCGTGATCTCTGCTCTCTTCACGTTACCACTCATGAGTTAATCTCACGTGTTGTGTTCAACACTCGGAATGCATGCTCAATAGCTGAGTGTTTGTTAACTGGATCTCGCGGGTCTTGTGGATTTTACCTTTTTCTTAATTTCAATCAGTAGTAGTCTGATCTTCAGCTATGTTAAGCCTAGTAGGCTACAAATTAACAGGTTAAAATATTTTGTCAACGTGTTTATAACCGGTACAACGCTTCGGCGCTAACCACAATTAGTTATTAATCAAAATATGATTATCTCTTTAGACTTTTAGTTCAAGTTAAAGCTGCCCCTTTTGTCAATTTAGAAAGTTTAATTTATATGAAGCTATATAACCTACTGATCTTAAATAAAATACAAAAATGTATATAAAAAAAAACTTGTTTACAGCATACCACATATAGACTGTAAATACTGACCATCTCAGATGGCATGATCAAAGTAACCACATAGTTACATCAATGGCTGCCGCCTTTAATTGCTCTGGGAACGGGTTGATCAGGGGGGTTCCCCCGCAGCACCGATTGTCCGCTCAGTCAAGGCTTGGCCGACGGCATCAACATGTGGCCCAATGCTGTAGGAACATTCAAACGTCCTTTATCAGGTGTTAAGGTATACAAAAAGTTTGTTTGAGTTTCCGTCGGTTTCATAAAAATGTGAATAAAAAATATTTTTAAAAATCTAAAAACTAATAATCTAAGAAAATCATAATTTATAGGATACACTACTTGACTACAAAATTAAAACGAAAATTGATGTCATCACAAAGAGCTGCTTTAACAATTTCACTTTACAAACGCCAATTATTACATAAACTTTTAAAATGCCATGAGCAACAATCGTTGCTCATGAACTGACTATCTACCTTTTCTAGAAAACATTGTTTTAATTCAGATACCAAAGTGTTATGTACAGATATGCAACGGATACTCTGTGGCAGAGAGCTCCAAAATTGAACAATCATATTTAAAAAACTACGTTGAAAACAATCTGTGCGACAAAGTGATTAGAAACCCTGAGTCATTTGAGCTGCGTGTAACATGTTGGCTGTCAGAAGGGAATTTAACAAAATCATGAACATTATTAATATCATACATGACATGTAGACACTTCCAAAAGAACACAATGTCTTCATACTCCTTGTAGAAGAATGCCATCCTAATGTACGTTTGACTAAACTTCTCATGCGAAAGGCTTTACTCATAATGCTCTCGATGTGTTTGTTCCAGGAAAGTGAATTAGTAATGGTGACTCCTAAGTTGCATACCCTGTTGACTCTCTTCAGGGGTATAGTTTGGCTATATGTCAGAAATATGCCTAAAATTAAAAGTTCTTGCCAAAATTGATTTTATTGTTTTTTTTTACTTTATTAGGGGTCAAATAGGCTAGAAATTTGGGGTTTAATTTTTCCCGCCCCTCAACCTCGTTTTATGACACATTCAAAATGACCGCCATCGTAATCACATATTTGGCTATAACTTGGGCCCTAGCATAGCTAGTGACGATTTTGATGTCTATACCCATGTTTCCGGGTACGAGGAATCCAATAGTGCCTATAAAAAATGTGGATGTCTCTTAGATATTTTGAAATTAACGATAAAACACATTTTTGATACGTTTTCGGTCATTTTTTTTCGAGAACATTGTTGATGGTTTCTGAATGATGGGTGTTCCGTTAATAGACCCCAAATAATTGACCAAAGTGACGTAAAGCGATTGTAAAAACTGAAAAATTTCAATAACGATGTTTGATGCATTTATTTCATTTAAACATTTTACAACAGTCACAGAGGATAATTGATATTGACGGTAATGTGTCTTTTACAAAACACATTTGATAACTTTGAGAAGTGGGCGGGATGGGTCAATGTTATTTGAAATAAAATAAAATTAGCACACATTGTGCGCAAATTGTGCGTTTCAGCAATGTCTCATATTTGCTAAACAAATGACCAGAATTAATCTTGGTGGGTAATTATGGAGCATCCCACCCATCAAATTATTGGATTTTTAGATCTTGTTTTTCTTAAATCCATAAATGATGCACAATTACAAATAAAAGGCAAATCTTTTAATTCATCACATCCTATGAGAGATATCAGAGTATAGATTCCAGCCATAATTGGACGGGCAGGGCCATTACCTTAGAGGATCACAGCAAATATTCAATGGCTTGGTTCATTTTCTTATGCGAAAGAAACAAGCAACTCACAACCACAAAGATGTTTCGTTAGGTATCAGTAAATCAGTTCCAATTTAAATACAGGAAAAGGGTACCGTGATATTTTTTCAACTGGACAACATATTCAAAGATAGTCTGCTTACATGAGACGCCTTGTAGCCTACCACAGATCATCAAATTAAGAAATATCACAATTGATGTTTCATAATAAGAGAACAGAAAACATAATACATTTTGAACCAACCCAGTCATGTTAACAGATACACTCGAATGTGTTTGCATATTGTATGCTCAGTAGTAGATAAATATGTTATCCGGTAAAAAAGTGATAATGCCCGCGGGACACAACATCAAGTGGTTGAAAATTTAGATAACCTGCAAGAAGTCATTCTAGAAAGGCAGAAGTCAAGATTGCTGATGAACACTTTTACTAAGTACTATGTATGTACATTGTCATCCAAACCAAGTTGTTTAGAACTGGTTCCCGTTGAGTTGAGTTTTCTGCAGATTAATGCAAGTGACACAATTATCAAACCATGAGAGTAGCTCATGAAGTCAGATGTTTGTAAGATGTCCCAATAATAGGCCTAGATTTAAGACCGCTTTATTGGCAGTCCACGGATCACGTGTGAGTGATTACACAAGGGATGCTTCATGACAAAAGAGTAATACAAAAAACACCTCGGGCCTATCATTTTGTGGAGTCAGCACTGGGTACTATGGTAATGATGTCCTTCTCTGGGTTACTTCTACTCATGGGATCATACTCTAGAGCGCCTTATCGTGACCAGAGGTCGTGTGTCTAAAACTCTAATAAGTTGAGCTTGTACTAATTTCTCCAGGACCTGCTGAATTCACTTTCTTTCTGCACAGGATACACTAACAGGAGCGTCATTCTTCAACAGGTGTGATTTGAACCAAAAAATATATTCTGGTCAAATACTGACAAATTCTGAATCTAATACTCATGCATTAACTGAGTAATTGGTGATTTGAGGCATAATTAGATCAAATATGTACTGCAACAGAGTAGTCCAAAAGTAATATTTTTTTGTAATGCCACAATGCTATTCACAACAGAATATGCTTGGGTATGTCCATTCACCGTCGGTGGAAGTTTTTACTTTGTTGCAAATCAGTTTTAATACTGTTCAGTAACTTTGTCGAAAATTGTGGCATAATTCTTCTTGAAATAGGTTTTCTGAAAGCTTTGTACATGGGCTTATCGCAGATGATCAAATATCTTTACCACTTTTTGCTAGATAACATATCTATCTATTGAGCACACATATGAAAAGGCATTCAAGTGTACTTCTTTAAAGTTGGTTGGTTTTCTGTGATGATGAAGCATCTTGTGTAATATCTCTTAACTGGTCTGTGAAAGTAACATTAGCTTCACACGTAAACAGATTATATCCACATATATTGTTATTTTAAATAGCTTGTAAATTAACGTCAACACACTATTTTCAAATTGAACTCACCTAGTCACATTGAGAGGGAATAGACAAAGATATTTCTCTGAGAGACCCCTGCGAGATCAGCACGGTTCAAACCCGGGATGCGTGCATGAATGACGGTGCAGTCCGATATTCTATCGATGCGCTGCCTCTCCCTCTCTAAATTTTACATCGAAAGCCTTGGAAGCATGGACGAATTTTGTATTTCAAGTGTACTAATCCTCTGGCTTAATCAGCTAATGATAATTCCAGCTTTAAGGTGGCAACTATTCTTGTCTAAAAATCTAGAATAGGAGATGTTCACCTACATGAGCTACACCTTATGAGAGCCAACCACATGTCAATGGGAGACAAGACCTGCTTTATCAGATGGCCAAACCACCCACCATTAGAACAAAATGTGTGGGAAGTGAAATGTAGCATGTTCATTCCTGTCAGAAGTCTTAGTTCACCTGCACCAAGGGTTGTTATTGAGCTCAACAAATATTGATGCAAAAAAAACTGCCATAGTACCAGATATAGTTAAAATGCTCAGCGTTGCAGACGACCCATGTACAAATGCAACAGTGGGGTATATAACAATCAAGCCAGGTAGTGTGGCATGTGTTATTGTGAACGGCAGTCGGCCATTGTCTTTTCGATGAACCAAGCCATTGAATGCTTGTTGTAATCTGCTTAAATGTCAGCTGTGGTAATGCCCCCGTCCTTCTCCACTCTATTCCGCAATAACAGAGTTTGTAGGTATACACGATACAGAGACTGTAATCATTGCGCGGCCGGGCATCCTTGTTAGGTTACAAATTTATATATTAATTGGTAATACTCGCTTTGAATCTTATTAGAATATTGCCTTGACGCGGAGATTTAACTGTCAGTATTTAAATTAATTGTTTCATGAAATTGTTGATCTCAGAGTAGCCCCTGCATCTCGGAGAATATGTCAAATTATGACTGAAATTTAAACGTGGTTATCTTTCATGGGATGTGATGAATTAAAATCCCCTATTTTCTTTTTTCTTGTGCATCGTTTAAGAATTTTAAAGAAACAAATCTGAAAATGCAATAATTTTCCTGATGGGATGGATCACAATCGCAATGATCATGATGATTGATTCTGATCATTTGTTTGACAGCACATGAAACATTGCTGAAACGCACAATTTGCTCACAATTTTGTATTCATTTTGTATTATTTTTTAAATTTCGATCGGACCTTCATCCCTCCTATCTACTTCTCAAAAAAGTGTGTACTTTTTTGCAAAAGACACATTAGTTTTATCAATTTTCCTCTGTGACTGTTGCAAAATGTTCATTTGCAAATTAAGGAAATGTACCAAACATCGTTATTGAAGTTGCTCGGTCTCTACGCTATCACTTGTATGCCTTCTTGGTGGAATATTTAGGGTCCATCAACGAAACATCTACCATTCGGAAACCATCAGCAATGTGCTGTTTATATTATATTACATACTAAATAACGCTTCCAAAATAATTATTTGAAAATTTGAGTTTTTTTCATATTTGCGACAAAAAATGACAGAGAACGCATGAAAAATGTGTTTTATATTTAATATCTAAATGTCTACAAGACATACACATTTTGTATGGGCACTATTGGATTCCTCATACCCAAAAACATGGATATAGACTCAGTCAAAATCGTGACTGTAGCTTTGCTAGAGGCCAAGTTATGGCCAAATATGTGATTTCGATGGCGGCCATTTTGAATGGGCCATAAAACGAGGTTGAAGGGCAGGAAAAATTGAACCCCAATATTTTTGGCTTATTTGACCCCTGATGAAGCCATAAAAACAAAAAAATCAATTTTGGCAACATAAATGGCCAAAATGACTTACCGCACCAGACTAGTACTCCATTCATAGAATAGTTGAATACAATGGGATTAATAGATATATTAAACGATATTATATAGCATTTTAAAATATTAAAATCCATCCCCCATTTCTGGGACCATTCAAACAAAGAATCTATACCATTTTGTAACTCTATATGTATGACTGTCTATCATGATTATTTTTTAAACATTTACAATCATTTGCAAATAGGGCCACATTAGTATCTTCCACGCAGAAGGGAAAAAATCAGTAACATAAATTAAAAAGAGCAGTGGTCCCAGTAACGAACCTTGTGGGACGCCTGATGTGACTGAAAGCCACTCAGAGGTTGAACCAGAAATAGTCACCCTTTGTTTGCGTCCTGACAGATAAGATGTGAACTATTTCAATAAATTACCAAAAAACATACAAAACCATACAAAACCATACATTTTCATTTTGTGTAGTTAAAGGTGGTGGGGAACTCTATCAAGTGCTTTGGAAAAGTCCAGGTAAAGAGCATCAACTTGACCATGGTTATAAACAGATTCACCAATTAAGTGGAATATTTGTGTTAATTGCGTAGTAGTTGACTTTTCCTTCATAAATCCATGCTGGCCTATAAAAATATTTTCACCTATGACAGAAAAAAAAACATTATTATATATACACCGCTCAGCTACTTTACTGACAACAGACCAAAGAAATATCGGTCTATAGTTAATAAAACAATTCTTGTCTCCTTTACCTTTCTACACAGGGCAAACATTCGCCTACAGCCAATCATTCCGCAGTACCGTACACCATCCCGTAAAGAACGATTAAAAAAACTAAATAATGATGGTGATAAATAATGAGAAACACATTTCAATAAAATTGGTGATATATCATCAGGACCACGTGATTTGTTAACATCCAGTTTTTGTAATATGTTATTCACTTGATCCACTGTGATTGTTACTGAGCTAAGATCCGGATGTGGGTCAGCAATGTCGATCAACAACTGAATGAAAGTACTTATTAGAACCACCCGCTTGATCATCCGAACCGCTAAGTTTTGAATCATAGTGAAACATTTCTGGTGGCAAGGACCACCTACCTAATTTGGATTTTGCAAAAGACCGAAATTTTTTGGGGTTATGCTATGTTTACTTCGACACATGGATTTGACTTTAATCTTTTTTTTACGATAATTTGCCCAATCTCAGTGTTATTAGTAAGTTTAGGCCTGCGGTGTTTTTTTAATTTGTCAGCTTGAAGCTGACGAAGCTCCTTATCTACCCAGGCTGGGCCCGATGAATCTTTAAGATAAGATAAGATAAGTTTTATTTCAAGTCGCAAAAAGTAAAACATATAACATTAGCTCTAATCAGCTAGTCAAGCGACATGTAAAATAAACAATAAAGATAACAACTAGAACAAGCAGGTTGGCTGGCAGGAAACTAACATGAAATGTAAAAACGTGAATAAGAATTATATAGAAAAATACATATAATGTATATGAGAATATAAATTAGCTGGTTAAAATTACATAATACATTTTGGCACATGAAAGTAGATAAAAGATTATATAAGAAAAACTTATGCTGTATATGAAAAAATGATATGTTTAAAATTTGTGTAAAACATCTCGCATTTATTGACAATTAAATATATCACATGATTTTGTCAAGGGACCTACCTCTATTGAGCTCTCAATTAAAGAGAAAAATAAGCTCGCAGGCCATCTCTGAAAGTTTTTAGGTCTCTGGTAATTCTCAATGCCTCTGGCAGAGAGTTCCAGATTTTGGGGGCCAAAAAGCAAAAGGAATTTGTCCCATGTCGCACCCTCTTCACGAGAGGAATTTTCGGGATATTTTCAGAATTTCTTAAATTGCGGGTGCAACAGCGTTTTTCAATCAGTTCCAGGAGGTATGTTGGTGATAAATCATTAAGAATTTTAAAAGTCTGATGTTCATTTGTCTCCCAACTTCCAGAGATTGCAGGCGAGCTTTATTCAGGAGGGCGAGCTTTACATGAGGCGGTATGGTTGGAATAAACACACTTTAGAGCCCTCTCTTGAATCTTTTCCATACATCGAGCATTTTGAGCACTACAGTGATACCAGACGGCTGAGCAGTATTGAAAGTGGCTGAGGATGAACGTTCTGAAAAGAGCCAATTTAGCTGTCAAGATAAAAAGACAATCTTCTCAGAGCGCTCAGCTGTCTGCCAGCTTTCTTACAAATTTCTTCTGTGTGTATCGAAAAGCTCAAATTTTCATCAATAGTAATGCCTAAAAGTTTTACTACTTTTTCAGGTTTAATTATACAGCCGTCTAGTATCACTGGAGACTCAACTTTACAGTTAAAAAATATCAGCTGAAATGTCTCAGGATTTGCTTGCATTAAGTTAATGGAAAACCACCATATAGCTCTTGCTGCCTCGGATTCGAGGTATGATTTTACAATTTGAAAATTTGGATGTGCAAAAGAGAGAGTGGTGTCATCTGCATAATTTGTGAGGCATGCTCGTTTAATAAAGTAGAAAATGTCATTTATGAATACATTAAAGAAAATTGGACCAAGAACTGAACCTTGTGGCACGCCCTTAATGGTGGTTTTTCATGAACTGTGCACGTTGCCTATCCGGACACGTTGCTCACGATCGGAGAGGTATGATTTAATAATTTTGATTGACTGATCCTGAACACCATAAGCTTTAAATTTTGCGATCAGAAGTTCATGTGGCATGCAGTCGAAAGCTTTGCTAAGGTCCATTAATAAAGCACCAATTTTGTTATTCTTTAAAAGATCTTTACGCCGATTATCAATAAGGGTGAGCAGCGTGTCCTGACAGCCATAACCCTGTCTGAAGGCTGACAGGTGACAAGAGAAGACGGTGTTTAAAAAGGGAGTGATCTGGTGGGCAAGAACTTTTTCAAAAACTTTTGCCAAAATGGGTAAAATACTCACAGGTCGATAATTGGATTTATTAAATCTGTCAGATTTTTTGTATACAGGGATCACCTCTGCTTTCTTTAGGATATTTGGAAAGGTGCCTTCATCTAATGCTTTGTTTATCATGTTTGAAATAACTGGGGCAATTTGGAAAGAGGCATGTTTTAGTAATTTAGCTGGAATTTGGTCACATCCAGTTGGATTCAGCGTTTTTCAGGATTTTAAGCACGTCATCTTCTCTTGTCGTATGATGGAACTGAAAATTGTGGCCCTCGGGGTGTTGTTTAATTTCAATAATGCTAGGGTGTTCCGTAATATCAATATTTTGATTCTGTCCAATATCTTTTGCAACATCATTATAATAGTCATTCATAATCTCCGAGATTTCGTTTTGATTGTTTATAATTTTAGAACTTATTTAGAAGGATTATATTTTCAGAGTATTTGTTACTTTTAGACAAAAAAGGCTTCACAGTATTCCAGAAATTTGAGTCATTTTTCTCACACTTTGTCTTTAAATAATTTTTCATGGATGACCGTCTCAGTTTAACACAGTGATTTCTTTGTTTTTTTTTATAATCTGTCCATGTATTGTTGCTTTTATTTTTCAAGAATTTCTGATACATTCGTTTACTTTTCAAAATTTCTTTCCTGAGACGGGTATTCATGAAAGGAGATTGATCAGTCCTAACCTTCTTTGTTTTCAAGGGGGCATGATCTTCTATAACCCCCTTTAAACAATCAGAAAACAATTTTTATGCATGATTTGCGTTTTCTACACTTTCACATTTAGTGATTCGTGAGTTTTTAATACTAGATGTATAATTTATTTTATTGTAATTTTTAAATGATCTATATTGGATATATTTGTCATGTTTATAAGGCAAATGAAAGCGCATCATTGTTGCAACCATAAAGTATTGTAGAAAGTTGAAGATTTATTCACGAGAATCACATCTAGCAGGCTCCCATTTTTAGACCTAAACCATGGAGGCCCCTTGACCAGATTATATAAACCAAACAGTACACACATTTCATTTGATGTTTTCTCAGTAAGATCATAATTTAGGTCACCACATATGACATAATTTGAATAATGATCAGTCACATTGTCTAGTGTTTTACTGAAAATGTCTTTAAAAACAGCATCAGATGTACTAGGCGAGTTATAATATGTCACAAAACACCATTTCTGTTTATTCAGCAGCGCTTCAATGATAATACATCGAGAGTTTTCAGGTTCCAGATTATCAGATCTTATATACGCCATTAGGCCACCACTATGTTTACCTTTGTCTTCCCGATACATGTTGAAAGAGTCTGCATGGAATTGTTTATCAGGAGAAGTGTCATCAATTTTAGTTTCGGAAAATGCGAGAAAATTTACTATGTTCTTCCTTAATAAATGCTCTACTTCGTAGAATTTTTGTCTTATGCTGTTGATGTTTTAATGAGCAATAAGAAAATTTTGTGGATGCTCCAATCTTTTTAATTCTACTTCTTTAACTACATACCTAGGATCATTATTGCTAATAGCCTCACTAAAAAACCTGAACCATTCTGACCATGCATCATCAACACTTGTCGCCAGCGGTACTGCTGATAACATATCATATTCATACATATCGCTGATTAAACCATCTACATCAGTACATTTATACTTGTAGGCCAACCTCTTATTAACAGTAGGTTACTTAACCTTATCATGGATTGCGAATATTACAACATGGTCTGACATAAAACTAAGGTCACATTCTTCCACAGGAGACAAAAGATGAGGAATATTTGAAATGACTAAGTCAAGAATATTACCAAGTTTGGTAGAAGGAATAGTATTTAACTGAACCAATACAGATACATTAAGTATATCACAAAAATGTCCTACTCTAATTTTTTAGATGAAGGACAGTCACTCCAATGTACATCTGACATATTAAAATCACCCAGAAGACAGACCTTCTTATATGTTATAGTAGCGCTTTCAACAATTGTATCGAGTTGACTAGTAAAAACATTAACAGGTGCAGAAGGTGCAGAAGGTGGCCTATAACATATAACAAAAAAACATTTTACTGCAATGACTTGGAGATACTTCAACTAATAATATTTCACTGTCTCCAACAGGTATATCACTAACTTCTCTTGAGGTAATATTCGAGTTAACAGCTAGGAGTACTCCTCCTCCACGCTTATCATTAGCTCTATCTTTTCTAAATATTGTATACTCATTATTTAAAATGTCTCTGTCCTTGATATTACAGTTCAACCATGTCTCTGTCACAGATAAGATATCACATTTAGTTAAATATACCAGGCTTTCTAATTCTGCAAGCTTATTTACAGTGTTGTTACAAGTTTTCAAACTCCTGGTATTCATGAGAACAACATTCAAGTCTATATATTTGGTATTACACGTTTTTTGTCTGTTTGTGAATGAATACATGAGGATTTGGTGGTGACGGCTATGCCATCTTCGCCACTAACCTATGAATTACAGGCTTAGAGTTTATGTTCTAAAGTACCACAGTTGAAACATCTTACGGGACGTGTATGGCGACAGCTGTCCCGTAGATGGCCAGTCTCACCACACTGGAAGCAGCGAGGCTGGTTGCCTCATGTTGCACCAGCTGTGCTCTTGGATACTTGCTTGTTCTGTTGGTGTTGACCTCCTAAGCGACCAGAGTGTAATCTCTGGTTTTTATATCCGTGGTTAGGCTTAGTGATAACAGTCTTTATTCCTCATGCTCTTCTTTCATCAGATCTATTAGAGTTGAGAGATTGACGAGTCTGTGGACGAGATGTCTTTCTACCAACGTGTGGTTCTTTGCTATTCACATTCAGGTTCTGTAGAAGACGGAGGGTGTCAGCTTGAGACAGATGGACGCCGTCATAATGTAAGAGCAGATCATTAGATGAGTTGTCTGCGTGTTGAAAATTGTGCTCGTGACTCATAAGCACAGCTCCTGTCTGCGAACACAAGTCAGGTAGTCTCTTATTAACTGAGTCAGCGAGTGCTTGACGATCAAGCTTATCCATTACAGGTGGAATGGTGCTGACACTGACATTATTAGCACGCTGTGTTGACACCTCTAGGAGTCGCCTGAAATCAGAGAGGATTTCATCTTCACTAGCTTCATTGGCAGTCATTTGTTCTAGCCACCATGATGAGAGTGTCAACATTGTTACTTCTGTTGGTGAGATTGTCATATATGTCAGTGATTTTAGCTCCTCTGAGTGTTTTGACATTGCACCCATCATTGAGCATACTGGGTTTTACGCTGCGCAGGAGAGAAACACCAATAAACAAATCACCATCAACACTTGCAGAATTGGGTTTAACAGTGTGTTTCATAGTGAGTTTGTTTGAGGTAGTCTTGCTGGCCTCTGCCTTTGCCACTCTTTCTCTGAGACCAGTGATCTGTAACCTCATATCTTCACACATGGCAGTTTTAGCAACAAATTGTTTCACAAGGTCAGTGTTATTTTTCTAAAGATTAGCCAATGCAGTTTTGATATATGTGATGCTGTCCACTGAGGTCCGCAGATCACAAACCTCACACAATATGCACACGGTGACACCTCTGACAGGTCCATGCACCTTGGAGATCTATTTCCTCTTGACTGCTGCCCACACATTCATGATGTAGCCAGACAATGTAGAGACCACAACGCACCATTTCAGATGAAGGAGTCTCCTTTCTGTCATACCTGCACTCAGGCACACAATACAGAATCTGCTGTAACTTAGGCATTGCACCACTTGTAGACTTGTTTGAGGGTGCTGCTGATTTTTTAGGACGGCCTTTCTTTTTCTGGAGAAGCTTGCCCTTGTTCCCATCTGCGGTGTTGGATGCTACAGTTAAAGTAGACTGCTGTGTGTTAGGCACAACCACGTCAAATGGCTGCACCAGGTCAACAGTCTTGCTAAGACGTGTGCTGCGTCGTTACCTGCTTAAGCTTCGACGTCTTGCTTTCACTGTCATTCCGTCTGGTTTTAGGTTTCTCAGTCACAGCAGTCACGTTGTTAGACGCAGCACTATCACCATCTATGTCGAGTTTATGCTCCTCATTGACTGGGCTAGGAATCTGTGAAGGCAGTAATTCGAGCAGAGAGTCACAAATTTAAGAGTCCCTTGCTACGGTACTGTCATGCTGCTGACTGCTGGTGAACAGATCCTTCACGCCTGTCTCATTCCTGGACTGTGTCGATGATAACTATACGGCATTGGCATTTAAAAGAGTTTGCATCATAGACATAAAGCAGATTTGTCTTAATATTATATGTTAGTAAGTTTGTCGCCATTAGGGGGCGAGACCGATTTCCCTAGTTTAGCTGATTGTGGCCAACGCAGCCCTGTACGACCCCGTCTACCCGAAATGAAACACGCACAACAGCCAATAAATTCAGCTCATTAACATTAACCTAAATTTGGGCAGCCATTTTTCCGTGGCGTCTCTGGAATTTTCCACGCACGTGTTCGGGCCAAAATGGCCGGACCTACGGCTTTGTGAGAGTAAAAACATACAAACATATAAAAAAGCATGCGCATGATGCACAGAATATGAGTGATGAGCTATCTCACTTGTATAACTCCTAAATTGTACAACCTTCAAGTATGACTGTTTATTAAAAATAATATGCATGAAAAAAGGGGGTGGATAAAAGACAGAGAGAGGAAAAGGGGGGTATAATATGGGAGGGAGGGGTGGATTATAGGAGGATCGCATATAACTGTTTAAAAGGCGGTGTATTTTGGGAGGGAGGAGTTAGATTCTGGGAGTGTCGCATATAGACTCAAGACTCGTTTATTTGTTTTATAGATATTAATACTATTAACAAAACAAATCTTTTTAAAAACAAAAAGTAGAGAACGGGAGCTCTACACTTCTACTAAGACTGAAATGTCGCTGTCGTGGAAGCCAACTCAGTATCGTTTAGCACAATGTGCATATAGTTGTGGAAAAGGGTACGGTATACTCTGGGAGGGAGGGGTAGAATATGGGAAGGTCGCATATAGGTATTTAAAAGGGGTTATATTCTGGGAGGGAGGAGTAACTGGCGCAAAGTTTTTGTTGGGAATTTGTGTGAAACGGCTCTTGTGCTGGTGCGAAGTAGAAGAAACAAAAAACTTGGTGGTGAGAGGGAACCTATATTGACAACGTGGTAAACGTGTGGTGAGTGCGAGGTGCGAGCTGGTTGGACGTGGTGAGAACGTAGTAAACACATAATAAGAAGGTGAAGTAGCCGACGTGATCATGTGCGTGGTGATGCCCCCCTTCACATTAAACAAGTTTTGAACAAATTCATGAAACCATCGTGAAACAACGTCTAGAACTGAAATACGTTACGTTTAATGTCCTTCGCAGTCCGTTCTTAACAAGTTTTAATCCATCCTGAACTGGTTCAGTGTGACTGGGCCATATTAAGAAAATAAGTATTGGATCTTAGTCCTATTTTCCAGGCTCGCACGACGTTCAGCTCCGTTTGTTCCACATTTGCAGTACAGCAATTCCGTTTCCAGTACGTACAGCAATCTCGTTCGAAGTACGACCTTACCCAGTCCTTATCCAGTCCTATTTTGAACGGGTAGAACGGGATCGGATTTCAAACATGTTTTTTGTTCTGGACCACCATCCCCGTCCTTGCCCGTCTATACCGCTCCTAATGGCCCAGTCACACTGAATCAGTTCAAAGAACGTAATTCCTGCTCATTCTGAAAATTTCATGAAACGGGATGAGGACGGGTAAATAAAGTTTGTGATACGTAAATATTCAGTTCTAAAAAAATACTACTCTGCTCTTATACAGATCTGTGGGGATCAGCTATCAGTTTCGGCGGCGTTCGGCAGGGTTCGGCATCTGACGACAGGCCGCCACCTGACAGACGCTGGCGCCGCTAACCCACGCGGTCTTCCCGCTCGACTTACACCTGCAATTCAGCCAGCGGGGCAGACAGATGTCTGTCTTGCCCCCGCAGAGCTAGCCACAAGGCCGAAGCCGCCGCAATCCACTTTCCATCACCATCAACAGTGCACAGCGTTATAGATCAAATCATAATTAATATCAATAAAGCATCAAGAACATCATGGAGTCAATGTCAAGTTATTTGTGTACCGTCGTCCAGACGGGAATTGAAATGAGATAGATACCATAGACTTAAGTTACTAGTCTTATAGATCTACTCGTCTCGCTACATTGTTAGTACGTCCAATCCGTTTGGAGCCAGAAATACTCGTTTCTACTACATTTCAACTACATCTAACCTGTTTGCAGTCGGATCAGCAACGTTTTTGATATAAATATATAGAGCATATTAATGATGCTCTCCTCATTTGGAATTTTAATTTCTGGCTTATAAATATGTTATATCTTAGAATGGAGCAAATGCAAGTGTTGTCAACACTAAATATGATAAATATTTGCTTCCTATAAATGATGGTGGAAGCAGAGCAACAATATAAAGAGATCAGAAAACGTGAATAATAAAAACAAGAAGAGCTGAGGAGAATGAGGAGAATTAGAACATGCTGGGTGAGGGACTGGCTAAAGACAGCGCTTTTTGGTTCCTCAACATTGCCCCTTCTGCTTCTTGGATCTCCCCATTTTAGGCATGTTGACTCATGAAGTACCTCAATCAAATGAAAACAGGTTAGAACGTGGTCGTATTCATAGCAGATCGGACTGCAACACACCCAGAAGCCCGTTTTGATCGTGTTAAAGACTGCCTGAGAATGCAATGCAAACGGGCAAGACTGACCATGAACTGGTTTGAACGGACATGTCGTAGTGAAAACTGTGCAGAAACGGCCCAGAACGGCCCTAGAACGGGCTAAAATTTACTGGGATCGGGGTTAAACAGGAACAGGATGGAATGAAACTTGTTAAGAACGGGCTGAGAACGACATTAAACGTAACATATTTCCGTTCTAAACGTTGTGCGAGCGTTGTACAAACTGTCTGCAATCGTAATGCACTTACTTCAAACCGTGTTGTGTCGTAGTAAAATACAAAATTGCACGTTTCAACCCGTCCTTAATATCCCGTTTCATGAAATTTTCAGAACGGGCAGGAACGTTCTTCGAGCTGGTTCAGTGTGATAGTACAGCTAGTTAGTCACTTGGGGGTTCGTTTTGTGAGAAAAGCACCCAAATTGGCAGAATGCTGCAAAATGGTCCAATGAATCACATAAGAGGAAGACCCCAATCAATTTTTACTTTAAAAATGCTCAAATGAGCAAAAATTCAAAATGGCCGCCAAAAATACAGGCGTTAAGCAAGTTTGAGGTTTTCTTCGCAAGAAAAACACCAAAACTGACAGAATGTTAGTTCACAGTATGGTGAATCACATAAGAGGAACACTTACAAAAATTATTTCTAATAAAATACTAAGATCAGTGAAAATCAAAATGGCCGCCAAAAATACATCGATCAAGCAAATTGGTCGTTTTGTTTGTGAGAAAAATGTCAAAAACTTTCAGAATTATAGATGTTGGTAGGTTGAATCACAAAAACCCAATACATTCTTTTAAAATGCTCAAATAGCCTAAAAATTCAAAATGGCCGCCGAAGTAACATATTGGCAAATCTTCGGTGACATATGCATACATACGCCTATCTCTTGTATTTAATCAGCAACATAGGGGACAAATATTTGGGTTGTTCTCAAACACATGCTAAATAACGTAATCAACTTGAACTTATTTTATGTATTCAAAATTTACCTCTTTTAACTTAAAAGTAATCATATACAATATATTGATTATGTCATAAAATAGAGACAGTACCTACATTTTTGTTTTTATATATGGTAAGCCAAAACAGGTGAGGAAAACTTTTCAGTGCACGTTCCCCCAGACTCAGTCAAACTGGCTTGTCTGTCACAGCTAATTTATTTTACCAGCGTGAAATATCATAGAAAATGTAAGCACCCATACACAAAAGAGGCCAAGAAACAACATTTCCCATTTATTTGAGCCTTTTAATTCACTCACATGCACGTAAAAACACTGATTGACACTGTTCACTCATATGGAAGTGTATCTCCTATCATCGTCTACTTCAAATATCCACTGATCTGACAACACAATGTGCTCTTATGTTAACCAGGTTTGTCTTCTAAGACTCAAATCAGGGGGTTTTCACAATAGGGGCCGTAGATAATATTGATCACAACACTAGCTCCAGATCTGCCAATGGTAGTTTCCACGGTACTCTTTAATTCAACACCCAACAGTGCGTGTAAGCCTACCTGGAAATGATAGGGTATTTGATTACACCATGACAGAAAATAAGCATCACATTCAGAATTACGCTTTGTCAGAAAATTATACTGATGCACTTCCAGCTAGTTTTGCTAATGTGCAGGATTGTGTACCTAGATGTCATAAAAGTCATAGATGTCTTATATGGTAACATAGGTCAGATGTACTGCACACGCCAATAGTTAGATAACGTTTGTGGCTGGACAAAGTGTTAGATGTTGTTGCTAATGAACATTCTGTTGATGATAACGTATCATGCATGGTCTGCATATTTATCATGCATTACAATGCACTGAAGTTGCAGGAATGAATTCTGTAAATGCATTGTTACCTGTGCAAACACAATGGCAATGACCCGGCATTCACTCAATGTCATAAATCAAGCAGCTTAGCACATAACCCGGGACAGACTACAATTGTAACAGCTGATCAGCCATTGTACGCTTTAGCCAAAGAGATACAATGGTTGTGGTCAGATACATAACGGTGAAACAAAGTTTGTTATACTTATGGGAGGCTTAAGTAACACATCGAAATGGCTTCTCTCCGTGTATCGGGGGACTGGCTGGATGGTAGTGGGTAGTGCAGGGCTATCGAAGAGTCCAAGGTCACTTCATCTGGAAGGGATGATGTTATGATTGTGGGGAAACATGTCACAAAAACTCGATGGGCTCAACGGGTAACAGCAGCAGTTCTGTATGATCACCAGTGCGCTGCATAATTATCACACATACGAGTGGTGTAAAGACTTCTTTTGACGAATAGTGTGCTGAAGAGTCACAAGCTCACCCCCAGTTTCTGTGTTGGGGTAAAACGTTGGCACTAGAACGATTGTTGTTACAGTATACGTTTGCTTTCAGGGACGGGATTTCTAGCTATATGCAGGCTTCAAAGTCCATTTAGGTCAAAATATAGGTTTTTTTATAGGTTTATTTCATAAAAATATAGGTTTTTATAGGTTTATTTGATAATATCTACCGTATTCCAGGAAGTATACCGTATAGTACACTCACACCTCTAAATATACAGTATAATACATAGTGCCAAAAATGCATACTTTTTTATAATGGTCTGTCCATCGTAATTTATGGATAAATACATGTAGTATGGTCTTTCAAACTTTCATAGGCAACAAGACGAACTGCTCGCCTTAATGGAGCCATGTTCAATCAGAAGAGGGCTGGTGTGTTTGAATTGGACAAATCCTTATTGCACTTATTAAATTCTTCACACAAGTTTAGCTATGGAGGTGAATATATATTATTTATAGAAGAAAAAATTGTCCACATAGGTTGAACTAATATCAGACAAGGTGTAGCCAAAAATCTGCCGAGCGAAGCGAGGCTGGAATTTTTTTAGGAATTATGTAGCTGATAAGCATAAATAATTATTTATTTCAGACTAATTTGAATAATAAAATTATATTTAAAGCATTTCACGGAGTTTCAGCATTTATAAATTGCGAAGCGAAACCCAAGTCTCCGGCCGTCTGGGCATGTCCGGGGGTAGATCCCCTATACATGCCCAGAACCCCTTATCGGGCGAGCTAAGGAAAACCCTCTCAATAACCCACCGCGCCCTATCACCCCCACCTTCACATCATCATCTTTACATCATTGATCTCTTCAATTGACTACAACGTTTTTATCGTATTACAATGTCACTTAAAGATTATTTGTGCCGAAAAGTGACATTAAGCAATGATTTACTACTACTGCTGTTATCCATATGCTGTTACCTACATCTAAGGGATCAAAGCCATTTGCTGATTATGCAACTTCTATTTTTGTAGCATTTTGAGACGACTTTAAAAAGTCAGTAGACTTGATGTCGTATGGGATAGGTATGTCCCCAAGCTAGGGACAGAAAGGGAACAGGTAGTCGCAGACATTTTACAGGAACAAACCCGATTCCTGCTACCTGGGCAGATTTCCTATGCGTAGATGACAATAAAACGGACCAATTTCATTTCCTAGCAGAGAATATATTGCCCAAGTTATCCCACACGGGGGTGAAATATTGGTAACAACCTATGATACACAGTGTTTTGGTACCAACAATGATCAATACACTTCTGAACTGGAGCCATGTCAGGCTAAATAAGCTGATTCAAGATCCATGATACATGTTGCGGAACGTGTAAAGCGTGGACACAGGCGTGTAGCTATAAAAACTGTAGATACAGACGTAGTTGCACTGTCTGTTACAGCAGAACTCAGAACTCAGCTATGTGTTGCATTTGGTTCAGGTAATTAGGGTACACATGATAGTTCAAAATATAGGAATAAATAGGTCTAAAGCCTTCCCAATGTTCACAGCCTCACCGGTTGTGACACAGTTTCATCTTTTGCAGGACGCGGAAAAAAGTTTTCTTGGGGAGTCTGGGATGTCTTCCCTGCCCTGACAGATGCCTTCCTTAGCCTGACTCCCCTTCTATCACTTTTCCCATGGATATATTTGATGTTATGCAGAGGTTTGTTGTCCTGTTGTACAGCAGAATTTGTTACCTTAATAATGTCGATGAAGCTAGGAAACAACTATTCTTCCATTGGTCAAGAAATTTAGAGAATATTCCCCCTACTGTAGCAACATTATTGCATCATTGCACAGGTGTTGTAAATCAAAGAGGATATGTTTGAGGTCAGGCAATAATTCTTTCGCTAGACCTCCCAAATCCTCTTGACTGATGCTGGGTCGAAAAACAACACAATCATTTTTTTATTTGAAACCCTTCCCGAGGTGTCTCAGGTTTGCTCATAAAATGCGTAAACGAATATGTAAATGTAAATATTGAGTGCGAAAAGTTGTAAGGAGTTTAATTTGGGTAAATTTTGGATATGTGTATATTGTTTTTTTTCATGGCTTTAACATACATTAATAATAAAATAATATGCACGTTTGTATTGTATGTAGAAATGTAGGCCCTATTTCATTGTATTTTAAGGAAAATTTATATAAAAGTGATGGAGCTACAATACAATAAATTGTAGAATTGGCGTTTTCTTGTTATAGTTTTCAGATCCCCGAAAATTACTTTAATTTTTCTGAAGGTTAGCAAAGACAGATGTATATATCACAATGTGTTCGTCTACAGTTCCATAGCATTACTCGTAAATTTTATTCACAAGTCAGAACCTACAAACATGAAGAATGTTTATTTTTACAAATACATAGCCCACAATGGCAAATTTGGAAAAAAAGTTGAAATCTTCAGCCGACAGAATTTTTTTGACAATTTCTTGCAAACTATGATTATTCTTTATTTTCAAATTTGTTAATGTATATACATTTAGCATTTTGTTCCAACAATATTATTAAGTCAGTGTGCAAGCAAGCTTTTTCTGACTCACTATTGAATGTTCAAAATGTGTTCACTCTACTTTGTCAGATCCACGGGCATTTCAATTAAGATAGCAAATATCACGCGGCGGCCATCTTGGATTTATGCAAATTAGAGCATTCCAGAGAGCAAAATCGATTGGAGTCTTTCTCTTATATGATTCAGCACATAAAAATCTGTAACTGTACAAATTTTCATGCTTTTCTCGCAAAACGAACCCTACCCCTATATTTTGAGACTAACTAGCTGCTAAGAACGCTTTGAAGACGTAATGTATCGGTGTTAGGTTAAGGTTCTATTTCTCCAGGCTCGCACGGCATTCAGCTTCGTTTGTTCTACATTCACAGTAGACCACCATCCCGTCCTCGTTCGTCCTAATACGTTCGTCCTAATACGTAGTGCGAACGGGCTGAGTGTGACTAGGCCATAATACGATTGTATTCGGTGTGTACTACGTTCATTCCATTCTTAATACCTTTCTCCTCGTTCTACTCCGCTCTCCAGAAGGTAATGCGAACTAGTTCAGTGTGATTGGGCCTTAAGGAACTATAATGGGGACCTGTCAGACGCAGTGTAAACCTGGCGGGGACGTAGTAAGGACACAGGAAGTACCTATATTTAGTACGAGCTTGAAACCTGCCTATTTTACATTTTGACCATGTCCGCGCTACGTTCAATCAACTTTTATACATTTTGAGGAGGTGGTAGGACCGTGGCCTGGTGTGATAAGAGTTTGACATTGTGATATTTAGGCCTAGAGTAACATTTTTCTCTATTATAATTGCGGTGGAGCAGTACATAAAGTAACATTTCTAAGGAACTCGACACAATGAACAAATACAGATAAACCGTTGTACAGATCGTTTATTTTTGGATATTTGATGTGGTACGTAGTGACCCGGATTGCTGCAAAAGAACTACTACACATTTACAAAGCTGAATCTGATAAATAAACAAGCAAATAGTCAATTTAGCGGATAATATCATATTTTAAATCCTGATAATATTGTTTTTGCGGGAAGTCATTATACATAAAATTAGTAGCCATATAGAATCCAAACTGACAACCAATTGCAAAATTAACATAATCATTGTTTGAGATAGTGGTTCTGACTTTATCCATTGTTGCCAGCAAAGAAAGCACAGCCAAGGACCCCAGCTTATTGCTAAAAGTCCCATCACATACGGCGAGTTGGTTATCAGGGGACATATCTCGTAACCGGTGACTCCAGTTAAGCGTCCCTTTCTAAAAGAAAATATTCCTTCAACAGCAACACAAAGCCAAGAAGGTAACATCACCAAAATCACCCAGTAAAGTCCCCAGGTAGTGGTGGTGAGTTCTATTTCAGGAAAGCACATTTCGTAATTTGTTAAAGTCTCTAGCCACCCAACTGGAAGAATACCCATTGCCACAATGGCTAGCATAAACGTGACAGTCATTGCCACACCTACATAAGGACTGAGAGCTTGCTTGTAAGTGTTTGCAGATGCTACAGTGTGAGGCTTGGCTAGCGAGTGTTGTCGTGGGTTAGGGATATTGAAGCCTCCCAGACTAAAGGAGTCACTGTGGGCCAGCACAACAGCCAGGTATCTCCATACACTACCCCCTGCAACAATAAGGAATAAACACAACAACATGTAGGAGTAGGAGTATGGATGTATGCATTTAGCACCAGTCGTTGTGTATTCCTTGTTGATAAACATGGATATCAAGGCTGATAAAACAAGGCTTGCCAGAGCAATCCAAGAAGTCTTTTGTATGTATTCACGTGGTGCTTGTGCAGCATCGTGCGACCAATACCGCCGTCGACATGTGGTTAACATAAGTGAGAATGAACTACAAGCGATTCCCATAATCACAATCCAGGTCTCAACGTCATTGGTATCTGCGGATGTCCCCATCTCATCTGCCACCTGTATTTCTCCTGCTGGATGAATGATAGGCATCGTTATTACAGCACGGGTTATGCAAGTGGGTATAGGCCTGACCTCAGTAATTCCTCTTATTCTCACACTTTAGAAGCTGGAAACAAGTGCTGAATCCTACAAAAAGAAAAAATATATTATTAATCCATTCACGCGCATGATAGGGGTGTACAGTACAAGCAGTGGGAGGGGCATGCTATTTGTGGCAGCAATTACTGTGTGTGACGAAATGAACACGCCTATAGACTGGCATGGGGCAGCGTTAAACACAGCAGAGAAGTGACTGAGCGAATCAATGGCTAGCCTCCGATCACATGGTAGAGCGCAGGCCAAGCCTTGCTCAGACCAAATCCCATCTATGACCAGATGTATAAGACCAGTTACTGCTCTAGGCCAAGTCAGAGGCACTTTAAATTCAGTAAGGTCACGGGAAGGTATCTCGCCTAAACTCGATAGCTACATACCGCCATCCGTCTCTCAATAATAGCATTATTATTATCCCATCTGAGTATAGCACACAACCTACGTTGCTTACATTGTACGTTGGTATGATGCCGTCCACCATCTACAGATGCTGGGCCGGCGTCGAACCAACTACTTGCGCAAGAGACAGCATTGGCCTAATCAGTGCTAATTGTTATGCTATCTGCATCTGAACCACTTCTTCAGCGATCGCCTGACCGCCTCTGTCTTGCAATAGGAACAAGGCGTTGGCCCAACACTGTGTCAATATTTTCTAACTTGTCTTTTGTTTCTATATTATATATAACACCCTTCCGACTGAGAGCTTGGAATGACCTCGGAACGGACCTTTTACCTGTCCATCCGAGCTCGGTAGAGTTGTCAAACGGTCTTAATAACGGCAAATCCTGTCAGAACATGACAACAATCGTCCATTTAGTTTTCAAAGTTCAGAATTTGAATTTGTACGTGGCAGTACACACATAGGGCCTATAGTCTAGTCGAAAAATAGGGTTCCCGTGCACCCTCGGAAATATACTTCTAATTGGTGTATCTAGCTTGTAAAAAACCCGTAGAATACGATTAGCTATGTTAACAAGCTGAAAAAATGTCCCTAGTAGGCCTACTTCTTTTTATACCCTCAGACCCTAGGGTAGACATTTTAATATATGCCAATTGAACGACATATGAAGTGAAATCAATTTTTCAGTAATGGCGGCACTTATTTGCATACTATTTTTTTCTGCAACACACCAGATCACTCCAAAATGTTTTTTAATGTCTTCATTGACCATCAAAACAAGGGTGTAGACAACCTTTTTGTGCCGTGATCTGTGAAATTGACCGAATTATAAATAGGTATACATTTATCGGTAATGGCTGCGCTAATTTGCATACTAAATTCTCTGTCTGGAGTGTGTCTCATTTCAGTGTTTTCCCTATTTCCGCCGATGTTACTTATTTTTCCTGCCCACGTTTGTACTGGTGGAAATATGGGCAGAGAATGATACTGTGATAAGATAACCCCCAAATAGGTGGTTTGTCTTAACAATTTCTAAGATATGGCTATTTGATTGGTAAAATTATGGGTTTAAACCTTTTGCTTTAGACAATCAAAATATAACATTTTATGGGGTTAAATTTCATCCCCCATATCTCTGTCCATAGCTGTCAACTATTGAGAGTCATCCAGTGTCGTAATTATCCTATAAAGCAAATAGTCGACATTGTGATTTGAAGACTTTAGGTAGCCCCATAAGTCATTTATAAAAAGAGGATAGGTCTTAATACGGAAGCCCACCTTGACGGACACCATTATCAACAACTATTTGTGGAGATGAAAAACCGTCAATGACAACAAACTATTTTCTGTTCATTAAGAAAGTGGAAATCAAGGTATGTACGTATATTGCCTCTTATTCCATAAAAGTCTAATTTTGAGATCAACCGACGATGATTAACACTCCGTCGGACTGTACGGTATGGGCAAGGTGACATGATTGTGCAAACAAGTTAGGGGGCCTAACAAAAAATATATATTATCGAATTGCGCTACAAACATAACACCGAGGAATATGACAAATACTGTGAGTAAAAAAACTTACTACATGTAATAAGGCATCCTGTCATCTACTTTAGCCGCCCCGGCCCCGGTATTATTATTATTCTTAAATGTAGCTTACGCCAATACCCAGCAAGAATCCATACAGGTTAATTAATTTTACCACCGGGATATCTTCTGAAACGTTGAAACAGCAATAAACCAACTTATAGGCCCTATGCATAGTTTCAACATTTCGCATTTGCTGGGTGGGCCGGGCCTATGGATATAATTGTGTGTTCTTGATCAATTCGCCTAAATATATTCTTATTTTCACAGGATCAATACTCACGTTTCAATTGAATCTGCGCTCAGTCTGGAATATTCTATTGAATTGAATCGCGACATGTAAAGTGTTACTCATCCGTCAACAGATATCTCGCATTGTTGTGAATTGCATACGCTCAGACATGTGTTTTTTTTCCAATCCAGCAAGCTGTCTCTTTCACTGTACAGACGCCGTTGTCTAGCAACACGTAAACATTTATATTGCATGAGCTATACTAGCTACAATATTCCTATAGTGGCACGGGTACACCGTTACACTTGACTGATCAATCCATTTCAGGCATTGAATGATTGCTTGTGTTGTGAGTGACGCCTACATGTACTTCGCCGTGCGCGTCGATATTTGCCTACTCCATTATGAAAGAAGGACTGCGAAGAAATTTATTCATTCAAAGATTAGAGATCGGGCCTTTTTTATTTACGAATATAACGTTAGTGACTTGAGTCAGTGATTATGACCCACAGTTTCCTGGTATTAGGGCCTATAACATTTCACATATTATTTCTCAAAGAACTTCATTTAGGAATAGCCTATATAGGGAATGTGTCATAATGCCAACAATTAGCCTCTGCCACGTTGGCCCAATAACAAAGCAACAGCTTTTGCTAAAAACATATCATAGATCCAACTTTTATTTTAAAGGGACTGGCCCAGGCTAAAATCATAAAAAAATCGGTGATTTTATTTCGGGTTCTTAATATGACCATATGATGTAAACATGTACATAGACTAGAACTGCAAATTTTTATAATTTTTGTGCTGCGCATTCATCAGTTAGACTAGATATAGAGACGAAATTCCCGCATTTCCTATTTTTGACATGGTTGTCAATAATTAGAAATCAGGAATTTCGTCTCTATATCTAGCCTAACTGGTGAATGCGCAGCACAAAAATTATAAAAATTTGCAGTTCTAGTCTATGTACATGTTTACATCATATGGTCATATTAAGAACCCGAAATAAAATCACCGATTTTTTGATGATTTTAGCGTGGGCCAGTCCCTTTAAAGCAGATGAGTCGCTTGACTGGTCAAAATCTCATTGCGGCCTCACTTTTCAGAGCGTTGTATAATCTTGTATAATCTCCAGGGTATACACAGATACAGAAAGACGAATTTAACAATGTTCAATCAATCAATCCATCAATAAATCAATCAAACAATATAGGCTACTTCTCATTTTACAAACTGTGTTTGTAACTTGAATCAACTTACATCACAAAATGTATACAAATAGCCAGGTCTTTAAATTCCCCTTACATTTTGTCGATAGGCCTACTAACAACAGTTTATCTGATAGATACGTCGAGTAAAAGAAGACATTACACAACCTGTTTTTTATTAAGGACCAACCCGCTGCGAAATTTTGGGAACCATCCACTGATCCATCCTGGTGAAAGGTTTGAAGTCTTCGTGGTGTTTATTGTGGGTGCTTTGATCGTATGAGTGAAGGTTCAGCTAAGAAGGTTATTATTCAGAAGGTTATTATTAGCTATTTCCAACCTGATGAAAGGTTTAAAGTTTCGTGGTGTTAGACCCTGTAACGGGCTTTTAGAGCCAACCAGGGTCGAACCCACTACATTCGTTTTGCGGGATTTAATTTGTCTATATTTCTTGCTCTAGGAGCAATGCCACAAGGTCAACGTTGTAGCGGTCGGGGGCTGTTGTAAGCCTAGTATAAGCCTGAGGACAGCTAAATAAATAATAGCAGCAGTGTGAATATTGCTTTGCGTCGCTTTCTGAACAATCATGGCAATATCTCGACAGAAAAAAACCCAAAGTCGGGACTATGCTCTACTCTTATCGAATGACTTCGAAGGGTTCTTTATAGTACACAGTACCACAGACGGCACTGCACATTCCAGGCATTTGAACAGTTTGGAGCACTGTATTATGCACAACCTCGATGACGAACATCCCACCCGACCGGGTTTCGAACCCAGTACCTTTGCATTTCAAGCCACAACTGGACCTAATGAGCCATTGGGGCCGGCCAATATTATATCGTCAGCAGCTTGCATCTCCTGGAGAATGTGTTTTAATAAAAAAACCACAATTAATAGGGAAACGCCCCTATAGGCTATATACCCTTGCCGGGACCCCTGAGGGGCTCTGCAGGAACCCTGCCGATGCCCTGCCGGTGCCCTCCCGATATCCCTTACACCTTACGGCCCCCGGCCGGGTCCCGTGAGGGATACCTGCGAGCACCGTCCGACCCCCGGTAACGTTTTCAGAGAAATGAGGACAAATGTTTTCCGATAGCCGGTCGGGTACCCGCCGGGACCCTTCAGGGCTCCGGCAGAGTATCTGTAATGCTACAGTCACACTGTACGGTTAGGCCTTCCCGGTGGCTCCAGAAGACTCCGGTGGCCCCGGTTGAGCGAATCCTGGGTGTTCCGGGAAGACTCAGAATTTTGTTACCTCTACCCAGGTGTCATCCCCGCAGGCCCGGCTGTTCCGGGGCTGAGCCCTGTATTATCCCGGGTGAAAACGTCCCGGAAGACCCAGGTTCTTCCCGGGTGTTCCCGGTGTCCTTTCGGCGTCCTCCCGGTGTTCCCGGATGAGCTCGGTCCGCCCCGGTATGGGGCCGGTGTATTCCAAGAGGATCCCGGTTGTAGATGCATCACGGAGCAACCCAGGGCCCATCGGGGCCGCCGCGGTGTATTATTCATATTCCTTGGACATGGGCTGTATTTTTAATGGTGAGTTTTTATATAGTGCACATACTATGGCCTGTGCGCTTCACACATATTACCCCTGGTCACTGGACCTGTTCATTCATGTACCATTTCAACTCCCTCTTTGGAGCATACAGCACTTGCAGCCATTTCGGCGCTAGGAACTAGTCGCACACATTGCCATCTCTGTCCTACCAAGTACTCATTTACACCTGAGTCAAGTGAAGCATGTGAGGGTAAAGTGTCTTGCCCAAGGACACAACATCGACATAATGTCCCAATATTGAGAGGGGAGAAACATGATATTTCTCTGAAAATCCTGCACCAAGCGGGATTCGACACCCCATGGCAGGCAGTGACATTGGCAAAGCTCCGCGCTCTAGCCATTGCGCCACGTCCCTCTTTTTACCTATCTAATTCAATACATATCAAATCATTTTTTTGCACAACAATTAACCAGGCTTGGGGCGAGTACTGGACAAAAGTACTCGAGTACAAGTACAAGTACTAGAAAAAATGAAGAGTACAAGTACAAGTACTGGATTTTCAAAAGTACTTGAGTACAAGTACAAGTACTTTGAAAAGTACTTGAGTACAAGTACCGAGTACTTTCGTTGTAAACTCTAATTATTTACATAAAATTTACTAAATAAATAATTGATTATAATATATGTTACTTCATGTTGATATATGTGACCCGATCCGGCAAAATGAGTTTTAAGTCGCACTTTGGCAAATGATTATAAAGAAAATATTTTTTCTATTTAGTTTATTTGAATACAATAATGTGTGGTATTTTCCAAAAGTGCCCAAATTGCCTTTTTGAACTTCAAATGCCATTTTCTCCAAAAAAACGTAATTTCAGACTTCATATTTTTCTGAGTTTGTCGAGTCATATTTTCGGAGTTAAACACGCTACCGAGTTGTGTGATATACCATTTTAAAGGTAATTTTGTGTTACTGCGGGATATCTTAATAACTCTAATATTTAAATATGTGACTGACGACTCATTTTGTCAAGTCGGGTCATATATAGATATATATGAGTGGAGAAAATAATATTTATAGGACAGGCCTATTATTGATATCGCATGATGCAATGTCCCAGCCAATAGTATGATATTGCATTTTCACGTATTGCATGCTACATGTAGGCTTACTATTTGGCGAATCATAATTAATAAATAAGCACATGCTAGTATACAAATTGTCTGTGTCTAAAGCTTTACGTTGCAAAACACGCTAGTTTAAAACTTTCAGTAGTCCTAATGATGGTAAAAATTTGGGCCAGTGCCGCCAACATTTGGCCGCCACTGTAAAAAAACGTTTAAATGAGCCTGAACACACATTGTGTAATGGAAAAGATCAAGGCTATTAAAGGTATACGACCACAATTCCACCCTGAAAATCCAAAAGGCAGTATCTGCTCACTTGTAAAGTAAACAGAACTGCCTTTTGGCTTTGCACGGCAGAATTGTTTGCGATAACAAGCACATTTTAGTTGCTGGTGACTGTGATATCAAATCAAATGTATAATACCATAATATGTATTATACCATAATACATGTATATCCGTACAAGATTCAGCCCGGGCATACGCTGGCTGATAAATTAGCCTATTATTAGTTTAAAAATATATTTGTATGCAATTTATAGGACGAGCACCTCAGTGTTGCATCTATTTTTATACTAGGTCCGTTCGGGGACGGAAAGGGTTATATAAAGCCGCCGTAGGCCTATAATTGACTCATTATGTAACCTCGCACCTTAACCCTTACGCGACACTAACGTTTTCAATTATATTTTTCTCTAATTTGTAGCTTTAATTGCTGAATCAATTTCTAGCTTCAAATGACAAACTACATAATCACGATATTAAAAATTGACAAATCAAAAAAATACATTTTTTGACTTACATGCTGCTTACTGGTGACCTGACGCAATGTACATTTTAGGGTGGTTTAGTTCGCTAGACACCTGACGTCTTGTAAACTTGTGCATAATTTCGTTTACTTTTATTTTTAATTTTTTTTGTTTTCAGTATGTACAGCGATCAGATTTTTTTTGGATGAACCGCTTTATAAATGATTTGTAATAATGATATACAAAAAATAGTGGTGTCCCGCAGTTAAAGGGTGATGTGTGCGGTCTAATTACTTTGGTCATCTTTGTTTGAACAGTACTGTTATATCATGTGTTAATCCTACGTACTTGCTGGTTAATTCTTGGCCCAATGTCGTGGACATTGGCCCGGCATTGTAAGGTCTCTGTAGATAAGACGTCGCGTTGTCGCGGTCGTGTTTTTTGATATTTACACATCATTGGTACAGAGTTGTATGAGCTATGACAGTTTTAATATATCTTAGTCCCTGAGTCCACACCGAGTCTCAACTGCTTTATAAAGATAACAGTTATAAACTAATTGTTCACTGCGAAGAACGAGGTGTTGTAAAAGTGATTCTTAAATCTCGCGACATTCTGGTTACAATCACGTCCCCCTTCAATGATTACTAGTCCTACTGTATAGTATAATCACTTGTAAATGTTATATATCAACACATATTCCTGTTTTCCAAAGAAACGTCTCTTGTCTTTTTTTAAGAATAGTTATTTATTTATCTTGTGAACTACACGAGGATACTAGTATATACAAGGCAGAACAAGCAATTAGCTGCAAGCTATTGTAAAGAGGGTTCACTTTTGTTAAAAGTTGATGTAAGTAATTGGACTAGTTTTGAAATAATTTCAAAGTATTTATTAAATTAGTTCTCAATATAATAGCTAAACGGATGGTAAAAGAATCATTAACTGAATGTTCCATATCCTGCAATAATGATTTAGGATTTGTCTGTGAACTATTTTGAATCAATTTGAGATGACTAGTACTCGTACAGTACTCGTAAGTACTCGTTAAAAGTACTTTTATTTTTAAAAGTACTTGAGTACAAGTACGAGAACAAGTACTTTTTAAAAGTATGAGTACTGAGTACCGACGAGTACTGCAAAATCGGTACTCGAGTCAGGGGCGTAGCCAGGGTTATGAACATGTGTACGCACAGCGCTAGGGGTACGGATTTACAGAGCTTTTCCGAAACGGGGAGGGAGTGGATTTTCCCTAATTCATGGCTGCTATTTTATGGGGGGAACCCCCATACCCGCTGCGCGTAGCCCAGCGGACACGATGGGGGGTCCGGGGGGCCTCCCCCGAGGAAAATTTGGAATAAGATCGCAAATGGTGGCATCTGATGGTATTTGCGGTAAAGATATTGATTTATAAATTTTGAGTTTTATTTTTATTTTTTGTAAAATTTCAAAATTGAATACAGCAACAAATTTAAAAATTGAATACATCAAGTTATAATATAATTTAAATCATTTTACTCAGTGATTACATATTGAAATTTACTGATTATTTTCGGTCAAGTAGGCCTACGATTATCCATAGATAGCCTCAACTTTTTTAAAAACAGACATGTCGGATCCAGCATTTGACTATGTAGTCTACGTAGTGTCTTTGTGTGCACGAATAATAGCTAAGCTAGACATTCTGTGATTGGTCATAAGGGGGCCACCCAAGTGTTTTTGAAGTAAATATTTTGAGATTGAATTTTCATGAAATAAATAATTGTCTGAAGGACATGTTGTAAATAAAATATTTATTGGCCCTCGATTTTTTTAGTCATACATAATTAAAGGCTAGAGTATGTGGAGGGGTTAAAATATGAAATAACTATTATTTTTAGGCATACAGATCTATATCCATGATTTTTATTACTATGCCAGCTGCCAGACAGTATACAAAACAGATAACCTTACACGAAAACGAAACTATACACTATATATACACTATATATACACTATACAAAAACGTTATTTGATCATTATTACCTGGTTACATGATTCGCTGTGATGGGCATAAATCAGCCCTGAGCAAACATGAGATGTTGAAACAAAATTGTTTTAATGTTGGGCCAGTGTCGTAGACAATGAACCAACATTAGTATAACATTGGTTGAATGCCTGCATGGGATTTCACTCTTGTCACCAGTGTCTTCACGTCTGAGAAGCTAGTCAGTGTAGCATGGGATTTATGCTGAAACAGAACTGCCACAGAATATAATGCCCACTCAAGGGTAAAAAAGTGGGACATTTCTTTGGACGCTCATATCTAAGATCTGCCTCGATTAATCAGGTTAATAAAAGGTTATTTTGTATACATCGTACGCTCAGTTCATTTGTAAAAAAAACAGTAAAATGTTATTAGCATTTTTCCACCTCGGGGTGGATGTCGATCTCATTGACTGCATGGTTGAAAAAATTGATTTCCCCGGGTAAAACGAATGTAGTAATCCACGGCTCCGCATCTTTACGGTGTGGGCTCGTCCACGGCCAGTTTAGCGGCACTATAAACATTTAGGCCTATTGCATTTGTATCCTACTTTTCCGGCGTTTTATGCAACACCACATAAAGAATAGACTGCTAAGTGCGCATGTACATGTAGACTAGGCTAGTCTGCTAACTTGTTGCTTCTTTTTTTGATGGGTCATATTTTTTTTTTACTCTCCTTACAATGTGTACGCACGTGCGTACTGGCGTACGGCTGGCTACGCGCCTGCGAGTACCAACGTACCGAAGTACCGAGTACTTTGGCCACAAGCCTGCAATTAATATTGTGTGGCAAAATGGCATGCATTTACATGTACTAAAAACATATTATACAAGTCGTATTACGAATACAGTCATGATTATATAAAATAAAATAGCATTCAGAAAAGTCTGTATACATTTACATGTACTAAAAACATATTATATAGACATATTACAAATACATGGTTATATAAAATAAAATATCATTTAGAGAAGCCTGTCCCACGATATGGATCACATCACTTTTGTCAATAAAATCTATATTGGAGGGCGCACGAAATGTAGAGTAGAGTTTATTTTCTGAATTAAATAGGGTTTTTAATTTGTCACTATTATCACATATATTCGGAATGGAAAAAATAATTCGTTTCGTATGTCATCGTACGTAGGGCATTCTATTACGAAATGGATTTCGTCTTCTACTTTCGTTTAATTGTCAGTGAAGTATATGGAGGGGTAGGGGTAGGCCTACTTGTCAATCAACCACAGTCCACCTCTCTTGTCACACCCCTTTATCGTCATTGGTCATGTCGACCAGTGAAGGGGTGATACCCCACCCACAAGCAATACGACAAATATATGCACTGGACAATAAATTAGACCATTTAATTATATACGAAATCAACGAAATAATTTAAATAAGCCAATCAAAGGGACAATTTTGTGCATTATGAGCCTACACTATATCATATATTTCTAACGTTGTTGTACTTCTGCAATAAATTGTGCAATTAAATAATATCTATAAAATGAACGTTTTTTAAGTGGACTGAGAATTATATGCATTATATATTTAACATTGTACAGCAAAATTATTCAATTATAACCTGGCTGGATAGTCAAAACTTGGGGTGATTTCCTGAACAGGAGCGACGCAACATTTGGCACACGTCACCGCCGTAGGTGTCGGATTATCCCAGAGGTCAAACGGAAAATTGTACTAAATATTATTGTTTCACAAATGACACATACAAATATGGGAAAAATCTGACAAGGGGGTAGGCCTATACCGGCTGAACATGTCTATGATGTGTTTCTTGGTGGTAGGGTTCTCCCGAACAGAATCTGGAAGTTGTTCACTGTCAAAGTTGAAGTTAAATAATGAAACGCATGAGCAGTTTCGCTCTTTATATACCCCCGCTCCAGGAATTCCGTGATCACCGTTCAGCTCCGGCCGTGACCATCCATACTCACACCGTAACCAACCGGTACCAACGGTAACCACCGGGGTGCCACCGGCGAGACAACGTGATGCTTCTGGCCGCTACCGGGCCATCCGCGAACACCAGGAGCCAACCTTGGCCTACCGGGATGCTTCCGTAATGCCACACCCTGGTCAACTGTACCCAACCCTAGTGAACCGTGGTGAACCCTGGTGAACCGTGGTGAACCGGGCCGATCCAGGATCACCTTAATCAACATCCGAGACCACCTGGGTCAACCGGCTTGGTACCGTAATTAAAAACACTTCCCCGGGTGGTCCCGGTACCTTCCCGGTGCTATCCCAAAGCAAAAACACGGGGGGGATCCGGGACGGACCACGAAAATTTTGAACATTTCAAAAAAAAATTTCGAGCATCCCGGCGCATCCAGAATGCCCGGGTTGTCGGCCAGGTTCAATTCCCGGGTGACCCAGGTCCACCTCGGTTCGGTATCCGGGGTCATCCGGAGCCGCCGGGACGGCCCAACTGTAGAGTGTGACTGGGGCATTAGAACTGGGCCGTGTTCACAGCCAGGACTAATTGTGACCTAAGCATTATGTGGGGGTACCCAAGCCTATATAAAATTAGAGGGTAGGATCACGCAAACGTCTGTCGTTGTAGTTCTAGCTTACCAATATACACATGCAATATAGGCCTACCATATAAACGATAACTAAATTCCCGTTCTACTGATGTATCGCATGATGCAGTGGATTAAACAGTTATCTCTACAAATACGTTTAAACATTTTTTTCTATTACAAATGGTCGACAACAAAACAAACTAGTAAACATGGTCAAAGGAAACGACTTAATAAAACATAATTATTGGCCATATATATATTTGACCTATGTTTTTTCAACCCAGATGTGTATATCCTTAAAATTGAGTGGTATTTAGATTTGTACATTGCATATATATTTTTATATGAATGCATATTGCAGACTTTTTTGAAAATGTGTGTATTGATCATGGGTTGAAATATGAAACATTGAACTTTGCTCTGCATTCAAGTTTATATTTTTTCTCCCGCTTTCTTTAATAATTAATGTGTGCTGAATTCGAATCTGTCGGATAAAATTATATATTTGGTTATTTTCACCTTTAAATAAGCAAAACAAAAAATGGCCGCCAAAACCACATCTTTTCTATATTTTTGTTACAAATTATTGCACGATTTCTGGTTTCTGCATGATTTTGAGTTGATAAATGTATGTCTCATGTTTTTCGATCAAAATGACCTTTATTTGACCTTTAAATCAAAATGGTTTACCATTAACACACAAATAAAAACGTTTTTTATGCACTTGAACTATAATATCATAATCAACATGTGTTTGATGGGAATCCAAAAAATAGAGTACGTAATACGGTGGGTTAGGTTGCAAGGCATTCAGAACTGTCTTTAAGTACAGTATATTCTAACATGCTTTGATGTGCTTAGTATTTAAAATGACATCATTATTTTATTGTTAAATATGCAAAATGACGTCCATCTTGGATTTTACGATTACTATGGGTCAGATGATGAACAATAGACACCAGAAAATGCTTGTTTGGGCCCCCAAGTCACACACAATTAATAAATTAAGCAATGTTGAGCCACAAATAAAAAAAGAAGTTTAATTTACATTTTGTAACGTTTAGTCCTAATGCACTGTGTTACCACAAATACGTCATATTATCATCAACATGTTTAGTATTATACTTATAGTAACACTAAATACATAAAAAAAACGGCGGATGTCTTGGATCTAAAGGTCAAATAAAGGTCATTTCTTTCCAAAGACACAAGAAAAAAATTATCAATTAAAAATCTTGCAGAAACCATAAGTTGTGCGTTTATGTGCGACAAACTATAGAAAATATGGGGTTTTGTACACTTTGGTGGCCATTTTGTGTTTTTTTGCTAATTTGAAGGTGAAGGTCTCCAAATATAGAACGTTATCCGACAGATGATTGGCATTCAGCACACGCAAATTATGTACAAACAAGTGAACACAAAATTATACACTAAAATCCCGAGCAAAGTTCCATGTTTCAGATTTCAACCCAGGCTAAATAAACTTATTTTCATGAAAGGCTGCAATATTTTTTCATTAAAAACTATGTATAACATTTATAAATAGAAACAACCCACATTTTTAAGCATACACATATCTGGGTTCAGAAAACATAGGCCAGATATGGATATGTTCAATAACTATCATTTATTATGTTGTTTTTAATGACAATGCTGACTAGTTTGTTTTATTTTATAATAAAAAACATGTTTGAGCGTATGTGGAGAGACGACTATTTACTCTACTGCAATTGGTGATGTATTATTAGAACGGAAATTTAATTATCTGTTATATGGTATATTGCATGTGCCGATTGGTTAATAAGAACATCAACGACAGACACTTACGTAACCCTACCACCTAATTCTAGACAGGTTTAGGGGTACCCCCATAAAAAGCGGTCAAAATATACAGTTCGTCCCTTTTTTACTGGTAACATCTCATTTCATGTTACGGACATATCAGAGCTTAAAAAAGTTGGTGTGGGGTGAGTATTGGGGGCGAGGGGGGGGGGGGGGGGCGTGTGCATGGTGACCGATTCTGGCCCATGGACTAATAGGTATATTTGGAAACTGTTGACCGTAAAAAATGACCTCTAGCGGGCACAAAAAATGTTATTTCATTTTTTTTTATATTTGACGATATTTCCTAAACAATTTCGGTCATTGTGATGTGTTACACGACTAGTAACACATGTGTTTAAATAAATAAATCATTAAATAAATGAGATCTACAGGTCATGACCTCTAGGGGTCAAAAAATGAGAAAAATGAGGTGACCCAAAAAAATGACACCCTATTTTTTTGGAATCAGCATAAAATTCTGAACAAGAAAAACGTAGGTGACAAGAATTACCATAAGATTCCCACGGGATTACATATGACCCTACACTATAAAGTAGGTGGGTCGTCACAAGTCGCTGATCACCCGTTGTAGACTCAGCATGGGAAACAAATCATCAAAAAATCGGTGATTTTATTTTAGTTTAATAATATGAATTTTCCAATAACGATGCAAATAATGCCCTCAAATACTGACAATACTGCAACATGAGAGCATCCACACCAGATGCCTTAATCAGGGTACATAATTATAAAACCAAAAAAATCGTATTTCGAAACACTATGAGCTTGTTGACAGAGAAAGCTCATTGAAAGTACTAGATCCACCCTGTTAAAATTAGTGTTCGGTCGTGTATCCAGAGGAAAACAGAAGCACTGAGATTATCGCATAAAACCCAAAAATATAATTATCAGATGAAGTATGATATTAACAGAGAACTTGTATCCAATGGTAACTGGAAGTCTTAATTGGCTCATAACTGAGACCTGCGATGTAGGGGCCTAAGTTTCTGCCTAACCGAAGACTAATATGGTTTCTACTGTTGAAGATGTAGGCCTATGCACTAATCTCAGTGCTTGTCTTCCTCTCGATATGAGACTGGACACTAACAGGGTGGGTGTAGTATTTTCAATGAGCTTCCTCTGTCAACAAGCTCATAGTGTTTCGACCTGGGCATGTCCATTTAATGTTATTCTTGAGCAAAATGGGCACCAGCAGAATAAATGGCATAACATACACCGATTTATGTGCACATGTGGTTTGAATAATGATCGTTCAAGTATATAGGGCCTAGTCATTAGGGATGAAGTAAGTAATATTTACGGAGAGAACATGTTGGATCTCTGCAAAAATACAGGACTGAGAATATGTGATGATAGGTTAGGAGAGGATTGCGACAAAGGGGACTTTACTTTTAACTGCAGACGTGGCCGGAGTGTAGTTGACTACCTTCTATCTCCACAGAATCTGTTAAACCTTATATTTGATTTTCAAATCTGGCCGAAACACATTTAATCCGATCACAGACCCATTATGTTTACATTGCAAATTCTCTCGCATTTTACAAATGAGAAATCAAAACCATCTGATAAAAATGTGGAAGACCACCGACCACGATACAAATATAAATGATGTCCGGAGAAACAAAGCGAATACCAGGTCGCGCTGCGCAGTGCTAAATGCTTGGAGATAAGAGAAAATGTAGCCTGTAACTTGTGCGAAAAACCCAGCAGTGACTATCAGGATACACAAATCAATACTCTGATAGAAACCGCAGCTAACGGTTTATTTAAAAAAATGTCATGTAAACAAAACAATAGAGCAAAAATCTTTCCCCAGTAATAACTGGTTTGACAGCGAATGTAAGACGCTTAAAAATGAGGTTAATACATTCGGACACCAACACGATATAGCTATACCCATAAATAGCGACACCTATTTTGATTTATGTAAGAAATATAAACAACTTATACAGAGAAAAAAAGAGAATTTACATCATTCATCAGTAAATGTAAACAAGAACTCCAATGTTTATACATCCAAAACATGTCAGCATATATATCTACATAATCTGCTCAAGCCTTTAAACAGAACCCGTAATCTCCGCTCATCAGATGATGATCAACTGGTTGTTCCCAGAGTGAGTTCAAGGATGGGTGAAAGGGCTTTTTTGGTTGCGGCCCCCCAGCTCTGGAATTGTATCCCTCTTTGAGATTAAAAAATCTAAATCTGCACAGTCATTTCGGAAGAAATTGAAGACTTTATATTTCGGTCAAGCCTTTCCATCCTAAATCCAATGAGTACCCGGTACCCAAAATAAAAAAATGTACCAACATCTTTGATATCAGTTAAAAGTAACTATCAAGGGCTTTAACGTGGATACATAATATTTTATTTCTGTTAAATACAAAATGTTCAAAAAATAAGCGCTAACTTTGTATTTTATCCCTCCATTTGAACAATTTCCAGCGTTTTCTTAGTGAATACCAGCAAGCCTTCTCGCTCTTGTTAACTTTATATGGTATAAATGTTTGTTATCACTTTTACATTCTCTGGAGCCATTTTTCAAAAGTTATCTTGACGATTGAAGAAGTGATCACAGCCATTTTTAAAGTTATCTCAGCCACTACAAAAGTTATCTTAGCCACTGAAGAAGTGATCATCACAAATTTAAACGTCATCTCAGCCACTAAAAATGTGATCTTGGTCACTGAAGAAGTTATCACAGCGACTTTAAAAGTTATCTCAGTCACTACAAAAGTGATCTTGGCCACTGAAGAAGTGATTACAACCACTTTAAAAGTTACCTCAACCACTACAAAAATTATCTTGGCCACTGAAGAAGTGAACACAGCGACTTTAAAGGTTATCTCAGCCCCTACAAAAGTGATCTTGGTCACTGATGAAATGATCACAGCAACTTAAAAAGTCATCTCGCCAATGCAACAGTTATCTTGGCGAGTGAAGAAGTGCTCACAGCCACTTTAGAAGTTATCTCAGCCACTACAAAGGTGATCTTGGCCACTAACAAACTGGTGTCAGCCAATTTACAGGTTATCTAAGCCACTACAAAGTCATCTGGGCCACTGAAGAAGTGATCACAGCCACTGTGAAAAATATCTAAGCGACTACAAAAGTGATCTTGACCTGTGAAGAAGTGGTTACAATAACTTTGAAATTTATCTCTGCCACTATAAAAATGATCTTGGCCACTGACGAAGTGCTCACAGCGACTTTAAAAGTGATCTCAGCCACTACAACAGTGATCTTGGCCACTGAAGAAGTGATCTCAGTCACTTTAAAAGTTATCTCAGCCACTACAAAAGTGATCTTTACCACTAACAATCTTATGTCAGCCAGTAAAAGTGATCTTGGCCACAAAAAACTGCTCTTGTCCTCCGTAGAAGTGATCACATTCACTTTAAAAGTCATCTCAGCCGATACAAAAGTGATATTGGCCACTAATAATCTTATGTCAGTCCCCAAAAAAATGATCTAGGTCACTACAAAAGTGATCTTGACCACTTAATAAGCCATCACAGCCATTTTAAAAATCATCCCATCCGCCATAAAGCTGATCTTGGTCACAAACAAACTGATCACTAAAGAAGTGATCACAGCAACTTAGTAGTGGTTAAGATAACTTTTTAAGTGGCTGTGATCATTTCTTCAGTGGCCAACATCACTTTGTAGTGGCTTAGATAATTTTGTCAGTGGCTGACAACGGTTTGTTACTGACCAAGATCACCTTTGCAATGGCTGAGATAACCTTTAAAGTGGCTGTGATCACTTCTTCAGTAGACAAGATCACTTTTGTAGAGGCTGAGATAACGTTTAAAGTGGCTATGATTACTTCTTCAGTGGCCAAGATCACCTTTGTAGTGGCTGTGATAACTTTTAGAGTCGCTGTGATCACTTCTTCAGTGACTAAGATCACTTTTTGTGGCCAAGATCACTTTTACGGGCTGACATAAGATTGTTAGGGGTCAAGATCACTTTTGTAGTGGCTGAGATAATTTTTACTGTGACTGAGATCACTTCTTAAGTGTCCAAGGTCACTTTTGAAGTGGCTGAGATCACTTTTAAAGTCGTTATGAGCACTTCGTCAGTGGCCAAAATCAATTTTATAGTGGCAGAGATAACTCTTAAAGGTATTGTAACCACTTCTTCAGTGGCCAAGATCACTTTTGTAGTCGTTTAGATATTTTTAAAAGTGGCTATTATAACTTCTTCAGTGGCCCAGATCACTTTGTAGTGGCTTAGATAACCTTTAAATTGTCTGACACCAGTTTGTAAATGGCCAAGATCACCTTTGTAGTGGCTGAGATAACTTCTAACGTGGCTGTGATCACATCTTCACTCGCCAAGATAATTTTTGCATTGGCGAGGTAACTTTTTAAGTTGCTGTGATCACTTCATCAGTGGCCAAGTTCACATTTGTAGTGGATGAAAAAACTGTTAAAGTCGCTGTATTTACTTCTTTAGTGGCCAAGATAGCTTTTGTAGTGGTTGAGGTAACTTTTAAGATGGTTGTTATCACTTCTGCAGTGGCCAAGATCACTTTTGTAGTGGCTGAGATAACGTTTTAAGTTGCTATGATCACTTCTTCAGTGACTAAAATAACTTTTGTAGTGGCTGTGATCACTTCTTCAGTCGTCAAGATAACTTTTGAAAAATGGCTCCAGAGAATGTAAAAGTAATAACAAACATTTATACCATATAAAGTTAACATGAGCGAGAAGTCTTGATGGTATTGACCAAGAAAACGTTGGAAATTGTTCAAATGGAGGGATAAAATACAAAGTTAGCGCTTAATTGTTGTACATTTGGGGGGGGGGGGGGGAAAGTGCCCAAATTTTACATCCAACCCAAAAAAGTGTGTAATATGTTCAAATAGCTCATCATTTTTTTTCCAAATGGGTTTATTTCAAGTCAACAAAAATTCTATGTTTGTATCAAAACTAAATATTTATTATACACAAAAACCAGTTGAGAGAAAAGTATTTTGACTATGTACCGAAAAAGTATGAAAAATAGGTAAAATTAAGTGTTAAATTATCAACTTCAAGCTCTCTTGTGCATTTGTCAAACATTAGACAAAACATATTTTACATCCATGGCCTGTGCCAGTAGCTTTCTATTGATATCAAATATATTGATATAGCTCAAAATTTGACTACTCATTATGCTCATTGGGCAAAACTGTGAGATACATACAATTTTCCTGAGCCCATAGAAAAGCGGGCAAATTTTACGTGTAAACAAAAAAGCATGAAATATGTTTACATAACTCACTATTTTTATTCCAAATGGGTTTATTTTAAGTCAACAATAGTTCTAGAACATGTTTGAATCAAAACTAAATATTTATTATACACAAAAATTAGTTGAGAAAAAAGTATTTTGACCATTTACTGAAAAAGTATGAAAAAAAGGTCAAATTAAGGGTTAAAATACCAACTTAAAGCTTTCTTGTGCATTTGTCAATGATCAGATACAAAATATTTTACATCCATGTGACGGCCTGTGCCAGTAGCTTTTTATTGATATCAAATATATTGATATAGCTTAAAATTTGACTACTCGGTGGGCAAAAATGTGAGATCTGGTCAATTTTCCCGAGCCTGAAGAAAAGGAGCTAATTTTACGTCTAACGAAAAAAGCGAGTAATATGTTCACATAACTCATTATTTTTATTCCAAATGGGTTAATTTTAAGTCAACAATAGTTCTAGAACATGTTTGAATCAAAACTAAACATTTGTACTATACAAAAATGGGCTGAGAGAAAAGTATTTTGTCTATTTAGTGAAAAAGTATGAAAAATGAGTAAAATTACGTGTTAAAATACCAACTTAAAGCTATATTGTGTATTTGTCATTGATCAGACCCACAAAATATTTTACATCCATGTGAAAGCCTGTGTCATATGTGAGGATAATAAATGAATAAAAAAATATTTAAATAGAAAATCACCACAATTTTAGCAAACAATCACTTCATACGCAATATTTCAAATTGCGGTTTGCGATTTTGACGGTACTAGTGTTTAAAGGGTTTTTACGGTATTTTTGGACAGGATGATTTTTGTAAGACGCGCAGATTCGGATTCCTGAGAAAATTTCACTATAGGTGGAACTCTTGGATCGTATGGACCTTTCAACACAAATAAAACCTCCCTAGCTCTGGGACTAATTTGTTTAATGAGTTGACATTTATTGTAAATGCTATATTTTCAGTAGTCTATAGGTCTAGTCTACTTAGTTTTTTTTTCAGAATTAAAAAAAAAATATAGTGTCTTCAAAATCACAATCAGACCGTGATCTGGCTGGTTTCTGTAATTAGGAGAAACAAATTAATCCTCTAATAACGGGAAACAATTATTTAATCACAAGCCTCAACAAAAATAATTAATTTTTATATAAATTTAGACTAGATGTCAACTGGATATATTAATTTGATTATCAGTTCATAGTATATGCCCTTATGTTGTTTCGTCGAATTTTTTGGTACATTTTTTAAAATTATATTTTTTTAGAAAGATTATATGATAATCTAACGAAAAAATATGGTTGGCATTTTTTTGGCGGCCATTTTGAATTATTGGCGGCCATTTTGATTTTTTCATACAAATAATCTATTTGTCTTCATATCTCAGTCAATAACGAGCGGATTTTCGAGATTTTAATGTCTAAACATATGTTTTCAAGGGTTAGGAATCGTTTAAGACACATGTATTTGACGTAAATATAATATTACGCTTCAAATTATATAAAACGCAAAAAAATCTAAATAATGATATCACTTTTTTACATCTTGTTATGTTAACCATGACATTGGCAACATTGAAAATAAAACAAATATTCAACAGATAAAACACAATACAAAAGAGAAGTCAAAGTTGAGCACTTACAGACAGAATTGTTATGACAAGTGGATCGAGTTTCCAGGCCAATTTCACACAGTTTTATGTGTTTTGCGATGCCTAGGGCAGACAGTTGAAAGCAGTGGCTTAGATCAAGCATGGGTTGAATCTGATATCTATAGTAATGTCACTGTTCTGCAAATTATAAATGACAATCACCATAACTGGGCAACCGAGTGTCATCTAGTAACTGTACAGGTATTATGTGACCTCTGCTATGATGCTTTTGTATCTGCATGATAGTCTTGCAGAAGCTTGCAGAAACGGCTCGATACAATAAATACAGCTTGATGAATTTGATTCCTCGAACAATAAGTATCCCATGTATAGATGGGTTATGATGTATATGCGACGAGTGATGAGCCTTATTCAGTTCGTGCGGGAAACTCGTCAGAGGAATTGGAACTTGCACTTAGCCACATTAGAAGGGCTATGTATATGGTTATTTGCATATAATAGACTTGACTACGTACAAAATATACCTTTACATATAGCGCGAATGTATTATTTCAAGACCACAAATCGCCAGGTGTGAAACGACATGGAAAAGGGCGGATTAGCTATCAAGAAAACTCATCCACAGCTGTCGGTGTTGACCAGACACAGAATATCAGGCATCAAAAAACAATACTGAAGCTTTTTCTGAGATACTGCTTAGGTATTCCAAATCCAAGAAAGTGAGAAGATGTTGGACATGACGTAAAAAAGCAGAATTCACCAACAGTTCCTCACAAACAGTACAATTAACCGTCAAGAAAAATATGTAAACCAGCTAAAAATGGTTTTGAATGTTGTTTAAATGTAACGATGGTAGTGAAAGTAAACTTTATATTTTGATGACAAAAGTAATAATGCCCGGCGATGTCCAAGATATCATACTTCGTAGAGAAGAAAAGGCGAAGTTGCATACAAAGAATGTGTGAAGGAAAGAATTTGTGGAGAGAGAGATATGTGACACAAAATGACAAAAATAACATATTTCGGAGGGAGCGCAGGGTGTAAAACAATAAAGGTTGATGTGGGATAAAACGAAATGATGATGAAGACATCGAATTTCATGATGACACATCTCACGTAATCACACGGTGATACAGGGACATTGATCTAGAAAAGTGATTGGAGATTATGAATTTTCAACTACAAACCAGAAGCTGATGTGTTCTGATGGTCAATACCGTAGATGTTCAGATAAAGCTTTGCTGATGCATCATCTTGAAAAATCGAAAATGAGCAAAGTATATCCCAAGAATCTCTAGATCAGACATGTATATTATTTGACGAAATGGCTGTGGTAAAGATGAACAAGCTTTTTGCAAAGATTCTATCAATAATTGTAGTGATCTGGCCGACTCCTTTGTGAATGCAATTGGCACATCGATGACAGATTAAAAGACAACAACGAACAGGTGAAAAATCATTGTACAAGCCAGAAGTTGAAGACTCCATACAGATCAGAGATTGTTTTGTAGATAAGAAAACTAAAGAACTTCTAACACTTTATTTAGCTCAAATGTGGTAGAAAAAAGTAATCAGCAGTCACAACTTGAACAAAAACCCATAAAGGTGTATTATCGAATCAGCCCGCAGAAAATGTTATAGATCTGAATAGTAGTGAGGCAGACACTCTTCTTATTCTTTATGCTGCCGGGATACATCAAACAGGATATGATGTACATAAAATCTAATGCATCGGACACAGATGTCATGGTTTTGGCAATTTCAGCGATTGAAAAACTGAGAGGTAACACATCAATCATAGAAGGAACTGGCTCAAGACGTCGCATTGTGAAGCTGCAGCCAATCTATGATGCTCTTGGTGAGAATAAAGTTCAAGCCATTGGTGGTTGTGACACCACAGGCCATATCTTTGAGACAAGCAAAACATCGTGGTGGAAGTTTTTCTTCAAATCCAATGATAGCGTAATCGGATCGCTTACTGCCTTGGGAAAATGTTCATAACCAACAAAAGAAGTGTTTGAAGGGTGTGAGGATTTAATTTGCCGAGTGCTGAGAGTAAAAAAAGAAACATTTATTACAGAGAAGGAGCTACAGTGGCATGTATTCTGCGGTCGAGACTTGTAGTGCATTATGACAACCTTGTTACAGATTTTGATGGGGAGATTGTATGTACCTGGTCAGGGGTATGTAGGTGTCACTCCTGTGTGTGTAATCGTGGTGATACACGTTAAAACTTTATTATTATTAATTGTATTACCTTTTTAACATAATTTCAATTTTATGAAACTTAAGGTGCTGTTCACATTCGTCGAGCACATCTACAGTGCAGTGTTTAACAAAATGCTCCTATTCCAACGCCACTGCAGCTAGACTCCAGACAGCTTGGCTGGTCGCTGGATGCCTCAGGCAAATTCAAACCCATCGTGACTCCGTTTTAGGTACACTTTCTCAGATGAAAATAAACTCTTATTTAGTATCGTGACCTATGTAAAAGCTCGTTGAATTTCAGTTGTCACCTCTTTAACATGTATAGGGAGGATACTCGTTTAATCTTAACGATGAGCTATATCTGAGCGAGAATGATAGTAAAACAGGCCCCAGGATCAGGCACACAGTTAGTAATTAAGGTGTCGTTGTGTTAAGTATGTGTCTGGCTGCTCCTGTAAACAAAATAGTATAGAATGTACGGGGTTACGCACACGTGATAGCAAATCCTAATACGTGTAAAAATGTTCAGCATCTCAACATCGATGACATAGAGATTATTAGTCACGAATAATGTACTCTGAAATCTTGTTTTTATATTGTTCCAATACGATATATTATCAGATAATTATGGTCACACGATTCTGTTATACTCATTTACATAAAACATTAGCCTGTTATGATCAGTTGGCTATCAATTGGATCAATTTATTCACTTGGGGTATAGTTACCTTTACATATATGCAATCAGGTTAACATTTTAAACACTAATGCATATAACGGGTTATTATTTGTTTAACCTAACTGCGTCCATTTATTAAAATACACGATGTTTTATTATTATTACTATACACGTGATACAAAAATTGAGTATTTCTGTTTTTAAATTGTATAACGTGTTTTTATTTAGAAGTAGTAATTTGCACATTAGAAACGCAAGTAGACAATAAAGACCTGTGAGGCTAAAGGTTTAGGTAAAATTTATTATATTACTAGTCACATAAATATTCAGCAAGGTTGTACTTTATGTGTTGAATATTTAGTTTTAATTTTAATGTTGCCAATATAATGGATTTAACATAACAAGATATAATTAAATGATGTCATTATATAGATTTTTCCCTGTATTTTATATAATTGAAAGCGTAATATTATATTTACGCCAAATACATGTTTTTTAAACGATTCCTAGCCCATGAAATCATATGTTTAGACATTAAAATCTCGCAAATCCGTCAATTAATAGCTGAAATATATGACAAACTCTGTTTTCAGTAAAAAAAATCAAAATGGCCGCCAAGCATCCAAGATGGCCCCCAAAAAAATGCCAACCATATTTTTTCCATAACTTGACATCCAAACTACATTAAAAAATCGGTTTCGGAAAATGTACCGAAAAATTCGACGAACTCAAAAAACAACACTCAAGGGCATACTATCAGTGTAGCCTATTCATGCAGTTAGCATTTAATGATATATATATACCGTATACTGCAGTAGTACAGTAGGCCTAACTGATGACTGTATTGTTGTAGCCACCAGTCTTTTAATTGCATGTTTCTCCATTCCACAGGTTTAGTTTTTTATCATTATCTTTCACAATTTTATATTCTTAATGGCATTCAACTTCACTGCATGTACGAATAAATAAAACAAGTTTTGGTGGTCTTTTTGCTACCCTGTAAAATAATATTAGGCAATAAAAAAGCGTGCAGGGTCAATTTTCTTGAAAAGTTTTTTTAAAAGTTCCCCCCCCCCCCTACCCCCATTGATTCAGTGAGCTGTAAGTATTATCCTGATCTAAGAGGTTAATTGAATGACACAGCATTTAATGGAGCGCAAAATTACCTTTATTTTGATATATTTAAAAAAATATTGGTCAATTTTATGTCTTTTCGGACCATTTTTGTCTCCTTTTTCTCGTGTCTGCTTAAAATGGCCTTTTTGAAATTTTCAAACGTGCATAATTTTTTCTAAAATGATTTTTTTTCACATAAAAAAAATTATACTCTTTTTTCTGGCAACAGGTAGACTAATTGCTCTGAAACAGTCATTTTTATCCTCACATTTATACATTTTCTTGTATAGCGTCGCAAAAATTGCCGATTATGTCATTTTTTCATGACAAAGTCGAAAAATGGAAAACGCATAATGCTTATAGGGCCTATAGACCCTAATAGGGTTTTTGAAGTTTAATATTTTTTTCATTTTTTTTCTAATCAATTTTTTTTTTTCTTAAAATATGCCAAGCAGAGATGATGTCCCCTACAGTGAAAATTAGTGATTTAAAAAAAATATTTGTATCTGAAAAGATACTGTGAAAATGGGACAAAATGTAGTGTTAAAGTGAGCGTCGGGGGCACTCTGAAAAAGGGTCATTTTTAGACATTTAAAATTGTCATAACTTTTTAATATTCATCCGATTATAAAAACTGAAACAGTTTACAAATCGCATGGTAGGCTCCATTTGATAGATCGAAAAAATATCCATTTTTTCAAATTATTTTTTTGGCCTGGCCACCCTAACTATATAAACATAATGACATTTAACATTTTCAGCGCGCAGCCGAACCGGGTTTAAATAGTCTAAATAATTGGTCCTGGAGTGTGGCGACCATAGAAATATACTTTTATAATGTATGTTTTGTGGTGGTGACCCTTAACGGACTGTTTGAAAAGTCCTATCGTTATTTCTGAATAATTACTGGCTGGGATGGTTGGCATAGGTTACCTATAATATACTTCAACTGTTTCGTCACAGAAACGTTTTTGGCGCGAGCTTTCACCAGAGCAACTCAACCAGCATGCTCAGCTCAGTCTTAATTTTTACCTCTTTCACTTTGAGTCTGGTCAGGACAAGATCACACTGGCATCAGGACTGGTCATAAACCTTACCTTGGCAGCAACATATTCATAACTTCTAGGCTACATCATAAGGCATGATATCTATATTATACCTACTCAATGTAACAACTAACATTTTTCTGTGTATAGACTATAGGCTTATAGTCTACCCACCGTCAGATTAACTTGTAACGTTAACGCATATGTTTTTCGCCGATTTCTCAATGATCAATCTCACATTCTCAGTCAATTCTCAACCAATTTTGATGAAATTTTGCAAGGCCCGGCTATTTCATGTATTTCATTTGTATTTAGATCTAGCATACAACTTACAAGTCATGCAAGTAGTAGGGCTAGGCCTACAACTAGTCTAGACCTCTAGTCGATCACCACGTGACTTGTACAGTCTGGAGCGCATGCTTTTCGTCGATTTCTCCGTCAATTCTGAACCCGATACTCCCGATACTCGATAGCCTATCCAGGTATCCTACAGAAATAGAAATTTCGTACAGGACATTTCCAATCCAAGACCAAGTGATGCCAACACAGGATTATTTTTTTAATGTGCTTGTTTTTTGTGTTAAATGTATTTTTTTGTATGCTATGCTTAATGCTATATACTGTTACTGTTAGGTCTATAATATATAGTCTATACTAGGTCCAGGCATCTTGTAATTATGATAACAAATGGTGAAATTGAATTTGTAACGTTAGGAATGTTTTCGTTAAAAGCGTCACACTCAATAGGAGTCGTTGACGGAGCGTCACACTTGAGTAATTTTGTAAAGCCGCGGCCGGGCTAAATGTGGCCGTCATCCAAATACCTTGCGCATAATTGGCCAGTAGGCCTACTCGCAGTAGACTAGGGCCAGGGGTGCATATTACAAAGAAAAGTTAGGATCACCTAACTTTTTGTAATGGAAATAAGAGAAAGTTGAGATAGGATCAAAGTTAGGATTCTTTGTAATATGCACCCCAGGCTCCTATATCATGCATATACTATAGGCCTATAGGACTATAATATAGGTCGAAATCCGCGAAATTCAATAATCCTGGTTGCTGAATTTAATGTGAATCTAACTAGTCCTATAGTATATTTTAGGCCAGGGGCACATCCCACAAAGAAACTTAAAATTAAGATCATCTTAACTGTGTCTTATTTGCATTAAAAAAGTTAAGATCATCTTAACTTTTTCAATGCAAATAAGGGAAAGTTAGGATGATCTTAATTTTAAGATTCTTTGTGGGATGGGCCCCAGGAGGCATACTTCATTGGAAAGATCTATTTTTTATCTTTCATTTTGTCTAGTAATATGCCTAGCTGGAGTCGGGTAGTTGAGTATTCAACTCACCGGCTGACGCACGTAACGCAGCGGTATCGTGAGTTGACAGCTTCAACTAGAGTTGGGCGATGGATGTTAATGCCAAAATGGATTTAAATAGTATGTTTCCAATGCCATGGGACAGCCAATAGGCCACTGGCAGGGCTCGAAATTGGCCCCGTCTGATGGTCCGAGAGGACCAACATTCTGGGAAGGACGAGTTCAGTTTCACGGAGACAATGTATTATTTCCCTAGCTTTCCTAAGCCAACGCTCATGTCTGCAGTCCACCAATATGATACGACGTTTTATAAAGTTTGGCAGTATACTTACACTCCACCAGTAGACTAGTCCTCAGAAAAAAATATCATCATTTTTAAAATGTTATTTTATTATTAATTATTCATTACAAGGATACTAGGGTAAGCAAAAATAACACTTAAATGATTCAACAAGTACATTTAGGTGGGGGATTTTGAATATATTTTTTTGTTGGTGAGGGCTCTTGTTTTGACGAGGGACATAACAGCTCATACTTTTCCTCAGAACTTCGCGTTAAAAGGGTTAAATATTGTTCAAATTGTCTTCGGGTGATCTAGATTGACTCACGACCACCTAAGTAGGCTAGTTAACATGGATTACTACAGAATAAAACTGGACTAAACATATATGTCAATTTACAAACTTTTTCCTAAATTTTACCAAGTGCTGATGGCCGCCATCTTGGACGCCATTTTAAATAACTGAAACCAATAAGTGTGATAATTGCCTTGGTTTTTGTACTGATACAAATCCGTCACCGTTAATAATGAATAATCTGTTATAAATAATAATTTTGTCCCTATTGATATTCTAGAAGTGTTCAGTACAAAAGCTCCCCGGAGCTGAAAGGGGTAAATGTTCAAAATAAATATAATGATAAATTCGATTGTTTAAAATAACATTTTATGGGGTGATCTAGAACAATTTATTGACTACTAAACTAGCTGAAATGGTGTATTACAAAAGAAAATTCATTTAGAATTGCACTGTTCACCCAAATTCCTAGGTCTGACTATACGTCGGCAGCCATCTTGGACGCCATCTTATTTTATAATTAATTAGATTAAATAATTGTCATTACCATAGTCACTGTATTGATACCAATCCTTCACCATTAATATGAGATAATTATTATAGATAACAATTTTGTCCTAATTGACATTACTAAGGTGTATTATAAAGAACATTTGGGACAGAAAGGGTAAAAATAATGATCAGAATTGTCTGAGAGTGGCCTAGCTGCATTCAGTAACTCTAAACTAGTTGAAATGGTGTATTACAACAGCAAATTGAGCTAAATTTGCCCAATTTACACTATTTCTCAAGTATGACTATTTGCCGGCGGCCATCTTGAATAACAAAAAAATGCACCACTTTCAAACTCTACATCCCCCCTGGTGATGACCCCCAGGCAGGGCCTTAGCCAGAGACCCGTCCTCCCGTCTTTTGGACGGGCATTTTCTTAATTGGACGGGCAAAAAAATGCAAGAAAATTGCCCAGGACGGCCTCCAAACTATTTTTAGTCGAATTATCAAATGCTTGAGTAAATCTAGGCTAATCATGAGCCAGAACCGATGTTCTCAAACAGCACCGTGCATGAAGCCGTTGCTCGTATTATATCAGCTGAGCCACTATTTCAATATTGAAATAGACATGTGAGCCGCATCTAGCATGTCTAGTGTCGGTTAGGGCCTAAACCTGTAGTTTCGACAATATGTGCCAATAAGGCCCACACATTCAAATTGTGAGCTGTGCATCGCTGCATAAGTTTCAACCCAGTATTCAGCGTGGTTCGAAAAGAGGATGAGTGGGAACTATGGCAACCCCATGATCCAAAACATGCCAATAACATTTCAATGGAGTATAGCAGAAAACAAGCCGCAGTGCCTAAATGTAGGCCTATACCCGGATTCACCTTTCACCGTGGTGGATGCTTTTTCGCTCTTATATCAATATTTACCGTTTTTAGTCGATTTTTTTTACATATTCACTTACTTTGTATGATGGGGCGATTTTATTTTCAGACGATTATTCAATTCAGTGTGATTACTGGCTGTGAAGTGAGAAAATAAAAAAACATCTCCCCAAAATTCCGCCCAGCATGTTTGTTGATCTTTCCTCTTGTGCACATGGGCTGTAATCCTGGTACTTTGGCTCAGCCCACTCATTGGAAAAGGTGCCGAGGGTTATCACCCGGCTGGGTGGCGCGGGGGTCTACATTCTCATTTTCTATACCATTGGCGTATTTAACAAACGGGTCATTCTCATGCTACGCTAGCAATTTAAGCATTCTAAATGGAAATAGTTTGGAGAACTATTTAATGTTAAGTAAATAAACTATGACAATCAACGCTTGTTTTGCACGCATGGTAGCACACACAAAAGATATATATAATATATTTCTATGGATTTATCAGATAAAGACATCTAGGCCTATTTGCCGTGATGCACTCTCCAAAATGTGCCTGTTCCCGCTGTATCCTAAACGTCCAGGCACATTTGGGACTATAGGCCTATCTGGTATCAGTTATGTGCCTTTATAATAGGTTGTAGCTTTTTATGTAGCTCATTTTATGATTATGAGAAAAGTAGCAGACTTTAATTCATATTTTTGTATACATAGGGCCTACCGGCTATACCGGTAAGACAAATATGGAAACTATCAGAAACTGTTATAGCCTGCATGAATAACAAAATTACCGGTAATGAGGCCCTAGATCTATGTATAAAACAATTTTTGGGTTGACATTTTTTATAAGGAAAAGTTAGGCCCTACGGAGATAATATTAATTATAATAGGCCTATATAAATTATTAGGCCCATACCTACATTTTATTTTTCATATTAATTAGAACACCCCCCTGTACGTGATTGGAGGGGGTGGTGGAGTATTAGATTAGGCTATTATTTAATTATCATATATAGTGTAGACTACATGCTATATCGTGGGTTTTATTTTCAAATCAGGGGTGCACTGAGCGTTTATTTGATTATGGGCATTATTAGATTGAATACGGTATAACTAAACCTTAGAAAAATCACAAAGAAATTCCTGACTGTACACTTATCTTATACACGTGTGATTTCCTTTATATAAACTCAATTTGTATCATGTACATATGGTGGTACGAGCGTGATAAACAGTGATATATCAGAGTGACTAAAAGTACCACTGTGTTGGAAAGTGAGAGACACTTGAAGATGCGACACTGTAGGCTAGCAAAATCGTGGGACATTTCTTTGACTGTCATATCGGAAAATACGGGCCATGATCGGGTCGAAAATAGTTTTTTTTAGAATCAGCAACATTTCAGTTCCATGCCGGCATGCTCAGCTCAGAGGTCGCACAGTCACTAAAAAGGTATGGACATTTATCGGACCTTGGGGTCGCGTTCGCTCTCAGTCACCGCCTTGTTGAATTTTTCGGGTAAAGCAAATACATCAATCCACGGCCTGGGAGGGGACGACAAGGCTAACTGTAGGCCTGCAAGAGAGGCTCCAGAAACCCAGATGACGAAAAATAAGAGACACAGTGATTTACAAGCAAGACGGAATTATCATTTATTTTCAAAGAAAAAGAAGATATAAAAAACTAATAGCTAGTCCCATATGGGTGACTTGAAGTCTCGGGAGCGTGGGGACTTCCGAACAACTTCGGAACTTGAAGCGTCCAGATATAGATTACTTGAAGTAGAAATATTTGGTTAATAGATCTACCATATAATGGGATAAATAAAAATATGCTTTTGTTGTTGTGGGTCGAGGCGGTTGTGGGTCTAGGATCGAGGGTTTGTGGGTCGAGGGGGTTGTGGGTCGAGGCTTGAAGGTCGAGAGTTGTGGGTGTGGGTTCGAGGATGTCAAGGGTGATTTGAAGATAACTTGCGATTAGGAACATAAAAAAATTGCGGAGCATAGCCCGTGGGATTACAGCTCAAAAGGCCTACAGAAATTCCCAAGAAGCCCCTCCTTTTCAGGCGAGGTTTCGAATCATTGATTCAAAATATTTACTTCTTGGGTTAATTTACCTCCTGGGGGTGGGCCTACAACCTGTGCACAAAGACCAGGCACCTACTAACTAATCAATTAAAAGAAACTAGCCCACCACCCAATTTTAGCCAAATTCAAACTTTGCAAGGAGTATCGAGATTCTTTCAGTTTATGGTATTTTGTATTGTTGAAATGCTTTAATCTAATGATATTTTAGCAATTCAAACTTTTAATGTACCAGGCAAGTTTCGACTTTGTAGGTGGACTGGTACCTTTAGCCCCAGTAGCTGAAACAGGTTTCAGCCACAGATTGACCCCGGACAAAATTGGACGATCATATCAAAGACTTGCCCTTGAATAATCAGGTCGAAAATAGTTTTATTTCATAGAATCAGTAACATTTCAGTTACATGCCCGCATGCTCAGCCCACAGCCCGCGCAGTCATTGAAAAGTCTTAATGGACATTTTCAGGCCTTGGGGTCGAGATTACTTTTAATGATTTAGGCCAGGCTCTCTGGTATTTTTGTCTCTCGCTTTTCATAATCATAATAATTGCTGCTTTTCTTGGCTCTCTTGTATTTCTTTACTCTCCATTTCGCTTTCCAGCCTTTTGTGACTGAAAAAAATTGCGTCGCCGAATTATAGCCCTGTTTCATCTGCAGTAGAGGATGTGAACCGTGTGAGGTGCGATTATAATGTTCATCAGTTATTGGACTTATATCCATTTATGCTTGGTCATGAATAATCAAAGACAATATACATATATTTTTGACCGTTTAGGCTACATGTCAACTTTGACATATTGGTCATTTTGTTTTCTTTATTCCTTTAGTTTTTTGATGCGGCGCAAATCGGTTATAAATACGTTTCTGTCGTCATTATCCCACGAATTTGAACAGTTTGGGTCACTGCATGTGTGTACCAAGGAAAGATATCGGCCGCAGCGGGACTCGAACCCGATACACCCGTGCCCTGAGTTAGCCAATGAGCCTGGCGCCACAATATACCAATAATTTGTATTGTCAACATCAATCAATCACCTATATTATATAGGCTATGTCGGTCACTTATTAAGTGAATTTCTGGCGATATATATAGGCCTATGCCCAGCAAACTTATGAGACGTTGGACCAATTTGCAACGCTGGTTTACCGTTGGACCAGCGTTGCAAACAGTAAACCATCGTTGGGCAACGTCTCATGTTTGCTGGGATAGGGCCCATGCGTCATCACCAAATAGGCGTGTTTTTTTTATCTTTATATAAAAGCTATTGAATTCAACATCTATAAGTAGGCTAGATATCCTAAATCAATCGGTGTAGAGCTATTTTGTTATGTTTATGATGAAATTCTTCATTACCAGTAGGCCTAGCCTATATTGCACCGTTGTAGAAAATAGTTTCATTCTATTCACTTATCTTGTTCAACATTTTGCTAATTGTTGCTTACCGGTTATACATAAGCCTATACTATAATAAATCTAATCAAATCAATAAAGTCTATAAAATGTTTATATACAAACATATCAAATTTAAAATAAAAATAAATAAAGTAAGGCACCTTACATTATATTGGCATGAAATTATTGTTTGAAAGGAAGTGAAATGAAATCAATGATTATGTTCACTTCCCATTTACCATGTTCACATTGAGTAATAGCCTACATCTGTGATTGACGCTAAATAAGTAATATTATTTTACAACAACATTCAACTATTGAAACTGATAATTGAAAAGTAATTGCGCGATCAAATTGCACATGGAGGTAATGTTACCCACTCTTCAGGAGCCCCAGCCACCCCTCACCTGCAAGGCGGTGCTAATCAGCTCATGCTGGTACTAGCATACACAATAGGCTAAGTGGATCACAGAGCCTGATTATTATACAACGCACCTGCATACCTAACAATTAAAACAACCTACTCAACCCGTCAGGCTTAATTGACTTGTCCACGTGTACACGTGTGAACGGCTGCAGTGAACATAACTTGTTTATTTGGTTGAGTGGCGGACCGTAACTATATCAAGTAATATTTTAACCCTTTCCATCTGTGGCATTATTCAAACTAATCAAATGAAAATAAGTTGTGTTATGGTAGAACATATGTTTTATACTGACTCAAAGTTTTAGGTCAATATTGTGAGTACTTTCCACGTAAATAGCGAATCAGTAACACCATATGATCCCCCTAAAATGCGATTTTTAATGTGAATGCCACTATAGTTGAAATGTCGCTGCTGATTCTAATGAATTAAATATTGGACTGATAAATCGTTGCGGAATCTCAGATTTAGTACTTTTGCGAATATCTCACGATTTTAGGGTGTTTTAGTAGGGACCTCAACACACGCTCAGATGCCCAGAATTCACCTTATTTCATGCATTTTGTGACCAGGTCGTGTGAAGTGTATTTTCACAATGGAATTATGACAAATCATAGCAACTAAAACGCGAAAAAAACATGCACATAATAAAGATTTATAATCACTTATTCTTATTATGCATATATTTTACGGAAAATAAATAAATATAAGCTAAATCATGCTATGTAATAGACACCGGTTGCCGGCACCGACGAAAACGTCGCCATGTACGTCACAAAATGGTGTTTTTGTTGTCATTTTTTCTGGACGTACCCAGCTAACTCGCGCTGGCGCATGTGAGCCTACATGTAAATGTGGATATAATTTGCATATTCATAATCTCTAGGTCTTGTAGTTTCTATCAACTACAAAAAACATTGTGTAGTCCCGAATTTAAATATTCTTTTCACTATTTTAAATCTTTGCTGTTAAATTCCAATGCTATTGAAACTTAAATTTCTATGTTTTTGGGCGCGATTTGGTACATTAGATAGTTGTTTAATGATAAATATCATAAATGTACTTCAAAAATTGCCGGCTCACGTGCGCGGGCGGGTTTCAGCAGGTGTCAGTGTACAACGCACCGACTATCAGGCGCGCTCGATGTAAGCAAACGACGACAATCAATGCCAGTGAAAATATGACGTCATGTTTCCTCAGTAATGCTCGCCGCTGGGATAACTAGAGATTGCATTATTTCTTGTATTTTTCTTTAGGCCTAATGTGTTTTTAATGATGTGTTTGCATGGAAAATAATATGATTAGGCCTAGGTCTATATATATTTTCTTATTTGGGCTCCGTTGTTCTGATCTCGCCACTCTTCAGTGCGGGGACCACGTGTTGTGCGCATGGTGCTGTAATTTATACATAGCATGAGTGGACCAGAGCGTGGTTTGCTGATGCGCGTGCGTACGCGGCATGTCCGGCCATAATGTAAATAAACACAAACACGTGCTGCTATATCATGTGGACAAATCAATAGCGTTAGTTATATCTTCAGCAATCAGCAGACTCCATGGCAATACATAATATAGCCTATGACTGAGCAAGTGCTATATGCCATGCTCACAGGTTTTCTAGATGCCGACATCACGCTGATATTCCACTTTATCTATCATAATATATAGGCCCCCAATACAAACTCAACTATAGTCTACCAACAGCTGCTTTGAGTTGGTACTCTAGCAGTAGGCCTACCTCCCAATCAATAAATCGTGGCCAATGTGGAGTATCAGGCTGGAGGGGGGGGGGGGGTAGGACCGGTTGACTATTGAAAGATGCAACAGTTTTTGATGCCACAGTCTAGAGCTACTACAAAATAGACTTATAGGCCCTAGCAGGCCTAGTCATTCATTGCAATTGAAACATGAAATGGAAAGATCTCTCCATTGTCAAGTAAAGTCTGGGCCTATATTTGTAATTTGTAATCACACCCTCGTTCATCTGAAAATGAAAGCTAGTGTTTGCTGATTAAACTCAGTCAATTCTCAACTGATTTTCATGACAATTTGCGAGTACTATTTTTATGCCTCCGCGAGCCTGCGGCTGGAGGCATTATGTAGTCGGGTTGGGTTGTCTGTCAGTCCGTCCTGGTGTCCGTCTGTCTGTCCGTCCGGATTACATTTTTTTTTGAAACGGGAGGGTAAGACAGGAAGGGGGTGGTCAAGGCTAATTAAAAAAAAATCAGTCAGGGTGGGCACATGGGGGGTTTTAACAAATATTTATTTTTAGGGTCTTTTTTTCATGTAACACACTAGCCTCTGTGATTACATTTATTTACGGGCGGGAAGGGTCAGGCCGGGGGAGGGGGTGAGAGGGTCAAGGCCAATTTGATTTTTTTTGCCATGGGGGGCTGTGGGGGGTTCAAAACAAATTTGAACAAAAAAGTAGGGGGGATCAAGGCAATTTTTTTTTTGTAAAACCTCCATCCGGACTACTTTTTTTTCAAATGGGAGGGTAAGGCAGGAAGGGAGATGATCCAGGCCAATTAAAAAAATTCAGGCAGGGTGGGCACATGGGTTTTTTTACCAAATATTTATTTTTAGGGTCTTTTTTTTTCATTTAATGCAGCAGCCTCGGTGGATTACATTTATTTACAGGCAGGGAGGGTCAGGCCGGGGGGGGTGGGGGGTCAAGGCCAATTTGATTTTTTTTGTCATGGGGGGCTGTTGGGGGTTCAAAACAAATTAGGACAAAAAAGTAGGGGGGGTCAAGGCAATTTTTTTTTTCTATAACCTCCATCAGGATTGCTTTTTTTTCAAATGGGAGGGTAAGGCAGGAAGGGGGATGATCCAGTTTTTTATAAAAATTCAGGCAGGGTAGGCACATGGGGGTTTTTACCAAATATTTATTTTTAGGGTCTTTTTCATTTAATGCAGCAGCCTCGGTGGATTACATTTATTTACAGGCAGGGAGGGTCAGGCCGGGGGGGGGGGGGTTGGTTAGGGCCAATTTGATTTTTATTGTCATGGGGGGCTGTGGGGGATCCAGTCCGATAAAAAATTTCATGCAGGGTGGGCACATGGGGGGTTTTAACAAATATTTATTTTAGTTTTTTTTTTCATTTAACGCAGTAGCCTCTCTGGATTACATTTCTTGACGGGCGGGGAGGGTCAGGCGGGGGGGGTGGGGTGGTGTGGGGATGGTCAAGGCCGATTTAATATTTTTGTCATGGGGGACTGTAGGGGGTTCAAAGCAAATTTGGGGGTTCTACATGTAGGCAAATTAATATATTTTTTTTCTATAACTTCCGTCCGGATTTGTTTTTTTTCAAATGGGAGGGTAATGCAGGAAGAGGGGATGATCCACGCCAATTAAAAAAACTCAGGCAGGGTGGGCACCTGGTGAACATTGTGTATAAATTTGAATGAAATCTACCCTTGAAAACTCCAGGAGAAATAACAGTTTTTTGCAAATTGTGGAACAACCAACAGACGTGTGATGTGCCATGACAAGTGGACACATAATTATTGATAAATTACATTTGGTTGTCATGAATACTATTAACACAATAATGGAAATGCAGTTGCCATGGTAACTAAATAGAACAATTCAAGGCTATGAAATAAAACATATCTATGTATAAAGATCTTCACCTCTTTTGGACATTAAATGCAAGATGAATAATAATCATGATAATGGTTGCCATGGAAATCATAAAAATGATAGCAAGCAATGAAGAGGTAGAATCTGGTTGCCTACAATTGAAAGATTTTGTTTTCACCACATTGTAACATGAAAATTAATTAAAAATTAATAGTTGCCATGGAAACCACAAACAAAAAATGGGTTGCCATGGAAACTAAGTAAAATACTTAATAATTCAAGGCTATCAATTAGGAAAAATGGAGTTAGACATCTTGAATTGAAATATATTCAACATAAAATTTATGATAAATTATAATGGTTGCAATGGAAATCGTAAAAATATGAAGAAAATTCAGTTGCCATGGAAAATAAATCAGACAATTCGAGTAGCAACTAAAAACATGGCTGTACACTATATATACAGGCTAGAATTCAAAGATGTTGTCTTTACTATTTTCTTAACATAAAATTAATGATAGATCAATAGTTTCCATGGAAACCACAAATATATGATAAGAATGGGATTGCCATGGAAACGAAATATAACAAGTCAAGGAGAAAATGTGGTGGTATATATATATCCAGAATTGAAAATGTTATTTTAACCATTTCTTAACATAAAATTAATGATAAATTTATAATTACCATGGGAACCACAAATAAAAATTGGGTTGCCATGGGAACTTACTTAATTAAATACTCTAAAGCTGCGAAGGAAAGAATAAAAAGTCATTTACTTCAAAAATGTGTGTGCTTCTCAGCATTTTTATTGAATAAGTAATGGTTTACAGTAAAAAAACCTGTAATTTTATTGTATCACTGTTGGTAAATAATGGTTGCCATGGAAATAAGCTGTTGTTAATGATGCGAGAAAATTGAAAATTGAAAACTAATATAAAAAAACATCTTAGATCTGATTATACAGGTCATATTGATAAAAAAAAGAGATTTTGTGTTGAATGCTTGGAAGTATGTAGCTGAAATAAGTGAGGTAGAATTAGTGTTTTTCCCCTCTTCAGAATAGTTTTCGCCTTTAACTTCCATGTTTACCATGCAAACCCATTATGAAAATCTCTAACATTTTGAAACACACATTACCAATAACTTTGCACTCGATTGTCCGATTTCAAAAATGTAAAAAGCATTATGCTCAGCAGCATAAGATCTATCTATAGTGCTACTTTTTGAAGTCATACCATTTACTTGAAAATTTAATTGAGGTCCCTAGTTTTAGTCACAAAGGACGCTGCAGGCCATCGTTACAGGTTCACCATGCGCACTCTCAGTGGACACGTGGCGCTTATCCAATGTTGGCCGTCGTTTACGTTTACGCTGGACGAACACACATTATGACGTGACGTCCGTATTATACCATAGGTGTAGCAGTGTGCGACACTAACGCTCGACCGCTCGACCCAGTCCAGTAATCCTGGCACCGGGCGAGTACACATTCTCAGGCACTGGACCTGCTGGTCGAGTATATATGCAAGGCCTTATCTGCTATGTAACGTTACTAGGCCTATACTAGTATTGTCAGCATGTCTGACCAGTACATGGATAGTCTGCAGTAGCGGTATTAAGACAACGCTGCGCCGTCATTAAGCCACGCGACATTGGTTAGAGCTTACTGCACGTGCTAGCCTCCATCCACTCTCACGCCGCCACTGTGAACGCGCTGGCAGCAGTTGTAACTGGTGTTTTAACACAGGCTGACACCCTATGCAGCCACGGCCCGCTTTATTGGCTTAGACGACGCAGTTACCATCACATTTCATCTTTGAATGTTCTCATTTGGGAACGACAATATCGTAATATGGTATTTGTTTTTAGACACATCAGAATAATAGAAATGCGTCGGCATACTGTATGAATGCTTTTAAAAGACGTAGGCCTAACTGATTAAATTTACGTCTAATTTCACACAGTGTGTAAGCCTTAAGCAGACCGTACCGATGACGTCATCTACTCTTGCCGCCCTTAGCCCGCCATTGATCAAATGGTGGTATATCATCTCTGCAGGGACATCGTGTATACATGTGCGCTAGCATTGGTTCAATGCTGCAATCAGCTCATCTGGGGTTGAGCACGTGTCAAGTCCTGTGTCTCTCGGCGCTACTATGGTAGAAAAAGATCCATACCTCACATATTTGGATGACCAGTGGACGCCAACTACTAACAGTCAAAACATCAGCTAGCGCGATAAACAGATGCTTCAAATCTTACTTAACATTAAGCCTATACATTGACCATGTTGACGTCGCATTATCGCTGAGAATTTAACAGGGGCGCTTGTAAATCTGTAAATCAGTGATCACCAGTGCAATGATTATGAACAGTCATTACTTTTGTTGTAAGCAAAACTATGACATGGTGTCGTCATTCTGACACAACTCAACTATTAATTACCCAACACACACAGGTGTTATTCTATGCTGGTCCACCTGTACGACGCTGACCCAGTGTTAAAACAACATGTACAACAACTAGGCTACATTAACAGTAGCATACCGCGTTTACACCCACGCTCACAACACGCTGACCGTGGCGCAACCATGTTGACACGGCCACATGCAGCAGGCTGGTGTCGGGTAGATTTTTTCAAGCCAGCAGATTTTCTGATAATACAGGGTACAACAAAATGGGGGGGGGGGGGAGGGTGCGTTTATTAGAGGGGGGGGGGGATGCGTTTGTTAGGGATAATACGGTATATACTTAGACGGAACGCTTACACCATCTAGAGCCAAGTACACTGCAAATTTGTTATTTATATTATTTGATTATGTGACTTGATATCATCTAAACTGACTCTTCAAAGTGAAATGACAAGTGATTAATATGGTATTATGATATATGTTTGTCTTTGTTATTTTTAACTTTTATAAAAATCACAATGATTGCGGGTTGTACATCACTTGTACATAATTTGTTTGTTTTTTAAAGTCCATACCGTATCAGATTCGAGCTTACCTGGTCTAGTGACATGTCACCAGGTCTAGTGATAAACTAAGGTTACTAGACCTGCTGGTCTAGTGATACAAAATGTTAATGTCACACCCTGGTGTAGTGAGTGTCTACACAACATGATAGGGCCTATAGTCAGATTCACATTAATCAGGGTGAATTAATTTCGCTGTCGATTCCCAAACAATTTTTCATGAAATTTTACACATAGGCTTACCGTAGTCTTGTCTCGTGATGCGGCGATGTTTTTGCATGTCTTTCAGAAGTTAGACCATTTGACATGCCGTATTGAAATTCTCAGACGAAGCTAATGGGTTTAGTGACGGCGATAATTAGGCCTACTACATGTCAAAGAGGAATAACTTTCAAACTATACGATATTTTTCAATGAAAGTGTTCAGGGTGTCGCCGCATCAGTAGAAAATAGTGCTTGTAAAATTTCATGACGATTGGATGAGACCCACCCAACAAACACAAGACGTTGAATAAAAGTAGGTTTAACGTTGGTGCAATGTCGTAGACAGTGGGCCAACGTTAAACCAGCATTAGATCAGCGTACGTCTTGTGTTTGTTTGGTAATTGTAGCCAAACGTTGTAAAAAGATTCGCATGCTTCTTCTGGCAAGACTGTTATTTACTATGTAGGCCTAATGTCATCTAGCTGTCAGAGAATTTCTTTTTACGCAAGCTTCCACTAAAAACGTTAGTGGACAACTGCAGTCATGCAGAAGATTGTTTCTATGAATTTAGTTCTGCCCAGTGTTGATCTATCTGCTGCTGTAACTATCTCAAGTAGTGAGAGTGTTCTTGAAAATTCCATCCATGTCATTTTATTTTTACTTCTATTAATTAGGCATTAAAATTCAATATTTCACTGGCACTCATTTTCACCCTCTACCTAACACAGTGTACCTAAACAGCATGCTAAACATACATTGTAAGTCTAAGAAGAACCATTAATGTTACACACAGGTTAGCTGGACACTGAATATGTCGCCTAAATATCCAGAACAAATTGCGATTCACACACTCGAGAAAAGAGAAGGTGGGTTTACACATTTACCCCCCGAACCCTCTCCAGATGCCACCAAATCAAGTCTAATTTCCCCAAAAAAATCTGGGGGAGGCCCCCCATACCCCCGCTGCTTCCGCTACCGCTACGCTGCAGCGGAAGAGTCGCTTCATTCTCGCGACTCATTCAGTCAAGTCTGTAAAAGTTTGGACACCCTGTTTGGATATCTTGGCTAAGGCCTTGCCCCCAGGCATGTCCCTAACACCTGGTATCATCAGAAATTATCTAGCTTTCAGTGTATACCTGAGTGTTATTTTTGGGCACTGGCTGACTGACTAGACTAGACTGGACTAGCCTATTTTTAATAGTCAATTTTTTAGCCAGCTGTCCAACTGGACAAGACATAGTAGAAAATTATTCCAATTTCGAGTCTCGACTAGGCCTATATACTTCTCATCATGTCCATTGTAGACTAGACTATAGCCCGGTATAGGCCCACCAGTAACATTTTATTTATGTCCATTATCATGCTGTTTGTTTGTTTGCAACTTTGCCTTTTGGTTAAACAAGCCCTGAAACCAGGCTGTCGATCATACAATAATTAAAGTTAAACTGGCTTAGGAAGTTAGGTGGCGGAACCTGGAATTGACAAAAGGGGGGGGGGGTGAGGGGGGGGGGCTCCGATTTTTTGCATGAATTTATAAGCACTACAGCTGGTACAGTTAGTCTCTAAGACTAATGCTCTGCAAGCAAATGACAGAGGTCCCTGTCTCTAGACTGTACCGCAAGAACTCCGGAATGTTGCTGGTTGAACCAACCCTTCCGTTTTCAAAATTCACGTTCATTGAACAGTTCACATGCTCGTGCCCAGGCAAATGACATGTTTTTGTTTTAGCTCTGTTATATCTGTTTGAATGAGTGGAGGCAACGTTCCTATCAGCGTTCGAAATAAGGCCCTTCCGGTTGTCCGAGACAACCAAAATTTGTGGCGGACAATCAATAGTTACCATGAGGTTGTCCGCTCGGACAATCAACTTCTCTGAAGGATATTTTCACATTACATTATTATTTAAAGGCATTTAATGATTTATAACTCAAGTGACTGTCAGGTTTGGCAATTTTGATTACAGTGGTGAGCTTCTACTTGTTGGTTAACTAATATTTTTAAAAAGTTGTGAGAACAGGCTGGGTCGTAGCTATATATTACTTGCGGACAATCTGAAATTTCAGTGGACTACTTAAAAATCTGACCCGATTGTCCGATGGACTACCTCAATTTAACCCTTATTTCAAAAGCTGCCGATAGATTACAACTTTTAGAAACATCTGTTGGCAACGTAATCAGGTTTCGAAAAAGACGAATTTTGACAAAATGGCAGTCATTACATTTTTGTCTTTTAGATCCACCCGTTTTTCAATGCCATGTTTTCCGTTTGCCAAGATTGACAGGAAAGTTGTATCGAGTCAACGATTTGATTATTTCCTTATAAAGATATTTTTTTCATAATTTTATAGCCGTAATCTATGACAAAAAGTTCCTAACTCGTAATAGGATAAGTATGTAAGGTCTCAGATCGTCAAATACGTTACTAGTTTAACTACAATGTCATCAGGAAATCGCTGTGAACGGCGCTTTCCCAACGAGTCTCACTTTTCAGATCACGAAGGTTCAAAACACCTAAATTGGACCGATTGACATATTTTACATGTTTGCAGGACATCGTGAACATCGCCAACATACACAGATTATATTCATGGGATGTTCTTGGCTGGTGTAGTGACAAAAAGGAAGGGATTTTCCTCAGTGTTCTGGTGATGCTTTCAAAGAAAAAAACAAATCAACATCGGACCCTTCATCTAGACCCCCAGCGGCTTGGTCAAAGCCATTAAATAATAAAGAGATGGTTGTTAATAATTGTATGACCATTCCGAAATACACACTTATCGCGTACATCTTTTTCAAATGGAGGGTGGAGAAAGATAATATAGATTTTCGCTGATATAAGCCTGAATGACACAAATTTAAACTTGTCAACTTTTTAAGTTCGGGGGCAGTTGGGTCTGTCACTTTAATATCAACCCCTTCATTCAGGTGAGGTCCACTACTAATAGTTCAAATTAAAATTAATCTAAGGTGCATTCTTCATTTATAGATTGGGTATTCCTGTAAAAAACGACTCTGAGAAAAGCAATACACAGGTCTAAGATGCCTATAGAATGCACCAGAGAGCACCTTTTTAATTACTGAAACATTTCTTTCAACCCATCAGCATACTGTTATTGGTTTGTGGAGTGCGCTGTACTAACGCTTCGCGTATTTTTGTGGGCACTGTAAGCGCGGCAAGAAGTTGTGCATGTTCTAAATAGTGATGCATTTAATTTTATGAGTTCTCATACATGAGAACGCATAAATGTCATATCAACGCCAGATACATACAGAGCTCACTGTCAATGTTGTTTTTTTTGGTTTAAACACCATACACTGACCCAATGTTGCGCAGCGGCGCAAAAGGTGGACAAACGATGGTGCAGCACTCGGTTCATGTTGATCCACAGTCTTGAGACTATGTCCCAAGATTATATAGTGGTCAGGTTTAATGTGTTCAGTTGATGAGACCATCTCCCCTTCCCAATGATGTCGTATGCATATTATCTAGGTTGATTCCATTTGTTTGGTGGGTATAATAACACTAAGCCTATAATGACAACCTGGAACATAATTATTATTATAATCTCTTTTGGCACACGAAAACCTCAAACTTGACATCGTTGTCAGGGTCAGGTGTGGGTCATCAGAATGCTTTTTTGAGCGCTATGTCAGGACGCAGCGATTACAAAACAGGGTCCGAATTCTTGTACAAGTTACTATATATAGTAACTTGTACGAGAATATGGGCCCAGATTCTCAATCCACTATATCAGGACAGACTGCCTGTGCTGGACTAGGAACGAGGCTGTGTAAAGCCTTGAATTGATGGTATTACGCCAATATGTCTGAGTCATATACAAAATGTAGACCTACTGATAGCATTATTATAATGCAATTATTCTAAGTAAAATTATCTTTGAAATAATTTTTATTTAAAAACTTTTCGACAGCCCATAATTGCGGCAAATACGACATTGTGGTGGTATGATCATTATGGGTGATTTACATCTATGTGATAGTGTTAGATGACAATTTTTTTTTTAAATATTTTTATTTACTTTTCCAAGAATAACCAAGTTAACATTTTTTCTGTGTTTATTAGACCTAAGTTACCGGTAACACAATCAATAAGGGGATAATTTTCAGACAGGCGCTCAGTGCCAGACAGGACTCAGGGGACAGACAATCACATCCCGTCCAGAATTTGGCTGAGCTAGTTTTGAATTGTATGCTCCCAAACCATCTTTAATCTTTATCTTTAATATTTGAACTCCGCAGTCCTCCTCATGGAGTATCAGACGAACGGACGGTGCTGAGCGGCCGACCAGACTAATCGCTCAGTTGGCTCTTGAATGCTGCTATTGATCTGGATTCAATAGCAGCTGATGGAAGATGATTCCAGTCGGGTATGGTTTTGTACAAAAAAGAATTTTGTCTTAGCGTGGTGTTAGCTCTAATATTTTTGAATGATTTTTATGTCCACCACGAGTTCTTTTGTCTGCTGGGGTTAAAAGGTCACTGGCAGGTACAGCGATTAAGCCGTTTAAAATTTTGTACAGGCTTGTCAGCCTGAAGTTTTTTCTTCTAGTTTGTATGTCAGTTCAGCCTAGATCTTGGATAAGAGCTGTTACACTTGATTTACGCTGGTAGTTGTTTGTTACAAAACGTGCAGCAGCTCTTTGAATTTTGTTTAATTTATCAATATCACCTTGCCTGTATGGATCCCATACAGGACAAGAGTATTCCAAAAGTGACCGAACCATTGAAAAATATGCTATCTCTTTTAATTTTGAGGGACATCCCTTTAAATTCCTCCCCAAGAAACCCAGTGTGGAATTAGCCTTACTTGCAATTTTGGAGATGTGTTCCCCCCATTCCAGGTTCTCGCTGATGCTGACTCCCAAGTAAGGTGAATTTGATACTTTCGCGAGTGTGACCCCTTTGAGCTGATAGTCTGAAGCTATCTCTTTAGCCCGGGGTCTCTTCACTCGGAGGACAGAACATTTGGATGGGTTGAATTTCATCCCCCAAATGTCTGCCCAGCGCTCCAACTTTGTAAGGTCCTCGTGTAGTTTTTTTTTTTGATCGTCCTTAGAATTTATAGTCAAGAGTCAGTCGTCAGCAAAGAGTCGAACATCAGATGAGACTGAGGATGGGAGGTCATTAATATAGCATAGAAATAAGATCGGGCCAAGTACTGTACCCTGTCGTACACCAAAACCTACATGAGCAGTGTCCGAAAAGCTACCATCTACTACTACTTTTTGTGTCCGAGTGGTGAGAAAATTTTGAATTCAAAGTAGTGTAGGTCCCCAAATTGCGTAATGATCAAGTTTGTGTAGTAAACGTTGGTGGGGAACTACATCGAAAGCCTTACTAAAATCTAAAACAATTGAATTGGTTTAAGTTTTGTCCCCGTAATTTTGAGCCAGATCTTCAGTGGTCAGTAGTAATTGGCTTTCACAGGAGTGCTCTGCACGGAAACCGTGTTGCACAGGAGTTAGAATTTTGTTTTTGGTAAAGTGGGTCATAATGTTCTTGCAAATAATGTGCTCAAGCAATTTGGCACAAACACATGTCAAGGAGAGCGGCCTGTAGTTAGAAGCAGTATGCCGATCTCCCTTTTTGAAAACAAGGGCTACATTAGCCTCGACCCATTCATCGGGTAATTTTCCGGTCCGGATAGAGTGTTCGAAAATATCTGTCAAAAAAGGAGATATCTCCTTGACAGCATTTTTGAGGAGTAAATTTGGAAGCTGCTCATCAGGTCCGTGTGCTTAATCGGCGTTCAGTTCACTCAGTAATTTAGTTATACCAGATTGTGTAATTTCGATATTATCCATGGGGTTTGTTGGTGGTCCATCTAATTTAGGCATATTGGTGGTGTCCTCATCAGTAAATACTGAACAAAACTGTTGGTTGAGGATTTCGGCCTTGCGTCTGCAGTCTGAATGCAGTTGGCCATCATGCAATAAAGGAGAGACACCACACCTATCCTGGCGCTGTGATTTTATATAGCGCCAGAAAGGCTTTGAATTTTGATTTTCCAGAGATGTCAAAAATTTGTCGTTAATAAAGGACCAACGGGCACGTATGAGGTTTCGCTGTGTGTCCCGTTTCTGTAATTTATATTTTGCCCAAAGGTCAAGTCTTTTTGAAGTTTTCGCTCTGTTATAAATTCTTGCCTTTTTTCGAATAGCATTGCGGAGCGATTTATTAAGCCAGGGCAAGTTCTGGCGTTTCGATGTTAATTTTGTTGGTACAAATTTATTCAGGCAGTCCATCAAGATAGACTTTAACCTCAACCTTTTATTATTTACCGAATTATTGGGGCTGTCTTTGGAAAAGAAGGCCCAATGTCTCCTAATTTCTTGCCTGATGTTTTCCCAACTTGCTTTTTTGAACTGACGTACTGGGCGAGCGGTTGAACGTCGATATGGGGGGTTGATGTCGGCTTCTGTCAGTACTGCACAGTGGTCCGAAATACCGGGTACGCTGAGGGATGATTTTATTAATCCTTGTTTGTTAGTTATACAAAGGTCTAAAATGTTTTTGTCTCTGGTGAGTTATTTTTGTACTTGGGTCAAGGCATGTTCATCCAAGCTAGACAAAAGATGTTCGCACTGCCCCTTGTTGGTGGCTGAGGGCAAAACTAGACTATTTTCCCAGTCTATGTCCGGAAGGTTAAAGTCTCAACTAAGGATTATGGTTTGATTTGAATTTTTTGGAAGAAGATCTGAGGATCTGCTGAATTCTTCCATTTTTTAATTTTTGAGACAAGAGGTCGATAAAAGGATCCGAGAATTAAGGATTTTGAATTTTTAAAGTGGACTTTCGCCCATAAAAGTTCCGTGTCTGTAAACCATCATCATTCATAGCCTACAATATTTAGATTATAATATAAACGCTTTAATAATAATAGGCTATAGGTTTGACTATTAGCACTTAGGCCTAATAATAATAGCCATCAAATTGTCACTGCATGGGTGGCACAAGACAGCACAAGACACAATTAGCCCCTCCCCCCCCCCATAAAATAATGGCGTCGTGAACATTATTTATGTGACGTCAGCTGCAAAACACTCTATAGTCGACACAGCCTTGTGGAACGCTCTGCCTGTGTCCATTTTTCACTAGACGTAGTTGCATGATAAATGTGTGACTGTCCATATCGTCAGCGCCCCAGCTAACAGATCTAATCTGATATTGAGTGAGCTCAGACCTGGTTTAAAATTCATATAGTCTAGATGATGAAAATAAGTGGCTAAGGAAAGAGCCCTGAGCCCGCATTGATAGTCACCTTTTCTGAGGAGTTGCTTCAATTGATCGGTCTGTTAGGAAAGGTGAACTCAGCCTGATCATCTTCCTAGGTAAGCTACCGCTCATTAGCTTGTATCTAAGACTGCCATGTTGAATCAAAGGCTTTCTGAACATCAATGAAGATCGCTCCACCTTTACTTTTCCTAGAGGAATTCAATCTCAGTTTCCTCTAACAGCCTGCACACATGCTCTATCGTGATATGTTTGTTTCTAAAACAATTTTGCCACATGTTAAAGAAATGTTCTCCCTACCAGCAAGCGTTTCTTTCAAAGATTTGTCTCATCCATTCAAGCTAAAGCAGGCTGATGAGTCTGTAGTTCCCCAGCTGTTTGCCGTCTTTACTTTGCTACAAGTGTATCACAACACTTTGAGCTCTTTTGCAGAGCCTAGGATATAGTATCCTATTTCTGTCGTTATGTATCTTAGCCAAGGCAATAATATAGATATATCATCAATTATTCATCCAGCAGTTCGTCTGAGTACACCATATATCTTAAAGGGACTGGCCCAGGCTAAAATCATAAAAAAATCGGTGATTTTATTTCGGGTTCTTAATATGACCATATGATGTAAACATGTACATAGACTAGAACTGCAAATTTTTATAATTTTTGTGCTGCGCATTCATCAGTTAGACTAGATATAGAGACGAAATTCCCGCATTTCCTATTTTTGACATGGTTGTCAATAATTAGAAATCAGGAATTTCGTCTCTATATCTAGCCTAACTGGTGAATGCGCAGCACAAAAATTATAAAAATTTGCAGTTCTAGTCTATGTACATGTTTACATCATATGGTCATATTAAGAACCCGAAATAAAATCACCGATTTTTTGATGATTTTAGCGTGGGCCAGTCCCTTTAATTATTCTATCTAGACCAGGGGCTCAGCCAGATTTGTACTTTTTCAGAAACGTCTTTATCTCTCTTGATGTTATTGGGGCTGGAGTCTTATAATAATCGTCCAATTCTGAAGCATGACTGATTGCTGGCATGTAGTAGTATTTCGTGCTGTTTAATAGTGCTAGGTTCATTCCGAGTCTCACCTTGTCCGTTTTGATAAGAGTCCTTGACCTGTTCTTTTTCATGCTCTTTTACATATATTAATCAACTCGGGCTTATCACTGTATCTCATAGCTAGCCTTCTAGCTGTCTTTTTCTGCTTGATCAGATCAAGCGTCTTGTCTGGGATATAGTATAAGTATTAGTAATCGTTATCTTTTAGGCCGCAAATCCTCAAGGCTTCAAGGGTATCACAGGCCCATAAAAATAAATGACTTTGATATGATATGATATACCATAACCATCTATATTGCAGGTATAACCATGCCAGGCAGACGCCGAACATATGAGGTAGGAAACGAAGACACATCATCTCAAAGACAAAGAGGATGTGCAGGAAGATGGAATAATTTGAAATATAGTTTATGGGATCCTGAAAGAAAGACCTTTGCTGGAAGAACGAACAAAAGTTGGGGTAAATAATTCATTATTACTATCCAGAGATATCAGAGACAGTAAGTTTAATATTTTGTGATTGTCATAAGTACTGTCATATCTTTTTGGACAAAATTATCAACTTAATCTCATTGCTATTTAAATATCACCAGTTTTCTGATTCATATTTAAATCATGATATTTCTATGTGGTTAAGTTGCATCTAGCCACAGGCTATGTTACTAATTATTATATCCACAGTCTAAGTCACGCTGCCGCATATTTGATGTTTGTGTTGTTGGAATCTTCATCTTCAAATTTTTATTTTTTTTTTAATTTTCAACCATTATCGTCATCTGTCGGCGCACCAGTTTACCAAAATCACAAAAAATGTCAAAAATGTGTTACAATTTCTATAGAACAATATCGAACAATATGTATGAGCTGGTCAACACGCAGACATACATATATATGAACCATTTGTAACTAACATATTGCAGCGCCAAACTTCAATTCCTGTCTTCGCCCGGCCCTTGTTTCCTTTTTTCCATTATTCGAAAGCATAAAAAGCCTGTGAGAGGGACCCCGTAGACTCAAAACAGCAGGATGTATTGCAATGTTCCACAAAGAATAATCATGAGATTTAAGTGATACACCTCTAGCCGACCGCTGCAAAGGGAAAGAAAGGCCAAAATATATCTTATGCTGCGAAATTATGTGTCACTAATGTGTGCGAGTGGTGGATCTCTTTAAAGTTTGTTAAAGCGACACAATGAGGCTAAAATCGTAAAAAAATCGGTAATTTTATTTTGGCTTCTTAATATGACCAGAGATTCTTTATTACTAAAATCTCTGTTGTTACTACCCACGAGCTGCAGTATATTCAGAATACTGACTTTATTTCTAAAAAAAAGCAACGCATCTCGAATTGTAATCATCTAGACTAAGATTTTTTTTTTCTTTTCAGGCAAAATTGGAGCTTTTTATTTAATCTTTTATTCGTGCTTGACCATATTTGTTACACTTCACTTCGTTGCTTTGACAATGTCAGTGCCTTCAGATCATCCAAAATGGCATCACACAAGTTCTGGTAAACCGAACACCATACTTTCAGTGCCAGGTAAGTACTTGATGCACTACTACTCTCTGATCCAATAATAGCACCTCGTGGTTCAACGACCTGTACTTAGCTATTAAATATTACCATTATTTTTACCATTACAAATAGTATTAATACTGCCAAAATTACCAGAATTTGATGTATTTCTACAAGCTGTGCTCAAGCTGAAATAATGAACTCAATATAAATAAAGTCAATAAATATATTATACCGCGTTTTGTGTGAGGCTCGACATGTGATAATGCCCTTAAAGCGAGGCCATGTACTCTTGATTTTTCAAATTGAGCACCGTTTTAAAACCATGTTACATGTGACTTACAGTTTTATTTACTTCTAATGTAAATATAATTAGTAATAGTATGTAACTGAAATAATATGACTCATCTAAAACAAAACTATTTTATACAGGTATGGGGATGCGACCATGGTTAGTAGAAGAAAAACAAAAGTTGGCCCCTGTTATCTCGTTCAGCAAGAGTGACCCAGAAAGCTACGCCAGCTATGTTAGCAGCATTGATAATTTCCTATCTGGTACAGTTTCTTTCTTCAATCTTGCCCCCTTTTCCTTCGTGCATAAAGACACATTATACTCTTGAATTAACATGTTGTTTTGTTTCATTCGTCAGCATATGAAAACATAACTGATTTTGATCCACGAGGAGAAGGTTGTTCTGGTACAGGAGATAACGCATGTGACGTAGATCTTGATTTACTTGGAGAGTGCCGAGGATCCCATGGATCACCAGGGGCCGACAGTGACTATAACTTCGCCAGTGGGAAGCCCTGTATTCTTCTTAAACTAAACAAGGTTATTATCACTGCCAATATTTACATGATAGACCCTAACAGTTTTGTAATGTGTATTGAAAATAGTACATGGGGTTTCATGAGCGATGTACAATGACATTTGCTTATATTCTCCCCTGATTGGTTCCACACTCAGTCCGTCACTGCTTTACATGTGACATGGTGACGTCCAGAAAACACGACGTGCATTGACACAAATCGTTTGTTTGATGCATTAGATGTCATGACCGTCTACATGGTCAAGATATGTCGGATATGTGGAGCAAGCTAAAGAGTAGTGTGGGCGCACACATAATAAATTAAATGTGTATCTGGGAGACCCGTACTTTTTTTATAATTTGATACAGATTTATTTCAAATTGATCAAAATGAAGTCCTTTGTTCTGTAAATTTACCTGTTTTTGGCTGTGATTTGCTTAGCCTTAAAATCACGTAAACGTTATGTATCACCGGTACAGTAAAATATAACGTTTACGTGCTTTTAGTCTAAGTCTTTACGGCACGTCTGATTTTGTATCACGTAGGCGTTTTGTTTGATTGTATCAAGTATGTGATAGTCGATCAAACATAACGTATTGGCGGTCTGAGGCCGAGCTCCCTTCCTCTCGGTCATGGATGCTCCCCACAATATTAGATCTTTAAATAGTGAGCACGAAAGACACATTTTGTTTTTTTGAAACTTAAGGCTAAGTGGGGTTCGAGCCCACGATCTCTGACTTTCCAAGCAGGCAGCTTTAACCACTGCACCAGGCCCCCCGCAAATACTATCAAAAAAGGCAAAGCATAAATTGAAACAGTTGTGCTATAAATGCAACTCCCGTATCAGTGCAGGCTCTGCCAGCAGTGTACTGATGGTGGCCGTGGTGGCCTTGAAATAACCGGCAATAGAGTGTCTTACCTGAGATGAATGGAGTCACCCTTAGCTATTGTTACTCTGGGGACTACCTGACCCAAGGATAGTGGAGTTGCTTTTGAACAAAAAAGTGGGTTTCTCTGGACGTCTGGCCATGCCTGGGGGTAAATCCCCTAGACATGCCCAGAACCCCTTATTGAGTGAAGGAAAACACCCCAACAACCACCCACCATGCACTATCACCCCATCCTCACATCATCTGTATATATATCATTCATCTCTGCATCATAGCACTGCAATGTCACTTAAATGACCATTAGTGCCGAAAAGTGACGTAAAGCAACAATTTACTACTACTAGATACAATTTATATATTACAAGTTATATATTATGTGTGTTACTATTTTGACATGTGCATCAATCGTGATAAATCAAGTAGTTCACCTCCATATTATTTTTGTTATTTTAATTCAACTTTCTCTTTAAATATTTCTATTCCATTTTTGTGTGTTGATTTGATTGTGCTTAACAAAACCAGCATACAAAACACTTGACAGTGTCAAAGTTGTCATAGTAAGTTTATTTAAAGATATATGGCACAAAGCATGTAAGTTGGTACCACCCATGATTTCAACGTATCCCCATATTCTGCTTCATCATACATCAATTTGAATGGTCTAAGAGAATTATAAATGATACTAAGTTATAGAGGAAGCCTTGCAGAAGCTTAAAATGTGCCCTTTTAGTGCATTTTGCTCAGTATTTTTGGTCCTATAGCCCGCCAAACATTTGAAAAGGTAAAAATAGACCATTTTTCCTGTTTTACTGGTATTTTGAGCAAAGAAAGACATAATAACATAGTAAAAAAATATGTTATTTTTTAAGATTTTAAAAAATTGAAGGCGCAAAATATATGGTGATATTTCATTTCAGCGATTTCCCATTACAGAAAAATAAAAAAATACATAAATATGACCATAAAAGAGCAAAAAGCATTTTTATTGTAAAAATTATAATTAAAGTTTGCAGACATATTTGTAAATGACAAGTTGGTAAGAATAACAAAAAATACATTTCCAAGATTATACCCTGGTGTCAGTTAAGATATGGTACATTGTCTGGGTGAATCACATGGTTTTTGGCTGCGTGGCAAATAATGGATGATTTTCAGATTTTTTGTCCGACTGTACGTCACGCTTTTATTTTCGATAATTTTAAAAAGTTATGATGAAGCAAGTGCCTCAGATATTTCACATATTTAATAATGTGTCGAAAGGTGCGTCATTTGGAAAAATTGTGAATTTTATCCAAATTATTTACAAATTATAGCTATTTATATTTTGTCCGACTGTACGTCACGTTTTTGAAAAGGTTGAAAATCTGAGAAAAGTCGAGCGTAGATTTAATTTACCTCCCTCATGTCTTCTAAACAATAATTAGAATGCTTTTAAATAGCTCAGGAATATTAGAGAGGGATAAAAACAAATTGACAGGAATTGATAATATATTGCAGTTATTTTGTTGCTCAGGCTATAGAATTGTGGGCTACAGATGAAGAAGTCCGCCCGAAATCACAACAGACTTATGTTGAAATGGTGCTATGAAGTTATTAGATCAATACAAATTCACATAAATTTTGTTGTAACACAGTAACAGTTCCATTATTTGTAGGCATACTACATTAGTATGATTGGCTTACAGTAACAGTAACAACCTTATATTGATGGGCATTCGTAAAAAGTTTGCATACCGGTCATAAAATCCCAAAAATTCACAAAAAGGATTTTCTATGTTTCAGATAATGTTGAGTTCAACATTTTTTATATTCTTTTATAGGTAGCAAGATCACACTTTTTCAAATAACTTGCAGTAGGCTTACTTATATAGTCACCAGTAACCTGATATTTCAATATTTCATGATAGTTTATGTGAATTTATTTGGTCTGTAGTCAGAGAAAATGAGTTACTGTACACTTGACCCAAATATATCAGACAACAAACTGAATCTGGGTGCAGACTTAGAAATTTCAGTTTTTGCTAAATTTATTCAATTCTAACAATTTTCGTTTCTTTTAAATATTTGCATTATCAAAAAATCCTTGACGCTGCCACAGCACCAGAAGACGAGCTTGAGGCCCCTGAATTAGGGTACTCTACATGCTCAATTGTGGTTATCCTTTTCATAAAATTTCTCAATAATTTAATAATTAGTCATTCGATTTTCTCCCACCTCGCATATTTTCACTCCTTACACTTACCACTTGCATATTACAAACTGAAAATGTTTTTTTTCTAATTACTTTAATAGTGTTAATCATATAATATACTGTTTGCAACAGTGTTTATTTTCTGTTTTGTACTTTATATCATGTTTGTATAGGAAAATACTCCTTAAAGCCACTCATTTACACCCTTTACATGCTAAGTTAGGTCTTTCATTGGAAAAAAACTATAAATGTTCAAGCCGTGCGGTTTTTTGCGTCATTTTTTAGAAATGATACAGTTTATGATACAAACATTTTTAATTTTCTAAAATAAAGTTCATTTTGGGCTGTTTTGTCTATGTTGGTGAAACACAGTGGTACCAACTTACATGCTTTATGCCATATATACGTTAACATTCTATCTGTTTATTTATTTTCTTTGTGAAAATTAACTGAAATTCGTTAATAATCCACCACATACAGATCTATAATTGGAATCCCGAAGCCTATGCAGACGATCCTGTTAATGATGACAGGACGGATGACAGTAGTGGCGCACAATTGTATGGCTATACAACATCAAGTAATAAAATCGCAGTGTCATGCCAAGAGGAAGTAAGTTGTTTAAAATATGTCCGCTCCTTATAAATATAATGTGCATATATATTTTTTTTCAATGAATAACAGTAAAATTTACTGACCATCATTGCCGACTTTTGCAAAATTTCACACATTATTATATTATACAACATTTCTGAACTGTAATGAATAAAACTATTTCCATCACTATTTCCATGATTGATCCTTACCAGGTACCACGCTGAATTATGCTAGAATGGGATGTATCACTGCTGCAATACAATAGTTTGCGGATAAAAGAAAATATATTTTATGTATTATAGTAGTACTGTTTTTTCACACTGTGTTATAGTAGTCCTGTTTTTTCACACTATTTTTGCAGGATTCTAAATATCGAAGCCACACCCCACCAGGTTATCTGAAAAATGTTGATGTATTTCCAAGCTCTGGGTTCCCGTTCAGCTGCTATCCGTACTGTGGAGGTCGTGACCGTAGTAACATAGCAGGAGAGGATAATTTTTACCTGCAACCGGTGGTTATGGTCAGATTGAACGTCAAAATTGGAGAACAGGCGACTGTCTGGTGCAGGGCCTGGGCTGACAATATTGTGCATCACCATCGGGATCGCGCAGGTGGTGTCCGATTCAAGCTGCAAGTAGATAAATGAAGAAGACACCGATAAATTCCTCCACTCCAATGATGCCTATTAAGGATTTTAGTGTTACGTCCGGACTGGAGTCGTGGTGATTTTGAGTGAATCATTTTCGATTCCACTATTTCAAAAGTTATTGCACTGGCCATCTATTATATGTGTATATGGCTGCAAATCATATACTCTTGGTGAGGATACGAGTGGATAAAGTGTGATGTCATCTTTGTCAATGGAAAGCAACATTTGTAGTGTGTTATTACCCACGGACGATATGATTACTCAAAAGTATAGCCCACGAAGGAGTGCAATCTATTATTTTATTCACCTCACCTAGTGTTTTTCAATCATTTTTAATTGTCATCGAATGGTAATCGTTCTGAGCAATGTGATATTGATTTTAAATGTGATGTTCATTTTAAATAAAGAGTAGCGAAATATTTAGAGTGAAGACACAGGCAAGCTCTTAAAGTGTAATTATCTTTTCCTTTTGTTATTAGTTCTATGGTGTTTGTCCGAGTTTATTTCAAATATGTAGCATGCTATTAATAATTTATTGCTAAAGTTTAGATAATTTTGTTTGTTTGTGTGTCAGTCCATATTATACTCAGAAACTTCTTTTCCATATGTTTTTAAAAAATCTAATATGTTTGTGTTAGTATTATTTTGTTGTTAATTAAACTTAATTAGCAAGTAGTTTACCTCTTGGTAACAGCCATAAATATTATATTAATCTGAAACATCGCCGCAACTCGGATCGTCTCACAGTGAATGCAAATTTTATAAAATACTACATACCCAATTAGTGTGTAATGTCAAGCTGAATCTTCAAACGTATACTACTTTGCCTACGAATCTTCCACGCTAACCCGAAGGCATTTTTTTGCTATATAGGCTGGCCTATGTGATTTGACTACTAGGGCACGGAATGTAAGTAAGTAAGATTTAGGTTGGTTTATTAGTAGGCTTTCGACAGATCATGTCTATCGGAATACGTCTTCATCCATTATGTTATTCTTTATTGGCGTGGACAAATTTATTTATTCAAGATAATTATATCGCTTGGTACATACAAGAAAAAAAACAATTTGAATGCTGTAAGACAACTTTTGCTTACATACTAGCGAGATACGAATACCTATCACCTGATCCCAGAATATTGTTCATGCTGGCCAGCTTGTAACAGTCTGGTAATTTTGTTGGACTGACCTTGTAACAGTCTGTTAATTTTGTTGGACTGTCAATCGTACATGTAATAGCTTGGCATTAATTGTTAGTTCCTGAACTGCCCATTTTTTTCAGTCGATTCTTAATTGTGTCCCGACTGATCTGCTTGATATTACAGATGAAAAACGCGTTCACACTGATCCCCAGTAAACACAAAACATTTGTACAATGTTTGTTATAAAAAACAAGATGCCATTATAATGACACTTCTTTTCCAGACTGCCCTGGACTTGACTTTGACATCTTAAATGGCTTCACTCCAGGTAACTCAAATGCATACATTAACTTTAAAAACTTTAAATGCTTGACTTTTCAGTCCTCAGTGGAGTATTAGGGGAAGGGATGGTGCTGAGCGGCCGACCAGACTAATCGCTCAGTTGGCTCTTGAAAGCTGCTATTGATCTGGATTCAATAGCAGCTGGTGGATGATGATTCCAATCGGGTATGGTTTTGTAAAAAAAAGAATTTTGTCCCAGCGTGGTGTTAGCTCTAATATGTTTAAATGAGTTTTTATGTCCACCACGAGTTCTTTCGTCTGCTGGGGTTAAAAGGTCACGGACAGGTACAGCAATTAATCCGTTTAAAATTGTGTACAGGCTTCTCAGCCTGAAGTTCTTTCTTCTAGTTTGTAAGTCAGACCAGCCTAGATCTTGGATAAGAGCTGTTACACTTGATTTACGCTGGTAGCCTAGTTGTTTGTTACGAAACGTGCAGCAGCTCTTTGAATTTTGTTTAATTTATAATTGTCACCTTGCCTGTAGGGATCCCATACAGGACAAGAGTATTACAAAAGTGACCGAACCATTGAAGAATCTGCAATCTCTTTTAATTTTGATGGTCATCCCTTTAAATTCCTACTCAAGAAATCCAGTGTGGAATTAGCCTTACTCGCAATTTTTGGAAATGTGATCCCCCCCCCCCCCCATTCCAGGTTCTCACTGATGCTGACTCCCAAGTAAGGTGAATTTGTTACTTGTCCGAGTGTGACCCCTTTGAGCTGATAGTCTGAGGCTATCTCTTTAGCCCGGGGTCTCTTCACTCGGGAGGACAGAACATTTGGATGGGTTGAATTTCATCCCCCCAATGTCTGCCCATCGCTCCAACTTTGGTAAGTCCTTCTGTAGCTTTTTTTTGATCGTCCTTAGATTTTATGGGCCTATAAAGAAGGCAGTTGTCAGCAGAGAGTCGAACATCAGTTGAGACCGAGGATGAGAGGTCATTAATATAGCATAGAAATAAGATCGGACCAGGTACTGTACCCTGTGGTACACCAGAACCTACATGAGCAGTGTCCGAAAAGCTACCATCTACTACTACTTTTTGTGTCCGAGTGGTGAGAAAATTTTGAATCGAAAGTAGGTCCCCTAATTCCGTAATGATCAAGTTTGTGTAGTAAACGTTGGTGGGGAACTACATCGAAAGCCTTACTAAAATCTAAAACAATTAAATCAGTTTGAATTTTGTCCTCGTGATTTTGAACCAGATCTTCAGTGGTCAGTAGTAATCGGCTTTCACAGGAGTGCTCTGCACGGAAACCTTGTTGCACAGAAGTTAAAATTTTGTTTTTGGTAAAGTGGGTCATGATGTTCTTGCAAATAATGTGTTCGAGCAATTTAGCACAAACACATGTCAAGGAGATCGGCCTGTAGTTAGAAGCAGTATGCCGATCTCTCTTTTTGAAAACAGTGGCTACATTGGCCACGACCCATTCGTCGTGTAATTTCCTGGTCCGGATAGTGTTTGAAAATATTTGTCAAAAAATGAGATATCTCCTTGGCAGCATTTTTGCGGAGTAAATTTGGGAGCTCATCAGGTCAGGGTGCTTTATCGACGTTTAGCTCACTCAATAATTTAGTTATACAAGATTGTGTAATTTCAATATTATTCATGGGAGTTGTCGGTGGTCCTTTTAATTTAGGCATATTAGTGGTGTCCTCATCAGTAAATACTGAGCAAAGCTGTTGATTGAGGATTTTGGCCTTGCGCCTGCTGTCTGAATGCAGTTGGCCATCATGCCATAAAGAAGAGACACCACACCTATCCTGGCGCTGTGATTTTAGATAGCGCCAGAAAGGCTTTGAATTTTTAGTTTCCAGAGATGTTAAAAGTTTGTCGTTAATAAAGGACCAACGGCACGTCTAAGGTTTCGCTGCGTGTCCCGTTTCTGTAATTTATATTTTGCCCAAAGGTCAGGTCTTTTTGAAGTTTTCGCTCTGTTATAAAGTCTTGCCTTTTTTCGAATAGCCTTACGGAGCGATTTATTAAGCCAGGGCAAGTTCTGGCGTTTAGATGTTAATTTTGTTGATTGATTCAGGCAGTTCATCAAGATAGACTTTAACCTCAACCATTTTTCATTTACCGAATTATTGGGGCTGTCTTTGGAAAAGAAGGCCCAATGTCTCCTAATTTCTTGCCTGATGTTTTCCCAACTTGCTTTTTTGAACTGACGCACTGGGCGAGCGGTTGAGCGTCGATACGGGGTGTTGATGTCGGCTTCTGTCAGTACTGCACAGTGGGTATGCTGCGGGATGATTTTATTAATGCTGGTTTATTAGTTATACAAAGGTCTAGAATGTTTTTGTTTCTGGTGGGTTCTTTTTGTACTTGTTCGCACTGTCACTTGTTGGTGACTGAGGGCAAAACTAGACTAGTTTCCCAGTCTATGTCCGGAAGATTAAAGTCTCCACCAAAGATAATGGTTTAATTTTTTGGAAGAAGATCTAAAGATCTGCTGAATTCTTCCATTTTTTTTTTTTTTGAGCCAGGATGTCGATAAAAGGATCCGAGAATTAAGGATTTTGATTTTTCAAAGTGGACTTTCGCCCATAAAAGTTCCGTGTCTGTAACAATATCAGGGAGGAGAGTTCACTCTCATAACAGTGACGCCTGTGGCTCCGCTCGGAGCGTTGAGTCACTGTACAAGAGTGAAGGAGGAGAGATACGTCATAATTTTCTTTGACAGCGATAAACACCCCCCCCCCCCCCGAGTTGATGTAATTCTGTCTCTCCGGAAGATCTTATAACCAGGAGGAAAAATTTCGTTTGTGGAAACACTTTTGTCAAGCCAGGATTCCGTGCCAAGAATACAGTCGGGTTGGAAATAGTCGACAGATGATTCGAAAGCTTCGACTTTGCCCCGTAGACTTTGACAATTTAGAATAAGGGTTCTCCTTTTTAATTTTCTTTGAATGTCTACACGTACATGTTAGTTCACGGTAACAGTCTCATGGATTATTTTATTTTCTCGAAAAAAACAAGGTAATTTTTTGAAAGTGTAATAATAAACGAAAAAATAATTTCTTCACATAATTTATGCCAATGGAAGCCTAATTTCAAAGTCATATCGCAAGGTCACAACTGTTGGATGTATAAGTTGTATTCAATCAGCAAGTATCCAATCAGCAAGTAGGCCCCTATTGTGTTTTATCAGAAATGCATAATACAATTATGTATTATGCATTTCTGGTCTTATTCATAATATGTCGTGAAACCGAAGTCTCACAAATGTAAATGGTTTGATAAACAGTGTTTATTTTGAGAAAATATAATAATACATCCCAGGGTGATGATAAATGTCGATACTTTAATGCTCGTCGAAACTATAAACATTCTTAAGGTTAAAAAAAACATATTTTTCTAGTGTGTCTGATAATATTAATTCTGTGTGATTCAACTAGATTTTGGAATTTACTACGTGGAATGAATAGGACAGGTATATCTCGCTTTTGTAACATAAGTATTAACCATTGGTTCAATCATTTTCCCGCTTTGTTTGAAACAAATTTTGAAAATGAAAGAAGTGATAGTGATAATACTAATCCTCTTTTAAACGGACTCAATCAGACTAAAATTATCAAAAAAAATCTGATTTTATTTTGGCTTCTTAATATGATGTAAACAAGTCCATAGACTAGAATTGCAATTTTTTTTTAATTTTTGTGCTGCGCATTTACCAGTTAGGCAAGACATAGATACTATTTCTTATTTCGAACATGCATATTTTTTACCATGCATTAAACGTCGAAATAATAATTTAAATACGCTTAGCAGACAGAGGCGTTGGGTCGGTGCTGGTGTGGCGTTGGTCCAACGGCGTAGACGGTGGACCAGCGTTAAAACGGAATTCATTCGGCGTCTTGTGTCCACTGGAAAATCTGCAGCCTGACTATATATGAGACACCCCCTCCCTACTCACGCGCTGTCTGGTAGGACTTCTATCGCTGGTGATTGCTGGAAAAGTAATAGAATCACAGTTTAATCAATGACTTATTATACAATAATGAGCGTTCCAGCGCTGATGAACGCCAGGCAGTCGTTCTTGACCAGAAAGTTCATCCATCGCCACCGTTTCCAATAACGTTCCATACGTAGGCCTAGGTCTATATCGCTGGCTGAGGGTGAACATCAAGTTGTGACAGGGCCGTAACAGCGCACTGAACTCGTCTTTTAATTTCCGATGCGTATGGTATTATGGCCCTGTTATCTGATTATGATGTGTGTTTTGCATAGGCGACGTGTGATTTGCACTAAACGATTGTCGCCCTCTAAGCTTCGGGAAAATCTTTTGCAAACTGCTCCTTGATTTTGTCCAAAAGACTTGGATGTGTGAAGATCTCAACAGCAGTCATCGCCAGAGCTTTGGCCTGTCGAAGAGTTGGCAGCTGAGCTGTCGTTGCGCCTACAAAACAGTTTTTGGCGACAATCATTCAGCAAGACCAACAAGAGGAACCAAGAATTTACAATATAATTCATAGTAGGTTTGAAAAAACACATCCATTTTTGGTATTATATATATCTAGGCCCCTATAGTTATCATAAGAGTCTAGTAGGCCCTATAATTTATATTATATAGCAGAGAGGACCTTCAACAGTAAATAACTTGTAATTGACAGCTATAATTTATAGTAGGTTTGAAAAAACATCCATTTCAGGCATCATTGTAAATAATATAGGGTCCTATAATTATAATAATAGTCTGTATGTCTAGAATACAATTTATTTTAGATAGCAGAGAGGACCTTCAAATTTCTATCCTGAAACCTATTTTCATCTATCGTACAAAATAAGGAGATGATAACAAATGAAGTTATACATATGTATTATATTTAAAGGGACTGGCCCAGGCTAGAATCATCAAAAAATCGGTGATTTTATTTCGGGTTCTTAATATGACCATATGATGCAAACATGTACATAGACTAGAACTGCAAATTTTTATAATTTTTGTGCTGCGCATTCACCAGTTAGGCTAGATATAGAGACGAAATTCCTGATTTCTAATTATTGACAACCATGTCAAAAATAGGAAATGTGTGAATTTCGTCTCTATATCTAGCCTAACTGGTGAATGCGCAGCACAAAAATTATAAAATTTTGCAGTTCTAGTCTATGTACATGTTTACATCATATGGTCATATTAAGAACCCGAAATAAAATCACCGATTTTTTGATGATTTTAGCCTGGGCCAGTCCCTTTAATCACATGTCCACGTCGTTCATTAATGGTATTGATAATTGACACTGCTCAAGCAATGACTGCTTCAAATACACACACCATCTCCACCAGAGGGGATTAAAGTATGATGAAAAAATAAACATGTTGAAGAAGTGCTATGATTGATGGGTTCGAAGCTGATGTCAGCACACAGTTTTTGAAAGTGAGAGTTGTTATAAATCAGCAGGATACTAGATTATACTAACCGTCTTTCTTGCTCGAGAACAAGGAAGAACAGACTGACAACAAAGAACGTGGTGACTGAGCTCTATATTGCTTAGGCCACTATGATTAATTTCTCTGTTTTAGTATGAGAGGAGGATGAAAAAACTAACTGTTTTTCGCTGAAATTGGCAGGTTTTTTTTTAATTTGCGACCTTAATCGCACGTTCATCTAAAACAAAGAAAAAACATAGTGGCCTCAGTTAGCATTTAAGTGTGTCAAGTGTATTGAGGTGCCTTTCCGTGGCATTAAACAGGTGTTGATTTGATCATGTAAATTTAAACATGTTAAACATTTGTTTCGCTGGGACCCATATTGTTTTCCAGGGGGGGGGGGGTCCAGGATCTGAAAAAGGGGGCGGCGCATGGGACTGGGAAGTTTTTTTTGTAGGCCAATATTTAGGCCAATTTATGGGTCTTTTAAAAAAATAGGTGAAAATAACAGGCGCCCCGAGCCCTCTCCCTGGACCCGCGCCTCTTTTCAGGATAAATATACCAATACAAATTGGTAAAATTTCTAAAATACGAGAGTCTTGTACTCACTTGAATTAGTAGCAAATGCGTGGCTATGGATCGGGCCATCGGCTGGTATAGTATACATGGGATGGATACTTGGCACCTCGTAGGACACGTTTCCCATATCAGTGCTGCCACTAAACGCGGCAAACTCCTTACCATCTGCTAGGTCTACTCCCAATGTTTTTGCTTGTTTTTCATAACAAGCTACAAGAGGAGAGTTACTGATCATGTTTAAATATGGATGATCTGACCATTTGATATCAACCTGAAACAAAGTTGGTTCAATTAGTAGGCGTACCGGGTAGGAGGAAGTGTCTGAATATGAGCACCCTAAGGAAAACAGCGACCAGTAACTTTATTATTATTATCTGGACATGTTAATTTGGTGTCATATAATATCATATACATAGCCTATAGGCCTAATCTTAAACCGAAACAGTTCTTCGATCTCTCTTGGTTCCAGACAAAAAGTAAAAACAAAAATAATGTTTGTGCTAAATGGCTCACAATAGGCACTATCAATCCTAATGTGAGCATGTATGATTGTTTGTCGTGTCGTCCTCTCCGAGGCGGGCGGGGGCCCTAGGGTAGTGGTTAGCGCCGCTGCCTTTCACGCCAGAGTCCGGGGTTCGGTTCCCGGTTTCGGCGGTTTGAAAGAAACAAAATTGTTTCTTCCCCATCCACGTGTGAAAGTTAGTATTGTGGGGAGCCTCCGTGACCGAGAGGTAGCGTGCTCGGCCTCAGACCGCCAGGGCTCGAATTTCGAATCCTGTGTCTGGAGGACAGTGTCATCTCAATCATCTCACCATTCTCAGGAGGTTCTCCTGGCCCAGTTTAGCCTATATGTGCACAAAGGTGGCCTAAAGCCCGATTTATTTCATTTCTCCGAGGCCGTGGCTGGATGTATTTGCACTACCCCAAAAATCCAACATGGCGGTGACTGAGAGCGATCCCGACCCCTAATGTCCATAACTTTTTAATGACTGTTCGACCTCTGAGCTGGGCATGCGGGCATGGAACTGAAATGCTACTGATTCTAAAAAACCTCTTTTTGACCTGATTACTCCCCGATATTTTCCGATATGACAGTCCAAAGAAATGTCCCACGATTTTGTACGCGGTCAATCTGTGGCTGAAACCTGGGGCTAATATGATTGTATGCTCATTATTAATATGACTATTGATTCAAAATATCAGCATATTAAAATAATTTTTAACTTGGTTGTGAAAAAACCTTTTGATTGTGAAACAAGGTATACCGTTTTGCTGAGCTTTCGTAGACATCAACTCAAATCAACTCGAAAACCGAAAATTTTAAATTTGTATAAAGAAATTAAAGCCTGAAATTTTAAATATTAGAATGGATGCGCCTAATATGAGCACCAAAGATCGGGTGCCCTTAATATGAGCATAGGCCTATCTGTTTCATCCTAACATGTTTTGACTATTTTGTTAACCTTTATAACCATTATTGAGGATACATAAATGATTCCAAAAAATTTTTGATTGAAAATATATCCAATTAACATTACAAATCACAGTATTTCCGTAAAATCTCCCATTATGAGCATATACGCTCATATTAGGAAAAGCGTTTGTGTTCATATTAGGAAAAAGACACTTTTTGTTCGTGAAGGCTTTCCATAGCTTTCAATAATGAATTATCCTCATTATCACTCGATTTATAAACAAGCAGACATGTTTTTGTGCAGTCACAGAATTCGCCATAACCTGAATACTCTGTGATTTTCATAATTTTCATCACTTTTAACATACTAGAAAATTTGCAATATTTATCATCATTTATTTGATGTGTTATTTGTGAAAAATAATTATATTCAAATTAACATACCATGGTCCGGATTTCTTTTCATTTGGGTTACCTTACCGTACTGTTAATTGATATCAACAGTAGGCTACTACCGTCTGTGATATGTAGGCCTAGCGTAAGAAATATATGGCCTATGCTTATATTAGGCGTAGGCCTACTTACCCTATACTCAATTGTATTGTTCCTAGTCAGGATGTCCAAAAATATTTTTTTAACCCTTTTCTCACCATAACCTTGAAATCATTGACAACAATCAATGAGATAAACATCTATCAGAAAATTACTCGTACTTGAAAACATATTACGCCCCTATCGTATTTTAATAGAATATTAATAAAAGCTGTAGCAATCACGCAATATTTTTTAAATATAGGCCTTTATAGCAAATGTGAAAATAAAACACTTTATGCTATTTTGCCCAACGAAAATGGATAAATCTTATTTTCCATGTGGATTTGTTGTGATCCAATACTCGCTAATTGAGATCAAATTACATTTTTATTGTAGGTGTACACATATCAGACCTTTGTATAGAAATCTGACAGAATATGCCGTAGGTCTGAAGGATACGATTATAAAGCAATCACAGGTAGGCCCTATGTTAAATCCTTAAACAGCCTTGTCAAAATTGTGGTATTTTTCTGGAAATCATTGTACAAAATATGAGATGTCATTATATCAGCTCTAGACGTTTCACCTCAAATTATAATTTATTTTGTATAATTAGTTTTCTTTATCTATATGGCTACATTCACTATAAACAATAATTAATATAATTATAATCACTCTAGATTTAAAACAATAAAAAAGTGGGCCAAAGTCACCCCAGTTTACGGTACACATCGTCATGATATATTTTACGTGTGGTGGGAATAGTTAGGTCTTAAACCATCGTTAAATATGTATATTAGCTTACTATGATGGTCAGACAATCTACTATACAAAAATCACAGATTCCTATAATGACATCAGAAGTTACTATGAATGACTCAAATGTAAAAAATGTTTTTTTTGCATCCAAGGAAACACTTCACAAGCTTCCAAGACTGATATGAACATATGTGCGATTGTTGTAGGAGCCAGGTATATCATTGTTGTAGCATATTGATGCATGATGGGTTATTTGGAGGCTGTTATCTAGGGACGTGGTATTGTAGAGAAAAGCATCAATGGTGTTTTGCTATAAAGGCATGAGAGATGGGTAGCATGGGTATAGCCACATCGCGGCTAAAACATAACTTGGAACGTTAACTGAAGTTTTCAGCTACAGATTGTGCCCATACAGAACCGTACGACTAACATGGGTAAGGATACATGAGATACTTCAATAACATTTTAAACATTCATGCAGAAACACAATAAAACACTTCAAATTCATTTTCAAACGCGACATAACACGCTGTAGCCGATCAAGAGGTCGCCATAATGACATAATTATAAGAGGGCAGTGTAAGGATCCGGATGTTATACAAACTCCATGTAGAAGTGTAAGACACACACAAACACTACATTTCAGAGTATTGGAGAGATGCAGCGTCACGAGTGTCTACTTTTAGCTATAAAACATACGCCTCGCCACTAAGTCTTCAATCGCAAGATAATCTTAAAAGATACTTTGAACCACAAAACAGCAAATTCGACACTACGTCTGGTATGTATTAGGGTGTCGTAGTTAATATTATGAGCTTTAAATAGGTAACTTTATTTTAGACCCAGTTGGATTTTAGTTTTGAACCTTAAGACAACTGATATTCGCATAATGTTATGCGTTTTTCTCTTTTCATACTTGATTTTAAAACAACCCTGGACTAGCAAAATATGTATATGGATCAAAGTTTTAATATATACCACTATTATTTTACCTCAATAGGTTTGATATCATGGTAATCAATTGTGTTTCATTGTTCATTGATCTGATTGGATATAGTACGATCATTTGGTGTAGAACGAAGCATAAGTGTTTTTGTCGAAAACAATGAAAGCATTTAACCATGCAAGAACTACACCCGAACATCGTAGTTCGTTTCCCAACCTAAATAGCCTGATGATATTCAAAGCTATTATTAACAAGACCAGTATTGGGTTAAGTAACCACAAACAAGTAATAGTTTATAGTATAGTTTAACGAAAAGATATCTAAATCATCATATCTAAACAGCGATGGATTCATGGTTTCCAGAAAATGCCTTCATAAGTCTAAAGATTTAATTGTAAGATACAATTCAAGCCACTTTATTTTGTACACTTATTTCATGGAAAAGTCATTGACAGAAAGTCATCTGAGATAAATCAACATACCAGTGCGTCAGTTTTATTTGAAAATTTAGGGATTCCAGCACTGCAGAATATAATTATAAACACGACACCTATGTATGAGGGTCTTAGTGTCATATTATCATGATTATCTGCAATATTCATCACTTTGTTACAAAGCTATTATGTTATACAGCACACGGAACTTTAATTGGCATAAGTATTTGAAATATATGGCACGCCAATAATTTATCGTCACTAAGGTTTATCAATATTGAAAAAATAAAGGAACGAATGAAGAAATAAATGATAAATGAATGAATATATAAATGAATGAATGAAAGAATAAATGAATGAATATGTGAATGAATGAATGAATGAATAAATTAATTAATGAATGAATGAATAAATGAATGAATAATTGAATGAATTAATGAATGAATGAATGAATGAATGAATGAATGAATGAATGAATGAATGAATGAATGAATGAATGAATACATGTGGTGTACATGAAAAAAAAATAAAAGAAAATTGAATAACTTTTTTGCATTTCCAATTAAAATTATTTGAATTACTACTCATACATATGTTTTCACCATTTAAAATATTAGACCAGGATACATAACATCATGTAGCAATTTCAGTAAAGTTTTAAGAAATTGGTACAGCGTCAGCGAATCACCACAGTCAGTCATTGCAGTTGTTATTTAAATTAGGAGTTATAATATATTTTGGGCCCTAATATATATTTCAGCATTATTATTCTGACATTCTAATCAAAAATTTATTATCAAAACAGATACTGAGATATAAATAAAATGATAAATTAAGGGATTTGTTTGACTTTTTCCACGCGTGTTATGTTCCTCTTAATTTGTCCATGTAAATAGATAATTAAATCTTTTTTAATTTACATAAATTCCAAAATATACGAAGTTTAATTTGATTTAACAATATTGTATTACTACAAATACGTAGCAAAACCTCTATCGTATTCACCTTACAACCAGTAGCTTTTGCTGCGGCTTCAAAACAGGATACAACTCTAGTTTTGAGTTCCTGTAATTCTGATTTCGATGGTGTTCTTATGTAAAATTCCATGGAAGATAGCTCAGGAATAATATTAGGCTTTGCTCCACCATTCTTGATTACACCTGTGACAAATGTAATAGTCCTATTCATAGACCAGTAACAACATCTAATTATACGCCAATTATATTTAAAAATAACCATGACACAAACTGCATAAACACTTATTTTAATATAAATTAGCAAATTAATGTTTGCAGTAGATAGGCCTAACTAGGCCTACAACGATTTGTTCGGAAACGCCGAGTATATTCAGACTAGATCTACATGCACACATATATATATGGAATATAATATTTGTGTTAACAACACACTGAAAATACACAAAGAAGAATGTATCGCAATTTACTTTTTTTTCCTTAAAATACACATAGCCTACTATAGGCTAGGCTGGGCTAGGCTAGGGCACAATACCAACAGATACGCGACGTAAACCAAGATTTGACAGAAAACCCCAATTTCATGGTCAGCAATAACTAGAATAAGTGTAGATATGTAGATCCTAACTATAGTGTAGGCCTATACTAGGCCCAAACCTACTGTTTTAACCATTCTCCACACATAGATGTCGCTCAGGTCAACCCCGCTCTCTCTCTGTAACCACACGCCATGTTTGGACAAAAACTGCTCATTTTGAGCAGTTTTGTTGATATAACAACTGTAGGCTTATAAACACGCTTAAGTGTCCTGAATATATATGGCAAATATAAAACACCACTACTCCGCCACATATGATTTTCTATTCACATAGAAATAGAAAATATTCAATGGATTACTTTTTCTGCCTACGCGCTGCTGTGAGAAGGTCCATGTTTACGTTTTTCTGACAGAATTTACAATCGGCTTCAAAACACTGGCAAATATAAATTACTGAATGACATGCGAATTGTGCTGGTTCAATTTATCCACTACTAAACAGAATATATAGCCCTTACCTGTAGCAAACTCTAAGATCAAATTAAATATTGAAAAAAGGATAAGTAATGAGTCGAAGTGAGTACCAAAATAGTTCCGTGGTTATAGGAATGGTTATAAAATCACGTGGTAACGCTCACTAACGGCTGATAAATCTGTTCAATCGCCATGCGTGCATACGGCGGTATGAGCGTGTGGTATCAGAGACATAGTCTCTGAGGTCAGAATGGTTTTAACAATAGGCAGACGTAGGCTATGCGTAACTGATGTATATGGCTTAGGCCTATACTAATAATAGGGCCTACTTATCATGCAATGTTTCCGGGGTATGAGCAAAATTAAGAAAAATGACCGCCAATCACCCATTCCGAATTTTACATATGCCAGATTTGTTCAGATTGTATAACAACGGACATTTTCTTTCATAATAATGATCTAGCTATCATTGGATAATGAGCAAACATGCGTGTCGGCCATTTTGGATTAGCCTATATTTCTGCAAAATGTGTCATTGGTTATCCTTGTGTGAGACCTTATTATCCTACATTTAGTTTCATATTCATGGTCCAGCTATTTTGCATTGTTTTTTTGAGATACGTGGGCATAAATGCCCAACAATCCCGCAGAATCCTCTATGTTGGTTTATCACCTACCATGAATCCGCTGTTTATCACACACCTTCAACACACCTTCAACCCCCAACCATCACCCCCCCCCCCCCACACACACACACACACACACACACACACACACACACACATATTGGTTTATCACCTATCAGGCACGGATCCAGAGGGGGGCGCAGGGGGCGCACGCCCACCCGTTTTTGCGCCAAATTCTTTACAAAGTCCCCAAAATTGGTCAAAATATGCCTAAAAACTCACCGCCGAGCCACCTGCGCCCCCTCCTTTTTCAAATCCTGGATCCGCCCCTGGGGTTTATCACCTACCATGAACCCTCCATGTTGGTTTCATCTGCTGTCTCAGGACAGCCACATTATTATAAGCCATGACAGCAGCATCCAGAGCGTTCACTCCTTCCCAGGGAAAAGCTGCAGCGTGACTAGCTTTACCATGAAATGTCAATTCGACACTGCAAAATAAATATAATGTAATTTGCCTGAACATTCACAAAACAAATAAGATAATCTTTCAAATGATGATATTTGTGTGCCATGTCAATTTTGCAAACATGGTTTTTTTTCCATTTGAAACTAGACATTGGGTACAATCAGTTTTAGAAATGCTTGCTCCAAATGGATAATAACGTTAAGGACATCATCTCAGAAATAAGGTATTTACATTTTTTCTTACTCGCTTGTTTCTGTAATTGAAAACGGCTGGTTAAAGGGACTAGCCCACAACCTAGTTTTAGTCAAATTCAAACCTTTCCAGGAGCATCAATAGTCATTCATTTTAATCTTTGAAATAATTGAATTCATTGATATTTCAACAAAAACAAAATTGTTATTACACCAGGCCAGTGTAGACTTTTTGCCAACCATGACTAAAACTAAGTAGTGGGATATAGTCCCTTTAAGTGTGAATTATGGCAATTTAGTATATTAGCATATAATTATAGAAATACATTAAATAATAGATGTTACAGAAAAA